>CM064483.1:1689213-1760343 GCA_032716605.1 Paralithodes platypus
GCACAGTTGATTCATTTAAACTCCGCCTAGACAAATATCTCGCATCAAACCCGCGACTGACTGCGTTTGTAAATGAATAACTTATTTTATCCCCCCCTCAGTTACTAACCCATCTGTCCCCTACTAACTTCCTAATCCTGCCACGGACATTAGTTCTAGGGCAGTAGTTCCCTTTCCAATGTTCCCTTACCCACTCTAAACCACTGTTTGGACACTTGATCCTCAGTGTTTTGGAGGACAAGCAGCCTAGAAGGGTCACTAGACCTGTTGTTGCTTGATTTCCTTTGTACTCCTTTGTACTGAACAGGGGTTGCTGATGGCAAGGGGGTGACCCAAGACGACCAGCTCCTGCTCAATACTGCAGGGGAGTGCTGGGATTCCAGTTTGTCGGAAACCGCCAGGACGTGACCCCAACGTCTGCTGTTCTCTCAGGGTGTGCTCCCCTAGCCTTTGTCTTACTAGACTAAACCACAAGGCAATGGGTGTGTGCGGTTGTTGGTAGATGACAAGGATGCACATCATACCTCTGGGGGCCACCGCATGCCCCGAGATCCCCTATTGATTTAGCCTGCCCTCGCCACTGCCCGCTAACCTTTCCTACCTCCCCATCATTCAGACTCCCCTCCCGCCCTCGCCACTGCCCGCTAACCTTTCCTACCTCCCCATCCTCATTCAGACTCCCCTCCCGCCCTCGCCACTCCCCGCTAAAGCTCGGTTCACACATGCACGAATTAACGTCACGTCCGTCCCCGACCAAGAAAATAGGCAGGACGGCATCAATCTGGAGGCCCCATGTGGCCACGATGGCCACTAGGGCCGTTCCAAAGTTTTTTTGCCGGGACACCCACGGGACACACACGGAAGCAGTCGTCGTCTAGACGCCGCCAGGCTGCGTCTAGACGACGACTGCTTCCGTGTGTGTCCCGGGGGTGTCCCCGACATAACATGTTTTCTGGCAGTTGCCCCGACCCACACGGACCATTTTATGCTGCACAAAAAGGACACCGCCTAGGCACGGCGAATTAAGGGGTCGGGGACGGACGGGACGTTAATTCGTGCATGTGTGAACCGAGCTTAACCTTTCCTACCTCCCCGTCCTCATTCAGACTCCCCTCCCGCCCTCGCCACTGCCCGCTAACCTTTCCTACCTCCCCGTCCTCATTCAGACTGCCCTCCCGCCCTCGCCACTGCCCGCTAACCTTTCCTACCTCCCCGTCCTCATTCGGACTCCCCTCCCGCCCTCGCCACTGCCCGCTAAAGCTCGGTTCACACATGTACGAATTAACGTCACGTCCGTCCCCGACCAAGAAAATAGGCAGGACGGCATCAATCTGGAGGCCACGATGGCCACTAGGGCCGTTCCAAAGTTTTTTTGCCGGGACACCCACGGAAGCAGTCGTCGTCTAGACGCCGCCTGCGTCTAGACGACGACTGCTTCCGTGTGTGTCCGTGTGTGTCCCAGGGGTGTCCCCGACATAACACGTTTTCTGGCAGTGTTCCCAACCCACGCAGACTATTTTATGCTGCACAAAAAAGACGCCGCCTAGGCACGGCGAATTAAGGGGTCGGGGACGGACGTGACGTTAATTCGTGCATGTGTGAACCGAGCTTAACCTTTCCTACCTCCCCGTCCTCATTCAGACTCCCCTCCCGCCCTCGCCACTGTCCGCTAACCTTTCCTACCTCCCCGTCCTTACACACATACACACACTACATCCCTTAGACACACTCTATCTTTCCGTCTTTTATAGTTATGGCCTCCCCGTCCTTACACACACACACACACACTACATCCCTTAGACACACTCTATCTTTCCGTCTTTTATAGTTATGGCCTCCCCGTCCTTAAACACACACACACACACACTCTATCCCACACACTTACTAACACACTCTCTCACTCCTCATAACACTCTCACACACAGACAGACACACACACACACACACACACCTCTATATATATAATGCATTTCCGCTAAAAATGTATTCGGTAAGTCGTATAAACTAATGGAGCGTTTCATGAAGAGCGAATGTATTATGGATGCTCTGTCAGTTATAATAGGAGCTTCCAAATGTACCTGTATTAAATGTATTGATGCCTGTCTTATATATTATGCAGCAATCATTTAGCAACGTGCATTCACGACAATTATATATTCCATATTATAGGAATATGTTGTAATGCTCCTACATCAAACATACACCATATTAACAACAACAATAACAGCAACACTAACAACAACAACAACACAAATGTCATCATAAAAACAACAACAAATAGCAACAATAATAATAATAATAATCATCATGCGCATCTTGTAACAACCATCACCACGACCACCTGTTAAGCCATTTACTACCACCACCCACCATGATCTTTACTACTACTACTACTACTACTACTACTACTACTACTACTACTACTGCTGCTGCTGCTGCTACCATGACCACGACCACCTGCTAAGCCATTAACTACCATAACCCACCTTGATCTCTAGCCAAAACAGATATATAGGAGGACTATGATGATAGAAGCTCCCCCCCCCCCCACACACACACCCTCAGTATATATCAATTGGGAAAATAATGTGTAATAGAATAAATGTCTCCATTTATCTACCCGTCACAATCTTCCACATGACTATCCCTTGCTCTTCAGCAATACACAAATCAGTCTTTCATCTTCTCTCAATATGCTTATGTGTTTCTTTTTCTTATGACCTTTCTTGGAAAAATCATATTAGGCCTATAACTTTCCCAGAAGTTAGGTGTGCTCAACCGTATCCGTGGGTTCCTCACCCCCGCACAGCTGGCGAGGGCAGGCTAAATCAATAGGGGATCTCGGGGCATGCGGTGGCCCCCAGAGGTATGATGTGCATCCTTGTCATCTACCAACAACCGCACACACCCACTGCCTTGTGGTTTAGTCTAGTAAGACAAAGGCTAGGGGAGCACACCCTGAGAGAACAGCAGACGTTGGGGTCACGTCCTGGCGGTTTCCGACAAACTGGAATCCCAGCACTCCCCTGCAGTATTGAGCAGGAGCTGGTACAAGGGCACATAGCACCCACTTATCAAGCGAGTATTGTTTGAATGTGTGGGGACGTACCACCCATATCGCACTTCTCTATTTTACTTATGAACTCTCTAGAAAGTGCAACAATATTTCTAGTTGTAATATTATTCACTTTTAGAGAGGATGTTATCAACTCTGCGTAAGCAGAGTTTGGTATCGCCCCCCCGTATAGTGGGTACCACACGAAAAAAATGTCTGTCGTCGTCGTCGTCCGTCTGTCTCGGAACTCCTCCTAGACCGTTGGACGGATTTTCACCAAATTTCACACGAACATTTGTTGCGTGAATGCGAACGTCAGTCAAAAAATATTTTTTAATTTATGCAATAGTTATGATTTTAGGTCCAAAATATGGTTTTACCCTCCCCCCAGTCCCCCCTTCCCGGAACCCCCCCCCCCCCCCCCCCCCCCCAACCCCCCAGCTATGATGGCATTTTTAGTGTGTGATCCCCGAAGGGGCTCACACTCTAAGAACGCATTCGTTCTGGGGGCGAATACATCTCGCTCCGCATTTGCTAGGTTAAGTTAGTTTAGTTGGCATTAGAACTGATGGTAGTAATAGTGGGATTGATGGTGATAGTAGTGATGATGGTGATAATAGTAGTGATGATGGTTGTATTTGTATTGATGATGATGATAGTAGTAGATAAGATGGTGACATTAGTAGATATGATGGTGACAATACTAGTAGTAGTGATGATGGTGATAGTAGGATACATGATGGTAATACTTGTGACAGTAGTAATGATGATGGTTATAGTAGTAGTAATGATGTTAACTGTAGTAATGATGATTGTAAGATGGTGGTGATGATAGTAGTAATGATGGTTGATAGGTGTAGTATCAATGATGATAGTCGTCGTCGTTGTCCGTCTGTCTCGGAACTCCTAGACCGTTGGACGGATTTTCACCAAATTTCACACGCACATTTGTTGCGTGAATGCGAACGTCAGTCAAAAAAGTTTTTTTTAATTTATGCAATAGTTAAGATTTTAGGTCCAAAATATGGTTTCCCCCCCCCCCCTCAGCATTGATGGCGTTCTGGGAGCGAAAACATCTCGCTACGTATTTGCTAGGTTAAGTTAGTTTAGTTGGCATTAGAAGTGATGGTAGTAATATTTGGAATTATGGTGATAGTAGTGATAATGGTGATAATAGTAGTGATGATGGTTGTAATTGTATTGATGATGATGACAGTAGTGATGATGATGACAGTAGTAGATATGATGGTGACAGTAGTAGATATGATGGTGACAGTAATAGTAGTAGTACTGATGGTCATAATAGTAGTGATGATGGTGACAAGTAATGCTGATAGTTGTAGTGATAATAATGACAGTAGTGATGATGGTAGTGACGATGGTGTGAGTATTAGTGATGATGGTGAGTAGTAGTGAGGATGGTGAAATTTGTAGTGATGATGACAATAGTTATGGTGATGAAGATCATAGTAATGGTGATGATGGTGACAGTAGGATAAATGATGGTCATATTTGTGACAGTAGTAATGATGATGGTTATAGTAGTAGTGATGATGTTAACAGTAATAATGATGATTGTAAGATGGTGGTGATGATATTAGTAATGATGGTTGATAGTTGTAGTATCAATTGTGATAGTAGTGATTAAGATGCTAGTGACAATGCACAGTGATGATGGTGAGAGTAGTAGTGATGATTATAATTGTAGTAGTGATGATGACAGTACTCGTGATAATTGTGGCAGTTGTAGTGATGATGGCAGTAGTAGTGATTATGTTGATTGTGATTGATGATGGTATTAGTAGTGATGATGGTAACCCATCGCAGAGTTGGGTATGCCGTTTTGATTTTGGGCAAAACGGCACGTCTACTTTATTATACTACGCCTTACTATCCCCATCCCTATTTGTTTTATGTGAAAGAAAAATATCAACAAAAATCATCATCATCATCATCATTATCATCATCATCATCATCATCATCATTGTCATCATCATCAACCATATCTATCCTTAAAACACACACACACATAATACCTATCTTCCCAAACTCTCATCAGGATCAGAAATAGCTTATCTGTGCGTGATCCCCGACGTCCACACACACACGTCACTAACACACACACACGCACATACACACACACTAACACACACACACACCCTAACACACACACACACAAGCATAAACACATACACCATCCTTGATCGCGTATCCACTTCCCAAGTGTACAATTTGTGAGTGTGTTTGTGTATGTATGTATTTGCGTATGTCTATGTGTGTGTGTGTGTGTACGTGTGTATATAGGTATATATATATATGTATATGGGTATGTGTGTGCATATGTATGTATGAGTGTGAGTATGTGTGTGTATGTATGTATGTATGTGTACAGTATATGCGTGTGTGTTTGGGAGGGCGTTAGGCTTGGGGAACAAATTTCAGATCAGTTATGCATTGGTACACTATTCAATCCATACGAACAAGGCCATTCTTTGTAACACTAACCTTGCCGTGTTTTATACAAGGGTAAAACACATTCATATTTAGCAGTTGGCATATTTGACGAGTAAATTAAACTGGTTCGTCATATTAAGTATAACTTTTGAATTTGAAAATATATATAAATAGAAGATTCATCGTATGTATTAAATTCAGGTTAAATTAATGGTGTCCTATATCATATTGCATATTATTTATATTATAAGCATTGCATTATATTTTCCCAATATAAGTGTTACTTGTATATTATGACAAAAGGCTTGTATTGTTGTTACTGCTGACAGCTTCAGAAATCGTAATATATATATTTATATATATTCAGTATATGTACAGTATATATATATATAATTTTGTATATATATATATATATATATATATATATATATATATATATATATCGTGAATAATTATGCCAGACGAAATACATTAGTTGCACATTTTTAGTAAGAATTGTATTTATATGTATGAAATATGCAATAGGCAATGTTTTCCCGATTTTCCTCTCCTTAGCAAAGAGAGGAACTGCGATTCTTCCAATAAAAAAGTAAGCGAAGGTCGATATCGTACGAGGCATGTTGAAAAGACCGTGGAATGGACGTCTATGCTCCAATAAACGCCAATGGAGCATCAGAAATCAGGGCAACAGGTGAATAATATGCTCTTGCTATAGCCCTGAACAATGTGAGCATGGGATATTATCAACTCTGCGTAAGCGGAGTTTGGTATCGCCCCCCCCCCCCCCCCCCTGTATAGTGGGTACCACACACACAAAAAAACTGTCGTCGTTGTCGTCGTCGTCCGTCTGTCTCGGAACTCCTCCTAGACCGTTGGACGGATTTTCACAAAATTTCACATGAACATTTGTTGCGTGAATGCGAACGTCAGTCAAAACAGAGTTTTTGAATTTATGCAATAGTTATGATTTTAGGTCCAAAATATGTTTTACCAAGCCCCCTAAATCATCTCTCTAGTATTTGCTAGGTTAAGTTAGTTTAGTTGGCATTAGAAGTGATGGTAGTAATACTGGGATTGATGGTGATAGTAGTGATGATGGTGATAATAGTAGTGATGATGGTTGTAGTGATGATGGTGGTGATAGTGGGTTGACAGTAGTAGTGATGATGGTGATAGTAGTGATGATGGTGATAATAGTAGTGATGATGGTGATAATAGTAGTGATGATTGTAATTGTAGTAGTGATGATGATCATAGTAATGGTGATGATTACAGTAGTTGTAGTGATTATGGCAGTAGTAGTGATGATGGTGTTTGTGATTGATGATGGTATTATTAGTGATGATGGTGACAGTACTAGTAGTAGTAATGATGGTCATAATAGTAGTGATGATGGTGACAAGTAATGCTGATAGTTGTAGTGATAATAATGACAGTATTGATGCTAGTAGTGACGATGGTGTGAGCATTAGTGATGATGGTGAGTTGTAGTGAGGATTGGTGAAAGTTGTAGTGATAATGACAATAGTTGTGGTGATGAAGATCATAGTAATGGTGATGATGGCAGTAATAGTGATGATGGTGACAGTAGGATAAATGATGGTAATATTTGTGACAGTAGTAATGATGATGGTTATAGTAGTAGTGATTATGATGTTAACAGTAGTAATATTGATTGTAAGATGTTGGTTATGATATTAGTAATGATGGTTGATAGTTGTATCAATGATGATAGTAGTGATTAAGATGGTAGTGACCATGGTGACAGTAGTAGTGATGATGGTGAGAGTAGTAGCGATGATTGTAATTGTAGTAGTGATGATCATAGTAATGGTGATGATGACAGTACTCGTGATGATTGTGGAAGTTGTAGTGATGATGGCAGTTGTAGTGATGATGGTATTAGTAGTGATGATGGTAACCCATCGCAGAGTTGGGTATGCCGTTTTGATTTTGGGCAAAACGGCACGTCTACTTTATTATTATTATTATTTTGGTCCTTCATCATTTAGTCAGGGTGTTCTCTTCATTGGGTAAGTGTGTCAGTTTGGGAGTCAGGGGTGTGTGTGTGTGTTTGTGTGTGTATGAGAGAGAGAGATAGTACAGATTAAAAATTATAGAACCATGTATAGGTTTCATCGGTTTCTAGGGAACGAGCGATATTTGAGATATTGGACATGATAGGCAGCAACGTTTTTCCTTTTTTTCAATTGCTGAATATATATATATATATACCGGTATATATATATAATATATATATATATATATATATATAGATATATATATATAATATATTATATATACGGTATATATATATACCGGTATATATATATACCGGTATATATATATATATATATATATATATATATATATATATATATATATATAATAGAGAGAGAGAGAGAGAGAGAGAGTTGGGGGGGGGTCTTTTTTGTTTGTATGTGTATGTATAATTAGTAGATGTTATACAAATTATGGGTGTCATTGTGTTATGAAATTATATCCTTTTTTTGAGAATCATAAGACAAACCAGTAATTTTTTATATATTTTTTTTTCGGAAATTATTTACATTCTTTCACACGCCCCGCCCCTCCGTCCCCCCCCCCCCCCGAAAAAAATCTACACCTAAAGGGCACGAAAGGTCATAAAATTGACAAATAAATGTAACTTTTGGTTTTTTGGGGAAACACTCGTTACAGGCAATCTGCCTTTTGTCTCCTTCTTACACATATAACTAAAATCGCTGAGCTAATGGGGTGAAACGCCGTATAATCTCCAAGAGGTTTAAAAATACCACTCTTGGGTTAGAGAGGTGAGCAGATTACATGATCGTGAGCCTATGTAAAGAACTAGATATTAACCCCTTCCGTACCGGCAACGTGTTTTACATTGTTTTCTAGCTGTATTTAGACGCTTTTGTGCAGTTTATGAATTACCTGAGATAGTAAAAAGGGTTAATCGAGATAGTTCGAAGCCTGTTGATTGTTGAAGGCTCTTTTTAAACTGAATAAATCGTCTAACAGTAGCCAGAATAAAATTAAAAAGACGTTGCCGGTACAGAAGGGGTTAAGGGAGTGTGGTCGGGCGAGGCGGATGTAGAACATAGTCACGGCATTTCCGAGGGTAAGCTTATGTCGTAAGATGGGTCGTTTTTAGGGACCCCTTTCTCCCTCATGTTTAGCCTCATTAGTTTTGAGATGTCAAGACGTTCGTTCCATTAGTTTGGCGATTTTGAGATCTTTCACCCCATTTCTTTGTCAATATTAAGACCTTTCGTGTCATTAAGGTTTTCAGGCGAGCGATAGCGAGTCTGTAATTTTAAGAGAAATCGGCCTTCGGCCAGGACATTTTTCAACCGAAAAATGTATAAATTTGTCTTGAAAAGGGGTCTAGGGGGTGTTTTTAAAAGTTTGATGGAGGTCTAGCGAGGAAACAAAAAAATAAATAAATAATTATATATATACAGTATATAGCCCCAAAAAACAAGCACTAACTGATATAACGCTATGGAGTACGGAATTAATAAGGATGACCTAGCAGCCATGAGCTAAGATACTATATGAACTTAACCCCTTCTATACCGGCCACGCTATTTTATACTTTATTCGTGCTATATTTAGAGACGATTGTGTGCAGTTTAAGGGGGGTATAGTGCTTGGTTTTTGATCGATATATTTATCTATTCATTTATTTTTGAGTTTCCTCGCTATATACTCCATCAAGCTTACAACCCCCCCCCCCCCCCTTTCAAGATACATTTGTAAAATTTTCGGTAGGCCGGTTCTTTCTATAATTAGAGGCTCGCTATCACTCGCCAGGAAAAAATCGACACCTAAAGGGTACGAAAGGTCTTAATATTGACAACAAAATGAGGCGAAAGACCTAAAAATCGCCAAACTAACGGAAGGAACGTCTTAAAACCTCAAAACTAATATGCTAAACATGAGGGAGAAGGGGGTCCAGAAAAAGCGAGTACTACCTCCTTAAGAAGGATCTGGGTAGCACAAAGGGGTATAAGTGAGGTATTTCGGAGCCTGTTTAATTGCTGGTCGAGGCCCTTTGGAAACGGATGAAAGTCGTTTAATAGTTGCCTGAATAATTTAAAAAACGCATTCACGATTGTGATCAGTGAATATTATTAGCGACATGCTCCTTCGGTACGATTTAATCTCTTCTGTACCAGCGACGCCTTTTTACTTTTAGTCTAGCTAAATTTAGACGATTTTATGAAACTTGGGAGGGATATATGGAAAAAAAAAAGGAAAAGTGGGGATGGGCCTGAATACATACATGCATACATATATACATACAGAAGCATGAATTGAGATTTTTTTTATTTTTTTATTGGTAGCCATCGTTCTTACGCTGAATAAAATCGTCCGACAGTCGCCAGAATATACTGAAAAGGATATCACCGGTACAGAAAAGGGTATATAAATAGGTTTCGAACGTGATTGTAACATTATTAGCTATACAAGAAAAAGGGTAAGAAACAAAGCTTTAGAACCAAATATAATGAGCATGCAAGTATGAGCCGCGATGATCTTAGTAAGGATGAACTCTGCAATTAAGGGGGGGATGGTTCATTTTGTGGTCGATTTGTTTAATTAATCTAATATTGTTTTCTAATTTCCTCTCTAGACCTCCATCAAGCTTAAAATAAAAAACCCTAGACCCCCTTTCAAGATACATTTGTACATTTTTCCGTAGAAAAATTTCCCAGCCGAAGGCCGGTTCCTTCTCAAATTACAGGCTCGCTATCGCTCGCCAGTAAAAAGTCGACACCTAAATGGCACGAATGGTCTCAAAAAGGACAAAGAAATGGGGCGTAAGGTCTTAAAATCGCCAAACTAATAGGCCGAACGTTTTAAAATATCTCAACTATTATGCTAAACATGAGGGAGAAGGGGGGCCTGAAAAACCAGCCCATCTCCCCTTAAAAACAAACTGGGATCGTAATAAATATCGAGTGTGAAATTATGCATGAAGAAAAAAATACAATTCCTCGTGATATTCCGGTAATTTTGTTCACGTAATAAGAAAACATATTTAATATATATATGGTATATATATACAGTATATATATATATATATATATATATACCGGTATATATATACCGGTATATATATATAATATATATATATATATATATATATATATATATATATATATATATATATATAATAGGTAACAATTTAAACACATATATTTTAGTTATAAGTTATATAATAGCAGTAAGTATAGTATAAAACTCTTTGGCTAACAAAATACAATGAATGAAGCAACTTGGTTGAGCCCAAGAACTTTCAGTCTTCTACTGTACTTCTCTCTTCTCAGCTTGTTCTTCCTCTGTCCAATTACTCTTCTTTCCTACTTTACTCCAGCCATCTGGAGTGGTCACACACTCAAAACTCTCTCTCTCTCACTCAGCCACGCACACATTTACACACATACATTGAATCATTAATGTTTCATATTTCTTGAGTTCTGCCCTCGCTAATATAGGTCACGCTTGATTAATGTTAGCATTGACTTAAATAAATGGAATGTATCATTACTAATATCCCGTGACCAGGTGTAAGTGTGTGTGTGTGTAAGAGAGAGAGAGAGTTAATGTGAGTGAGTGTGTGATTGATAAAAACTGAGTGTGATTTGTGATCGTGTATATATATACATATATATATATATACAGTATATATATATATATATATATATATATATATATATATATATATATATATATATATATATATATAGAGAGAGAGAGAGAGAGAGAGAGAGAGAATAAGAATGTGAGGGAGTGTGTGAGTGATAAAGATTGAGAGTGTGATATGAGTGTGTCTGTGCGTGTGTGTGTGTGTGTAAATATGTGTGAGTGGGTGTGGGTGAGTGCGTGTAGGTGTGAATCTGTGTGGCTATGTGTGTATTCAGCATGTGTGTGTGCGTGTGTGTATATCAGCATGTGTGTGTGTGTGCGTAATTTACCAGCCACCAATGAAGGGTAGAGGTGGTGATCGATATTCACGGACCACTCGTTGTCAATCTCCGGGCGTATTGGCGAACGGGAGAGGAAAAAACGATAATGAACGAAAAAATATGTGTGAAAAAAAAAAAAAAAAAATCTACTACTACTACTACTACTACTGCTAATAATAATAATAATAATAATAATAATACAGTAGACGTGCCGTTTTGCCCAAAATCAAAACGGCATACCCAACTCTGCGATGGGTTACCATCATCACTACTAATACCATCATCAATCACAATCAACATAATCACTACTACTGCCATCATCACTACAACTGCCATCATCACTACAACTGCCACAATCATCACGAGTACTGTCATAATCACCATTACTATGATCATCATCATTACTACAATTACAATTATCACTACTACTCTCACCATAATCACTGTCCATTGTCACTAGCATCTTAATCACTACTGTCGTCATTGATACTACAACTATCAACCATCATTACTAATATCATCACCACCATCTTACAATCATCATTACTACTGTTAACATCATCACTACTACTAAAACCATCATCATTACTACTGTCACAAATATTACCATCATTTATTCTACTGTCACCATCATCACTACTACTGCCATCATCACCATTACTATGAACTTCATCACCACAACTATCGTCATCACTACAAATTTCACCATCCTCACTACTACTCATCACATCATCACTAATACTCACACCATCGTCACTACCATCATGACTACTGTCATTATTATCACTACAACTATCATCATTACTTGTCACCATCATCACTACTATTATGACCATCATTACTACTACTGTCACCATCATATCTACTACTGTCATCATCATCACTACTGTCACCATCATCACTACTGTCATCATCATCAATACAACTACAACCATCATCACTACAATTATCACCATTATCACTACTATCACCATAAATCCAAATATTACTACCATCACTCCTAATGCCAACTAAACTAACTTAACCTAGCAAATGCGTAGCGAGATGTTTTCGCTCCCAGAACGAATGCATTCTTAGTGTGTGAGCCCCGAAGGGGCTCACACACTAAGAATGCCATCATTGCTGGGGGGGGGTCAAAACCATATTTTGGACCTAAAATCATAACTATTGCATGAATTCAAAAAATCTTTTTTGACTGACGTTCGCATTCACGCAACAAATGTTCGTGTGAAATTTGGTGAAAATCCGTCCAACGGTCTAGGAGGAGTTCCGAGACAGACGGACGACGACGACGACAGACATTTTTTTCGTGTGGTACCCACTATACGGGGGTGCAGACATCCATTTTCTTATGTTCTTATATATATATATATATATATATATATATATATATATATATATATATACAGTATATACAGGTATATATATATATATATATATATACAGTATATATGTTCTGTATATATACGCATGCGAATGTGTGTGTGCTAGTGTTTAAGTGTGTGTGGGTGGGTGCATGTGTGTATGTGTCTGTATGTGTGTGTGTGTGTGTTTATGTGTGTGTGTGTGTGTACTGGTAACACCTGTGCCTGACGCATCATCCACTGCACACTTGTTTCCTCCTCGCCAACACCTGTACACAACAACAACCTTACTCATGAAACTGGCTAGACTCAATCCCGCTCACTGGACCTCTTCTCACACCTGCATACAAACATGACTCTACAGATCGACTTTAGAGTTTAAGGGGAGATGGGTCGTTTTTCTGGTCCCCCTTCGTCCTCATGTTTAGCCCCATTAGTTTTCAGATTTTATGACGTTCAGTCCATTAGTTTGGCGATTTTAAGACCTTTCGCCTCATTTATTTGTCAATATTAAGACTTTTCGTGCCATTTTGGTGTCAATTTTCTCCTGGCGAGCGATAGCCAGCCTGCAATTTAAGAGGAAACCGGGACATTTTTCTATCGAAAAATATACAAAATTATCTTGAAGGAGAGTCTGGGGGGGGGGGGTATTTTAAGCTTGATGGAGGTCTAGGGAGAAAAATATAACAATGATTAAAAATATTATAAATGAGGAAATGTATACGCCCATCCCCCTTAATACAGCTAACGAATTGAGCTAAGTCACACCCCTGTCTGTGTAATAAACTCAATTACATAACTCACTCCTAAATAATAGCCTACTCAGTCAATAAACTATTTTACACCTGCTCACAACTGACTCTAAATCAGCACACACCTGAACACAACTCACTCTCTATATCAACACACACCTGAACACAACTTAATAATAAACTAGACGTGCCGTTTTGCCCAAAATCAAAACGGCATACCCAACTCTGCGATGGGTTACCATCATTACAACCGCCACAATCATCACGACTACTGTCATCATCACCATTACTATGATCATCATCACTACTACAATTACAATCATCACTACTACTCTCACCATCACTACTCTCACCATTGTCACAACCATCTTAATCACTACTAGCATTGATACTACAACTATCAACCAGCATTACTACTATCACCACCATCTTACAATCATCATTACTACTGTTAACATCATCACTACTACTATAACCATCATCATTACTACTGTCATAAGTATTACCATCATGTATCCTACTGTCACCATCATCACTACTACTGCCATCATCACCATTACTATGATCTTCATCATCACAACTATTGTCATCATCACTACAACTTTCACCATCATCACTACTACTCACCATCACTAATACTCACACCATCGTCACTTCTATCATCACTAGTCATTATTATCACTACAACTATCATTACTTGTCACCATCATCACTACTATTATGACCATCATCACTACTACTAGTACTGTCACCATCATATCTACTACTGTCATCATCATCACTACTGTCAACATCATCAATACAACTACAACCATCATCACTACTATTATCACCATCATCACTACTATCACCATCAATCCCACTATTACTACCATCACTTCTAATGCCAACTAAACTAACTTAACCTAGTAAATGCGTAGCGAGATGTTTTCGCCCCCAGAACGCCATCATTGCTGGGGGGATGGGGGGTTTGGGAGGAGGGGCGAGGGGGGGGGGGGGGTAAAACCATATTTTGGATCTAAAATCATAACTATTGCATAAATTCAAAAAATATTTTTTGACTGACGTTCGCATTCACGCAACAAATGTTCGTGTGAAATTTGGTGAAAATCCGTCCAACGGTCTAGGAGGAGTTCCGAGACAGACGGACAACGTTGACAACGACGACGACGACGACGACAGATTTTTTTTTTGTGTGGTACCCACTATACGGGGGAGCGATACCAAACTCTGCTTACGCAGAGTTGATTAAACTAACTTACACCTGCATTCACCTGACTCACTTAAATCAACACACTCCTGACTCATTAAACATCACTCATTAAACCACAAACTAACGTAACCCCTTCTTTACTAACGACGTCTTTTAAGCATTATTCTGGCTACTCTTAGACGATTTTATTTAGTATCAAAAGGGCTCCAACAATTAACAGGCTTCGAACTATCTCATTTAACCATTTTTGCTACCACATATCCTTCTTAAACTGCAAAAAATCCTCAAAATATAACTAGAATCACAGACTACAGTAGATCTGGACTGGACACGAAAATGGAACTTTGCAGTAAGGGACCCAAAATTGGAGAACGAAGTACGAACCCCCAAGTTCGAACCTCGAAACCGTGAAAATATCAAATTTTCGCGGTTTCGAGGTTCGAACTTGGGAGTTAGTTCTCCGATTTTGGGTCCCTTACTGCAAAGTTCCATTTACGTTTCCAGTCCAGATCTACTAGTCCAGTAGTCTATACTAGAATATAATGAAAAAGATGCCGCCGGTACAGAAGGGGTTAAAACTCATATATATATATATATATATATATATATATATATATATATATATATATAATATTATATATATATATCAAGCCAGTACGCAATTGTCGTACTCCAACTTTCCCTCGTCGCTCCATTTAACCTCTGAATGACCTCTCCCTCCCCCCCCCCCCCCCCCTCTCTCTCTCCTCCCCCAACCCTCTCTCTCTCTCTCTCTCTCTCTCTCTCTCTCTCTCTCTCTCTCTCTCTCTCTCTCTCTCTCTCTCCACATCCGGTGAATTATGAAATTGATAAGAAAATATAGTCGCTCGTCATTTTTTGTTTTACTTTACACACACACACACACGCGGATGAATCATGAAGGAAAGTAGATAATAAGAAAAGACAAGGTTGCTCGTCTTTATATGGTCCGAGGCTAACCCCACTACCACTATCATCTACCACTATTATCTACCACAACCACTACCACCACCAACACCATCACCATCACCACTACTACCACCATCAACACCATCATCCACCACCACCATTACCACCATCATCTACCACCACCACCATTGCCACCATCCTCCAACACCAATACCACGACCACTACCACTACCACCACCACTATCACCACCACCACCACCACCACCATCATCTACCACCACCATCATCTACCACGACCACCACCACCACCCACATCTACCAACACCACCACAGCTACCACCACCCACACCACTACCACTACCACCATCATCTACCTTCTGACGAATTGGAAAGGCAATGTCGATGTGAAATTATGGGATCTACCGAAAATATGTGTGAATGAAATAGCTCGTTGGCGATGTGATTTTGCTATTTTGACTGTATTTAGTAACAAACATGGTCGTGTAAATCAATGTCTCGGTTTTAATTAATCAATTTAAAGGGGGTCACCGTTTTTTTTTAATTGTTCTCTACTTTTCTCTCTTTCCCTGGCTTGTATCCATTCGGCCCCATTCTGCCAACGGGTTTAAGACGTTTATCCCCATCCAGGTGTCGATTTCTTCCTGGCGAGCGATAGCGATCCAGCATTGTATGGAAAAATCCGGCTTCGCCGGAGATTTTTTTCTATCGAAGCATGTACAAATTTAGCTTGCTGGCAAAACAAAAATATATATATGTTGGCTCGCCAGGAAAATATTGACACCTGAATGGGGGTAAACGTCTTAAAACAGTAGGCTGAATGGGGCCGAATGGATACAAGCCAAAGAGAGAGGGAGAGAAAGAGAACAAAAGCGAGGCGGGCTCCCTTACGATAAGGATATGATAATCGTATATATATAGCATGTATATGTGCAAATATAATATTGTATTTACTTATATAGTTTCATATAAACGTTTCAGTTATTTCAATTACGCAAAACACAAACAACTCCAGGTAGACCATGCGCTAATTGCTAGGCACCCAATTTTAGCGTTTGCATTGTTTGGTTGGGCGTACTTGTTTAGCATGTATCGCAAACAATGCAGTTAAAACAAATAAGCAAACATGTATTTATAAATATTAGTCATGGGAGGGGGGCGAGCGTTATGTGGGCGATGATGGAGGAAGAGAGAGAGAGAGAGAGAGAGAGAGAATATGAAAATATATTGTGGATGTGAAAAGTGAGGTGGACAATAAAGATCAAAGGAACAAAAGAAGAAGAAGAAGAAGAATAAAACGAAAAATCAAGCATGAGTAAGAAGGAATAGGAGAAGAAGAGGAAAAGTGAGAAAGAATGAGTGAAGAAGACTAAGAAGAAAAAAGAATGAGTGAAGAAGACTAAGAAGAAAAAAGAATGAGTGAAGAAGACTAAGAAGAAAAAAGAATGAGTGAAGAAGACTAAGAAGAAAAAAGAATGAATGAAGAAGACTAAGAAGAAAAAAGAATGAGTGAAGAAGACTAAGAAGAAAAAAGAATGAATGAAGAAGGCTAAGAAGAAAAAAGAATGAATGAAGAAGACTAAGAAGAAAAAAGAATGAGTGAGAAGGAGGAGAAGAAAAGGGTGTGTGAAAAAGAGAGGGAGAGAGAGAGAGAGGGGGGGGGGGGGAGAGTGAGTGAGAGAGACGATAATGCTAAAAGAAAATGGGAAAAAGGATTGACGGTATAGGAGGGCAAATGAGATTTTTGAGGAACACACACGAGAAGAGAGAGTGAGTGAGTGAGATAGCCCATGGGAAGAGAGAGAGAGAGAGAAGCTGAAACTAATATTGCTGGCAGGGCAGTATATATAACCTTTTTCAGTGTTGGAAGAAGCATGTTTACACTCTACTCTGGTTAGCATTAGACGATTTTATACGATTAAGGAAGGATCGCTAGGAATCACTGGGGTATAAACTATCGCAATTCCCTTTCTAGCGCCCACAAGTTCTTCCTAAACTGTATACAATCGCCTAATAATAGCCAGAATAGAGTCAAAATGCGTCATTGTGGAAGGCTATTCAATCTGACGACCTGTTACTCATTAACCTTTAGATCACTGTGTCAAGCCAGTAATCATGTAAGTAATATTAGAATCCTTATGTTTAAAGAGAGCGAGAGAGAGAGTGTGTGTATGTGAGAGAATGAGTGAGAGAGTGAGTGAGAATGAGAGAGAGAGAGAGAGAGAAAGAGTGAGTGAGAGAGATACTAAGAGACAGATAAATATATAGAGAGAGAGAGTATGTGTGTGTGTGTGTGTGTGTGTGTGTGTGTGTGTGCAGGGAGAGGGAGTATATAATAAGGAGATAACATAGTTTGTGAGGTAGGAAAACAATTTAGGTGAGAGAGAGTTACATAGATACACAGACTGCACTGGCCTTGCGGTCCCTACTAGGCAGTCCGGACTTAATGTTAACATAGATTTTGCTACAAAGTGGAAGGTAAGGATAGCAAAGCATAAGGCTCTTTTCCCACCCAGAGAGAGAGAGAGAGAGTATAAAATAAGGAGATACCATAGTTTGTGAGCTAGGAAGACGCTTTAGGAGAAAGGGGTAAAAAGGGTTATGGCCAGGCGAGAAATAGACGAGACGCTTTGATAGGGAAGAATCTGGAATATTTTTGTATATGATTTTTTTGTTTTCATCGTTTTTCTTTGCTTTAGGTCCTGCAAAACGAATGATAAAACCACGTATAATAGTATTGTATTGCATCATTGGATATTGATTTAGTTATAGATATTGCCAGCCTTTTGTCCCTCAGTATTTATCCTCCACACTGGTCTGGCAGCTTATTAGATCAACTTTTTAACCCATTCAGCACGATGACGTAATTTTCCTCTTACTGGTTACCATTAGACGATTTTCTTTAGCTTCCAATAAACTTCTAGGTCTCAAAGAGGGTTAAACACCATTGCCACTAACCCTCTGAATAACATAGCAACTTCCTAAACTGCATGAAATCTTCTAATGTCAGCCAAAATAAAAGATATAATAGGCGTGGTCGTGCTGAAAGGGGTTAAGGGAGGATGGGCGTATTTATTTCATAATTTATACATCTTTGCATCATCTCTTTAGTTTCCTCCCTAGACCTCCATCAAGCTTTAAAAATCATCCTCCAAGACACTCCTTCAAGATAAATGTGTACATTTTTCGATAGCTTCATTGGGTGTTGCTAAAACAAACTGCGGAATAGATCAAATGGTCTTGTTGGCCGTGTATGTCATTTTGAAATTTGAGGTAAATACATTAATAATTTTGCTTGGTAGTTACGTGTGAAACATTTTAGGTGAGAGAGAGTTACATAGATACACAGACTGCACTGAGTTGGTGAGTCAGTGTGTGTGTAAGAGAGAGAGAGAGAAGGAATGATAAATTGTAAATATTTAATAGGTGGACAATTTCTATTCGTGTTGATGAGTCAGTTTGTGTGTGTGTGTAGGAGAGAGAGAGAGAGAGAGAGAGAGCATGAAGAGAATGAAAAAGGGTAAATATTGAATAGGTGGATAATTTCTGTTCGAGTGGTTGAGTCAGTGTGTGTATGTGTGTATGTGTATGTGTGTGTGTGTATGTATGTATGTGTGTGTGTGTGTGTGTGTGTGTGTATGTGTGTGTGTGTAAGAGAGAGAGAGAGAGAGAGAGAGAGAGAGAGAGAGCGAGAGCGAGAGAGAGAGAGAAGAGGGAGGTGGGGGTAAGGGGGGTAGCCAACACGTGCCAGGTGAGTCAGGTGGTGCCCCTCAGTAAAAGTGAGAGTGGTGGGTGTGTGGGGTTGTAAGAATGATTCCCCGGGTCGGCAGAGGCCACAGAGGTGATAGAGAGAGGGGTCGTTAGTGTACCAGAGGCCTTGTGGTCCAGTCCAAGGAGATACTCTGGGAAAAGGCATAGTTTTACAGTATATGAGAACCAGACACACACACACACAGACAGATACAGTATATATATATATATATATATATATATATATATATATATATATATATATATACAATATATATAATATATACAGTATATATATATATATATATATATATATATATATATATATATATATCTATATATATATATATATACGTATATATATATATATGACCTATATACTGTATATATATATATATACTGTATATATATATATATATATATATATATATATATATATATATATATATATATATATATATATATATATATACAATATATATACCGGTATATATCATTTAGGAATTTATTAGCCTCATTAATCACACGCCCCCGTTCCCTTTGAAAATACGAATATAATATAATTTGTTCACTCGCAATTATTAGTCTGGAATCTAGCGTAGATATGTCACATTCAAAGTTTAATTAATCTTTTATTAGAAGTTTCTAGAATTAATGAATCACAAACTACCCCTTTGTGGAAGTGACTAGGGGAGAATGTGATTTAATTTCATGACGATTAGCACGCGTGTGTGAGTAAGATCACAGGTGTTGTTGAGTAGTGGTGGTGAGCCGGACTTAACAGGTGTGTGTGTGTGTGTGTGTGTGTGTGTGTGTGTGTGTGTGTGTGTGTTGGTTATTTTTGTGTGTGTGTCTTTGTGTACGTGTGTGTGTGTCTTGTGTATGTGTGAGAGAGAGACAGAGAGAGAGAGGGTGGGGAGAGAGAGAGTGGCAGTGATCGTGAGAGAGAGATTTCATGAGTGTGTGTGTGTAGGGGGGTGGGGATGATTGGGGGTTGAGTATGTGTGTGATTGTTTGTATATAGAGTGAGTGTGTGTGTTTGCATGCGATTTCCGTGTAGGCTATGTCTGCCTGTCACAAACAGTTCAGAGAAAAGGCTCTAATTTTACACCCACCCCCACACACACACAAACACACAAACAGAAAACATGATTTATGTGTGTTTACGCACGTGTTAGTTTCCTGAATTTTTGTTAAAATTATGTCTCCGGACTCTTACGGTAATGATGACGTCTTCTCAACAACACTCTTTGGTAACAGGAGATGAGAGAGAGAGAGAGAGAGAGAGAGAGAGAGAGAGAGAGAGAGAGAGAGAGAGAGGGAGCGGGACAGAGAGAGAGAGAGAGAGAGAGAGAGAGAGAGAGAGAGAGAGAGAGAGAGAGAGAGAGAGAGAGAGAGAGAGAGAGAGAGAGAGAGAGAGAGAGAGAGAGAGAGAGAGAGAACGAGAACGTATGGCACTTGGTGGCTACTACAGTATATAACATTTGCTGCCATTAACACTTGCCATTAATCTATGTATAAATATGCGAGCTTATTAAATACTGTCACCTCTATTACTGTCACTTTTCCCGGGTTCTTGTCTTGGTAACTGTACAGCGCTCTTGTCCGTTCAGCCACAAATCCCCCCCCCCCCCCCCCCCACCCCACCCCACCATTACCTTCACCTCTCACCCCTAGATCTTCACCCCCTCTCCACCCCTTCCCACTCCTATCCTATCGTATCCCCTCCCCCACTCCTTGATCCTCACCTCCTCCACTCCCTTCCCACTCCCCACCTATCCTCCCAACCTCTACTCCCTGCCCTCCCCACACCTAGATCCTTACTCCCATCCACCTCTCTCCACTCCCCTCTACCCACCCCTCCCCACCTCAAGATCCTTACTACCTCACCCCCTCCCCACTACCTTGTGTGTGTGTGTGTGTGTGTGTGTGTGTGTGTGTGTGTGTGTGTCCCCTACCCTCCTATCCCTCTCCCCTAGTCCCCTACAAGGCTATTATATCCTACCCCAGTCCTCTGTTACCTAGCCTACCACTGCCACCACTACCCAGGGTTACCAAAGCAAGTCCGCTAGATAGGAAACATCGCTAGAAAATACAATGGCAAAATCTCTAGAATACTACTCTAAAATGGCTCAAATCTCCAGAATATCGTTAGAATTGATGTCGCTAGATGTAAAAATGTGCCGCTAGATCGAAGTGAATACCTCTAGATCTAGCGGGAAAGTAGGTAAATTGGCACCCCAACTACCACCACTATCACCGCTATACAATGTTCTATTGCCTCTATGGGTGTCTCCATTGTGTTCTGGGTATTCTTCTATTGTATGGAGTTATATTGTGGTATTGTGTGTGTATATGAGAGAGAGAGAGTGAGAGTGAGTGAGTGATTATGTATTATCTGTGTGTGTGTCTGTGTGTTTTAATATTATGCGAACTCGAATGTAGGTCATGGCTGTTATTGCTTGTAGATTATGTTTAAATATGTATGTAACTTAAAATATGTATGTAACTTAAAATATGTATGTAACTTAAAATGTTTAGACGAATTGTGCTTAGTCATATCATTGGACCAAAACATGTGTATGTGATGTATTATATATATATATATATATATATATATATATATATATATATATATATATATATATATATATATATATATATATATATATATATATATGTATATATATATATATATTCAGGTAAATAATTATCTGGCTACCGGTTACCTATCAATATCTAACTATCTATCTGCCTACTGTATCTGTCTGTACTGTACTGTATCTATTTATCTATCTATCTATCTATCTATTTTTCTATCTACCTATGAGTGCGTGCCTGTGCTTATAATTCAAGCCTCCGTGTGTGTGTGTTTTTTTTTTTTTTTTTTTTTTTTTTCTATGTGATTGAGGGAGGCAAAAGGCATAACTGCCTATAGCGAGTGCCTCCCCCATAGTTGAAAGAGTGACAGGGCCAAAATCAAGGGACGTTCGAGCCAAAATGCCTGGACACACGGAGTTTGAAGCAATTTAAGTCATAGGAAGAGGGAAAGACTGATTCTGGGAGAGAGTTCCAGAGCTCAGATGTTGAGTAGAAGAAAGTTTGAGAGTAACGTTTCACTCTTGGGTTGGAGAGTTGCACAGAGTAGGGGTGGGATTGAGTTGCAAGACGGGTACCACGTGCCCTACGTAAAGGAGGTGGTATGCACTGGGATAGCTCTGAGGAACACTGATTATTATAGTAGCGATAGAATAGCGAGAGAGATGCAAACATTGCGGCGGAGAGAGAGAGATTGCAGAGAGTTGGTGAGTGGACGGGAGTTAATGATACGAAAGGCCTTCCTTTCAACTTTGTCTAGGAGAGCGGTGTGAGAGGAACCTCCCCACACATGTGAACAATACTCAATACAAGGGCGCACTATGCCCCTGTACAGAGCAAGAAGCTGTGAAGGGGAAAAGAACCCCCTAAGGCGGTTGAGCACACCCAGCTTCTGGGAGGCTGCCTTAGCAAGACTGGTAATATGGTCCTTCCAAATGAGAGCAGAAGAAAAAGAGACACCAAGAATATTGAGAGAAGATGAAGGGTTGATTTTTGTATTGTTGAAGAATAAGGGATAGTCCGCTGGGAGATCCTGACGGGTAGATAGATGGAGAAATTGGGTTTTGGAAGCATTAAAGTTAACAAGGTTTTCTCTGCCCCAATTGGAAATAGTATTTAGATCAGAATTTAAGAGTTCTATGGCTTATCAGCATACATACACTATTTTACCCTCCTCATGTAAGCTCCCCTTCTCCCCCCTTCCCTTCCCTCCCCCCTATACGCCCCCCCCCCCCCCCTCCCTCCAGTACAAGGAAAAACAAACACCCAACGACGGGATAAATTAAGCAACGAAAAAAACAAAAAAACACGGAATATCATGGGTCTGAAACAATAATAATGAAGCGAACATAAACACCTGAGAACTCTGTCAACATGTCCGATAATTATCAGCTTCGGAGAGGGCGATATTTTTTTTTTTTTTTTTTTCCTTCGGGTATATCTGAAAGAGTTTAGTTTTTAACCCTTTCAGTACGATGAGGCATATTTTTTCATTTGATTAAGCACTCCATGATTTTGTAAAGCTTGGGGAGGAATTCTCATATTTATAGGTTTAGCAAAAATAATATCACCATAGACCATTTTCATCCATTCAGTAATCGATGACGCTTTTCTCCTCGGTATCATTAGACGATATCATGGATTTGATCACACATTTATTTAGTGAAAGGAGGGTAAACATATCGATAAACCCTTTAATTCCTACAAATTTGTCTTCAATTTGCCGTTTAACAATCGTTCAATGATAGCCAACATTAAATTAAGAAACAGGTCTTCGTATAATGAAATGGTTAAGCACTCGACAACAGTTTATTATTCTAATTAACACCTGGCTATTATATTCAGCTCAGAAAGACTCTCTCGTAGTCAATAGGTTAGGCTGTTTGGGCGAACTTGCGTAACCTGATGGTGAGTCATGTAATGGGCGTGAGTAAAGAGATGGGGAAGGGTTGATGTGGGTGGCTGGGCATGGAAGAGTCCCCCCCCCCGCCCCCCTCCCTCTCACTCACTCAGTCTCTCTCTCTCTCTCTCTCTCTCTCTCTCTCTCTCTCTCTCTCTCTCTCTCTCTCTCTCTCTCTCTCTCTCTCTCTCTCTCTCTCTCTCTCTCTCTCTCTCTCTCTCTCTCTCTCTCTCTCTCTCTCTCTCTCTCTCTCTCTCTCTCTCTCTCTCTCTTTATATACAGTATATATGTATATGTATGTGTGTGTGTGTGTGTGTATTGTGTTTGTGTATGTGTGTGTGTGTCTGTGTGTGCTTTACAGAATATGTGTTTACATAATATCATATAAGTGTATGGTTATGTTGTTGAGGCATTTTCATATTTTCTTTCAAAATCTCCCATACCTCTAGTAGTTTTTGCTAATGCGGTGTTTTTGTTTTTCTTTCCACAGGTAAGGGATGCCCCGGTACGCAATTCACCCCCCCCCCCCTCGCCCCTTCAGCAGGACAGTAAGTAAAGACGGTTCGCACCACCCGAAGTTAACCCTATCAGTGTTTGATGATGCGTTCCTCCGTTTGAGTTTGGTTATCATTAGACAATATTATTCAGTTTAGAAAGGAATTGTGGAAGTAAGAGAGCTAATTAAGACTTGCTTTACCCCTGTTGAGTTCTAGTGGGCCTGTCTAACTTGCGTAAGATCGTCTAATGCCAAAACAAAATGAAGGAAAGTGTCCCCATATATAATGAAAGGGTAATAGGTGCAGAGAGGAAACACATGCATCACTGACTCCACTCAAGGTAATATTGATTGATTTATAGTTAGTTAAAATAGGACTCTAAAGGCTGTGTGTGTTGTGTGTCTGTGTGCGCGCGCGCATGTGTGTGTGTGTGTGTGTGTGTGTGGGTGTGTGTGTGTGTGTGTATGTGTATTATTGAGTGATTTATAGTTAGTTAAAATAGGACTCTAAAGGCTGTGTGTGTTGTGTGTCTGTGTGTGTGTGTGTGTGTGTGTGTGTGTGTGTGTGTGTGTAATATTGAGTGATTTATAGTTAGTTAGTTAAAATAGGACATCAGAGGCTGTGTGTGTGTCTTTGTGTGTGTGTGTGGGTGTGATATTGATTGATTCATAGTTACTAGCAGGGGTACCCGGCGTTGCCCGGGTTTAAATTCTACCATAATCACCATCACTACTACCACCACTACTACTACCATAATCACCATCATCAATCACTACTACCACAATCATCACAATACTACTACTACCATAATCACCGGCCTCGACCTCCCTGTGCCTCATTAAACGGCGACCTCGATTTCGGCCGCTAAATGACCTCCGATTTTGGATCTGACCTCATCCGTACCCCCATTTTGGGGGGCTGCGAACAACTTTCGTTCCATACACCTTTTCGATCGGAGGCCTCCTTCTGCCACAAACGGCCTTTTTTTTTTTTTTTTTTTTTTTTTTCAATTTCGGCCTCAAAACTACCTCCGATCGTGGCCTCGCCCCCTCTATGACCTGACCCAGGTCAATTGACACCCACATGCAAAGTTTCAGCTCCCCAGGTCCAAAACTGTGGCCGCCTCTTAAGAACACACAGACAGACAAACAGACACACGAACTGATTTAATAATATAGATTTAGTTAAAATAGGACTTCAGAGGCTATCAACCCTTCTGGATTATTAAGCCAGCACACTGTAAGTCAAGAATAGCTTCAGGAACGGAGCCTCTTTTCGAGAACTCCAGTCCAGGTGTTAATATTTTCCTGGCGAGCGGTAGCGAGCCAGCATGTATATATTTTTGTTTTGACAGCAAGCTAAATGTGTACATTTTTCGATCGAAATATGTCTCCGGCGAAGCCGGATTTCTCCATACAATGCTGGCTTGCTATCGCTCGCCAGGAAGAAATCGACACCTGGATGGGGATAAACGTCTTAAAACAGTTGTCAACTTGTTAGTATTGTGACCCCGTACAGTCAAAGCGTAAATATGGCGACTCACCCATTTGAAGCAGTATCGAACGCAATCGAGACAATGCAATGCTTTACTATAGCCCATATGCTTCAAAACTTGGCTGTAAGGGGGGTCACCGGCTTGTTTTATCTTTCTCTCCTTTTTCTCTGTCCCTGGCTTGTATCCATTCGGCCCCATTCAGCCAACTGTTTCAAGACGTTTATCCCCATCCAGGTGTCGATTTCTTCCTGGCGAGCGATAGCAAGCCAGCATTGTATGGAGAAATCCGGCTTCGCCGGAGACATATTTCGATCGAAAAATGTACACATTTAGCTTGCTGTCAAAACAAAAATATATACATGCTGGCTCGCTAGCGCTCGCCAGGAAAATATTGACACCTGGATGGGGATAAACGTCTTAAAACAGTAGGCTGAATGGGGCCGAATGGATACAAGCCAAAGAGAGGGAGAGAAAGAGAAAAAAAAAAGCGAGGTGTGCTCCCTTAATGGTTCAAAGATTCGAATACACGTAACTTTATATAATGCTCAAGGGTAATACAAGGGACTGGAGTTCTTGAAAAGGGGCTCCAGTCCCGATGTTATTCTTGACTTTATGTGTGCTGGCTTAAGGGGAGGTTTCTAGTTTGTTTCCTACTCCTCCAGCAATCTTAAAATTTCACCCCCTTGACCCCCTTTCAAGATAAATTTGTACATTTTTCGGTAGAAAAATGTCCCGGCCGAAGGCCGATTACTCTTAAATTACAGACTCGCTATCGCTCGCCAGGATAAAATCGACACCTAAATGGCACGAAAGGTCTTAAAATTGACAGAATGGGGCGGAAATTCTTAAAAATCACCAAACTAATGGGGCAAACGTCTTAAAATCTCAAAAGCAATGGGGCTAGACATGAGGGAGAAAGGGGTCAAGAAAAAAGTCCCTCAAGTGGAATTCTGCCCTTAATAATCCAGAAGGGTTGATAGCCTCTGATGTCCTATTATAAATATAACTAAATAAACGGGTAAAACAAAATGTGTAATGCTCTCTCTCTCTCTCTCTCTCTCTCTCTCTCTCTCTCTCTCTCTCTCTCTCTCTCTCTCTCTCTCTCTCTCTCTCACACACACAATATAAATAGTTGTGAACATAAAAATTCTGCAAGTTATTTGATTAGCCATTCCTCGGGCTTCCTTCCCCACCCATGACATCTTGGAATTTATTTGATATTATTTGTTGTTATTGTGAAGAATGTTTAAGGAATTGCTTCTCGCTATCTATCTATTTATCTATCTATCTAATTATTTATATATATATATATATTTATAAAGTATATGAATCACACACCCACACTGATGACACACCCACACTGATCACACACCCACACTGATCACACACCCACAAACGACACACCCACACTGATGACACACACACCCACACTGATGACACACCCACACTTATGACACACCCACACTGATCACACACACAAACGACTCTACACTTTCTCCGCTTTTCTCCTATGGCAATTCCACTATTCCTCTCCTTTGCTCGTCTATCCATCTATTGCTTCCTTCTCATTCCTCCCTATCCTTTATCTTCCCCTCCCTCCAAACCCCCACCCCCCAACCCCCATATTTCCCTCCCCTCCTTCCCTCTCCTCTCTTTCATTCCTCCTCTCCCTCCCTCCAACCCCCTCATTTCCCTCCTCTCCCTCCCTCTCCTCTCCCTCAATCCCCGCTCCCTGTAACCCCCACTCCCCTCATTTCCCTCCCCTCCTTCCCTCTCCTCTCCTTCAATCCCCCCTCCCCTCTTGCCCTCGTCTCCCTCCTTTCTCTTCCCTCACTTCTCCCTCCTACTCCCATCGTTTCCCCTTCCTCCCCTCTTCCCCCTTCCATTCTCCCCTCAACCCCCCCCCCCTCTCTTCCCCCTGTTACTCCATTCGCTTCTCCTCCCTCTTCTCTCTCCCCCTTCCTCCCTACTCCCTTCGCTTCCCCTCCCTCCCCTCCCATTCTCTCCTCACCTCTCCCTTATAATCCCTTCGCTTCCCCCTCCCTCCTTCCCTTTTGCCTTGCGTCCAGTCTTTCCCCTGCTTCCTATCTCCTCCTTTCTCTCTCTATCCCCATCTCTTCTCTCTCCCACCCCCCTTACCTACCCTCTCTCCAACCTTCGTCTCTCTCCGATCTGCTATTCACCCTCCCCTCCCCCGCCCCTCCCTCCTCTCACTGGGCCGGTATGCAAATGAGCTCCCGCAGAGAATGTCCGACACACCGCCCGTATGATAACTATGGCCTGGGAGCCTCTTGGGTTGACTCAGTGCTTAACCCCCCCCCCCCCCCTCTGTACAGGCGAAGGTCTTTTTTTCATTTACTTTCAGCTACTTTTAGATGATTCTATGAGGCTTAGGAAGGATATGTGGTCGATAAAAGGATTCATTGAGATTATGTGTAGCCTTTTGATTGGTATACGTCCTTCCTAAGCTTAATAACATCGTCTAATAGTTGCCAGAATATAATGAAAAGTACATCACCGGTACAGAAGGGGTTAAGGGGGTAGTGCTTATTTTTTGGGGGGTCTATTTGTCTATATATACTGTATATTTTATAGTTTCCTCGCTAGAACTCATCAAGCTTAAAAATCACCCCTAGACCCCCTTTCAAGATAAATTTGTACATTAATTTTTTTCGGTAGCAAAATGTCCCGGCCGAAGGGTTCCTCCTAGAATTACGTAACAGGCTCGCTATAGCTCGCCAGGAAAAGATCGACACCTAAATGGCATGAAAGGTCTTTATATTGACGAAGAAATGGGGCGAAAGGTCTTAAAATCCCTAAAATAATGGAACGGACGTCTTAAAATCTCAATGATGATGGGACTAAATACGAGGGAGAAAAAGCAACTACCTCCCCCTTAACCCCATCAGCACGATGACGCCATTGTACCTTTTATTCTGGCTGGTATTAGACCATTTTATGAGGTTTAAGAAGGACCTATGTTATTCAGAGGGTTTATCGAGGTGGTACTTACCCCTTTGAGTCCAAGAGGTACATTATATACTAAAGAAAATCGCCTAATGGTAACGAGAATATGATCAACATTACGTCATAGTACTGAAGGGGTTAAGGGGGGTTGAGCGTATTTATTTGCTCGTATATTTATTTATTTTTATTTGTATTCTAGTTTCCTCCCTAGACCTCAAAAAACACCCCCAAGACCCCTCTTCAATATATATTTGTACATTTTTTCGATAGAAAAATGGCCCGGCCGAAGGCCGATACTTAATTAATTACAGGCTCGCTATCGCTCGCCAGGAAAAAAATCGACACCCAAATGACACGAAAGGTCTTAATTATTGACAATGAAATTGGGCGAAAGGTCTTAAAATCGCCAAACTAATGGGCCGAACTTCTTATAATCTGAAAACTAAAGGGGCTAAACACGAGGAAAAAGAGGGACCAGAAAAATTACCCCTCTCCCCTTAAATGGTTACTTCTGCGGTGGCTGAATGGATAGCGTGAAATGAAAGATATCTGTAATTGACCTCGGTTGGCTTTTATGTGTGTGTGTGTGTGTGTGTGTGTTTTATTATAATAGGTCGGGTTGAGGGGGCGGGGCAAAGAGTAGGGTGAACACAGAACAATAGTCTCTCCATTTTTCTACGTTAGCATTTCCGAGCGAGGCGAAAAGTAGGACAAACTATGTAAACTATGTAAACAGTCCAAATATAGTGCCGCCGCGTCACTAGCTTGGCATCTCTAGGTGTGATAAGAGACGAAATACCATAGTATGTTTAATTTGTACCGAAGTATGTTGTCATTATTAGATGTTTGCGATTTATTTGACGCAAGAGACTTATTAGTTTCACATACGATATAATTGACTTCACTTGACCACCACCCTGCAGAACCCAAGCATCCTCCTATGGTATGAGGTATATTGGTGTGGGGACATAAGGCTTCACTGTGGGGTGCAGTATTGGTGTGGGGACATCAGGCTTCACTGTGGGGTGCAGTATTGAAGCTATTTTATTCAGCTGTTTAATTCCTTTCAAATCCCCAACTTATTTTTAATATTAAGGGGAGATATCGACTTGAGATATTTTTTTCTGGATCCCTTTATCCCTCATGTTTAGCCCCATTGCTTTTGAGATTTTAAGACAGTCGACCCATTAGTTTGGCGATTTTAAGAACTTTCGCCCCATTTCCGTCAATTTTAAGACCTTTCGTGCAATTTAGGTGTCGATTTTATCCTGGCGAGCGATAGCGAGCCTGTAATTTAAGAGGAACCGGCTTTCAGCCGGGACATTTTTCTACCGAAAAATTTATCTTGAAAGGGGCTCAAGGGGGTCTAATCTTAAAGCTTGATGGATATCTAGAGACCAAACTATAAACCTCCCCTTAAACAGTACTTACACACAATGCATATTATATACTGTATACATAGAGAGAGAGAGAGAGAGAGAGAGAGAGAGAGAGAGAGAGAGAGAGGGAGAGGGAGAGGGAGAGAGAGAGAGAGAGTCCAAATAATCAAAGCATTTCTTACCTTATTTGCCCTTTCTTATGTGTTCTTATATACCGGTATTTAATATATCTTCGGATGTTATATACCGGTATATAATATATCTTCGGATATGTTTCACATGTAGCACTCGGTCCATTCATTGAGGGAAATATAATCAAATTAGGATCATCTGTCTGAAAAATAAGAACGACTCTAATTAATTTAATTGGTGAACATTTCCAAGGCACCGTCAGAGAGGGACACTTTGATGACTTGCTGGTTATTAGGTAAAGGTTAAAGGGAAGCACTTTGGGCTCTGACGTAACGTATTATTAGATAGTTTACAGGTTAAATGTTCCTTATAATTAGTGTGTAAAAGTAATAATTATAATGGTAGTACTGATTATTAGTATTGTTATTGTTGTTGTTGTTGTTATTATTATTCCTGTGTATTACCAAGTATTACATACACCCACCCACACAAACAGGTTCCTGCATTTCATTAAGAAGCAGAAGGTATGTGAAATGGATGTGTGGAGAAAGTCAAGGACGAGAAAGAGAGAGAGAGAGAGAGAGCACAGAAGGCCATCATTATACGTTTCTCTCACTAATTGGGGGAATACGAAAGGTAAACGACCTGCGTTAATTGTAGCGGTGTTATTGGTGTGACGGGGCTTATGAGACGCGACTTAACCTAATGACCTTTACTTACCGCTCACTGAATGGATGCGGGCAATCAATAACATATTTCGATACACTTAATTATTGGTTTATACTTTAATTCAGTTACAATTGAGTGTCAAAATCTTGGCTCTGTGTACACAAGATATAAATGTTTTGGCCATATTTAACAACTATTTTACAACTCATATGATCATTACAGTCAGTACAGTTTCTGGACATGAGAGTCCAAGATATAGCCTACCTCGTTCACAGGTTAAAGGTACAAAGGAGTACAAAGGAAATCAAGCAACAACAGATCTAGTGACCCTTCTAGGTTGCTTGTCCTCCAAAACACTGAGGATCAAGTGTCCAAACAGTGGTTTAGAGTGGGTAAGGGAACATTGGAAAGGGAATTACTGCCCTGGAACTAATGTCCGTGGCAGGATTAGGAAGTTAGTAGGGGACAGATGGGTTAGTAACTGAGGGGGGGATAAAATAAAGTTATTCATTTACAAACGCAGTCAGTCGCGGGTTTGATGCGAGATATTTGTCTAGGCGGAGTTTAAATGAATCAACGGTGATGCAGTCTATAACGTTTCGGGGACGTTTCAGGTGACGACAACTTGGACAGTGTGTATTAGAGAGAGAGAGAGAGAGTGTGTGTGTGTGTGTGTGAGAGAGAGAGAGAGAGAGAGGGGGGGGGGGGTTCGCTCACTAGGTCAAAAATGTACGCGTGATCCCCATGTTGCTCGTGTAGTATGTAACTCTATGTAAGCCTAATAGCAATAAACAGCCTCATTATAGGCAAGGGTTAAATGTGTTAATGTGTGAGAGAGAGAGAGAGAGTGTGTGTGAGAGTGTGAGAGTGAGTGAGATATATGAAGGAAGGGAGGGAGGGGGCAATACCACCACCTCCACCATCACGTCCTCCACCCCTACTACTACCACCACTACCACCTTCACTCCTTCAGTTGTGCCTCTACCTTGGTGGTGTGAAGTGTACCTCGTCGCTCGTCCAACCAATCCCCCTCGCTCGCTGGCCCCTGCTCTCGCTCTTTACCTGCCGATCCGAACACCTGTGGTAGGAGTGTGCGAAGCGTGGTGTTTGGGGTTCGAATCCCTCCGCGTTTCATTGAGTTTTGCGGTTTTTACTTGTGTTTTTTGTGATGATCTCGCAGTCGTGTAGTGTATCGTTATCGTCGTGTTTACATTTTTTGTCCTCCTCTGCTTATGTCTGGGAATTATATATACCCTGTGCATCTTAAGGGGAGACAGACCGTTTGTTTGGTCTATTCATTTATTCATATTGTTTTAGTTTCCTCCCTAGACCTCCATCAAGCTTAGAAAAACACCCCCTAGACCCCCCTCCAAGATAAATGTGTACATCTTTCGGTAGAAAAATTTCCCGGCTGAAGGCCGGTTCTTCTTAAAATTGCAGGCTCGCTATTGCTCGCCAGGAAATAATCGACACCTAAATGGCACGAAAGGTCTTGAAATGGGGCGAAAGGTGTTATAATCGCCAAACTAATGGGCCGAACATCTTATAATCTAAAAAAAATGGGGCTAAACATGAGGGAGAAGGAGGTCCAGAAAAACGGTCTGCTTCCCCTTAACCAGGCGAGAAAATGTCATGTCTTTATTTGACCTACGGTATACTCTGTTCATCTCAAGGAGGCGCAAACTATCATATACTCATTTCAATTGTCGAGATGTGAGTGCATTTTTTTTAATAAGCTAGGTTGCCACACACACACACATAAAAAGTACGGTTATTTTAAACGACACTACTGCAGCGTTATGAGAAACAATTTATTAGGGAAAATAGGCACCAATAGATTCGCCATATTTTTTCCATGATAGTCCGCATGGAGGATTTTCGTTACCGACAAATTGAAAAAATACCCACTTCACATACAAATACACCAACAATCCAAGTCAAAATATGTCAAAAGCTGGGGTGTGGGGGCGGCAGCCCCCACCCATAATACTAGGATAGGTTAGGTAAGGTAAGGTTGTTAGGTTAGGCTAATGTCCTTTCAAAGGGGTATGGTAAACACTAAGATAGCCTACATCCGGTCAGAGGTACGTCCTGCGGTAGTCTCCTTGAATGCTACCAAAAGTACAATAAAGATAAATAAATGTATACTTTGCTGTTGATATCATGCGGAGATATAGTTGCTAATTATTCATATATCTAGAATTCTGATGTGAGATGAAACAATATACAGTAGAGACGTACCGTACTAGTATATTTGGTCTGTCAATACGTGTCCAGGAATCAGCTGTTGGGGGGGTCTGGCCCGGTCGAGATGAACAGAGTATAGTGCTAGTGACTCGTAAATAACCCAGTTCAAGATTTGTATCGGTAACGTCATTTTTGTGTTTATCTTAGCTACATTTAGACGATTTTATGAAGCTGAGGAAGGATGTCTACCAATCAAAGAGCTACAAGCTATCTCAATTAATCTTTTTAGCTACCATATATCCTCCCTTAGGTTCATAAAATCTTCTAAAATCAAATATAGAAGACATCGATGGTACAAAAGGGGTTAATGCTGCGGTGCGACTATGTGTAAATCAGGCCTGTCAACTAGCTCAGACGTGAATGACTGAAACAATGAAACCAAATATTAATATGAAGCACAGAATAGAAACAAAAGTACTAAATAACTTCAAAACTTAAAATGACTATTAATCTTGCCGATATCTTGATTGTATATTGGCCAAACGAGAAAGAATGATATCCATATTTGGAATTAGTTTGGCAAGCTATGGCATACGAAGTATCTCCATGAAATTCTCGGAATGACATAGATACTTCCAAAGCTGGATAAAATCGTCTCATTATACTCAGAATAGATTTATAATAAGCATAGCTTCACGTAGAGGGTTAGCCTTTAACCCTGATTCAGAAACAGTAACCAAGCACTCCAGATGGCCGCCTGGGATGTACGAACATTCCGAGAAAATGTTGCGAAATACAGTGACCTACCGTACCTCTTCTTGACTATTACCGAGAGACGCCACCACCATTGGGATTGTGCAAGTGTGGTGGTGGTGGTGGCGCAGTGTTGTGCAACTCGTAGAGTTTAACCCTTTTTGTAGGAAGACGCTATTTGTTTAAAGTTTGGCTATCATTAGACGATTTTACGCAGTTTAGGAAGGACGTGTGGAAGTCCAAGGTTTCGTGTACAGGTACATAGTTTTCAGACCCATGGTGACTAGAGATTGTTCCTAAGTTGATTAAAATTGACTAGAGATTGTTCCTAAGTTGATTAAAATTGACTAGAGATTGTTCCTAAGTTGATTAAAATTGACCTGTGATATGTTGAATATGGAGAACATTAAATTTTATTGCTAGGGGTTGTTCTTAAGCTGAATAAAATAGCCTAATGATAGTGTGCACCAAGTGATGATTGGCGGCGTCGTATCGTACTGAAAGGGTTAATGGGACTGTGAAGCCTGTATAAGAGACCTTTCCTAAGTTGAATATAATCGCCAGTCACAAGATCGTCGCCAGGACCTCCTTCATCGTCAGCGTCACCTTGAGTATACATTAATATTTAGGGGGGTCACCTGCTATTTTTCTCTCTTTCTCTGGCTTGTATTCATTCGGCCCCATTCAGCCTACTGTTTTAAGACGTTTATCCCCATCCAGGTATTAAATCATTCCTGGTGAGCAATAGCAAGCCAGCATTGTATGAAGGAACCCGACTTCGCCGGAGACATTTTGCTATCGAAAAATTTACAAATTTATCCTGCTTACAAAAAACATTATAAAACATGCTGGCTCGCCACCTGCATGGGGATAAACGTCTTAACACAGTAGGCTGAATGGGGCCGAATGAATACAACCCAGAGAGGGAGAGAGAGACAAAAACGAGGTGGGCCCCCTTAATGAAAATATGTATATATTCCTGTGTATCTACCATGTGCAATTTGAGTCTGACTATAATACAAGGCATACATTATTGCATGAGTTTTCACAATATGTATTTTCAGAGTCTGGGGCTATTGCAGAAGGAAATATGCGATGTATGTTAGCAATATTTGGGGTATATATATTGATTATTTTTCTCTACTACGCCCAATGTTTTTCTTCTATGATGTCGTCTATCCTATCCTAAACATATCTTATTCTGAAACTAGCTGGTTAAAGAAAGCCTATTTAATCTGGTCTAAGCTAACCATCACAGGGATATTGGAACGATGCGAAGACACTATTAACTTCCAAGCTGTTTTGAACGCTCGAGAATAGGATATATCTTATGAAACTCCTGATCATGACTAATCAGCCTACGCAAGCACTGCTGACATTTATCGTATGAATAATATGTTGGCAGGTTTCCATATCCCGTACTTGTGTGTGAGTGAGTGAGTAAGTGTGTGTGTGTGTGTGTGTGTGTGAGAGAGAGTGAGTGAGTGTGTGTTCTGTGTGTATTATTTTTGTATTATTATTATTATTATTATTTTTATTATTTTATTTTATTTTTTGATTTATATATATTATACCGTATATATATATATATATATATATATATATATATATATATATATATATATATATATATATAATTTTTTTTTTTTTTTTTTTTTTTTTTTTGGGGGGGATATCAGTTTGACAGTTTGGTTTGTTCAGTTGTCCCCCAATGAGTCAATGGGGTTTATAGCAGTCTCCAAAATACCATATATAATATTGTAGCTCATATAAAGCTTGTACAATACATACAATTCACAAGTCATAGCCATTGTATTAGAGAGTGAAAGGGGACAATACACCCCATAGACCAACTAACATTGCCTGAAAGTAGCTATGATAGGATACGGGTTGATAATGTGCAGAAGTGTGGTGACGAAACGAGAATATAGTGACGAAACGGAATGGTGACGAAACGGAATAGCGACGAAAAAGAGCAATCCCCTTATGATATTATACTACGTTCATCTACGTCGGACGAAAAGTGGTCGTGTTCATTTCTTTATTAGTGAGCCGTGGAAAGAGTTAAGCAATGATATGCGATATCAGTTAATTTCGATATCAATAGGATGAATGGTTCTAGTAATAATATATATATATATATATATATTTTCTCTCACTCTCTCTCTCTCTATATATATATATATATATATATATATATATATATATATATATATATATATATATATATATATATACTGTACACTGATGTGCTGTAAACGTAATACCGGTACAAATCTTCAATTACCCGGTACGATTAACACATGGTATTTTATTTTACGTTTGCTGGAGTTACTGAGGATGAAGACAGAAATAATGGTCCCATTCCTTTTCCAATAACTGTCCATGGTTAAGCAAGTAAAATGTTTGGAACTAGAGAACTTTAAAACGTCCATCCAGATGCAGAAAATAAATGTAAGTCATCGCTTTTGTCCAACTTTTCATATTAACATAATCAAACTAGCTATTTAGCAGAAAATTAATTAAAAGAAGATTTGTTGCTGAAGACTGCGCTTGTTGCTAAAATGTTTGTTGAGTTATGTAAAATAATCGAACGTAATAATGATAACATAACATTAATGCTACCCTACCTAGCCAGGATTCGAACCTATGACCTCTAAATGTGACACTCAGCTTTGTTACCATCACAGTAGTGCCTGTTAACATTCTGATGACAACAACATCTACTATGGCATATCCAGAAACTCTAATTCCTACAACCTAATTATCTGCCAACCCCTTCTGTACCGGCAACGTCTTTTTAGTTGTATTTTGGCTACTATTAAACGATTGTATTCAGTTTAAAAAGGGCCTCCGGCAATTAACAGGCTTCGAACTATTTCATTTAACCCTTTTTATTACCGCAGATCCTTCTTAAACTGCACAAGAGATTCTAAATATAGCAAAACATTCAATTAAATAGACGTCGCCGGTACGGTACAGAAAGCGTTAATTAATATTGTGCATATCTGAGAGTAGATGAGTATAATATTAATGCTTCAAGTGCAATAGATAGAGGTGGATAATGCTTCAAGTGCAATAGATAGAGGTGTATAATAGATTCTCATAGTCACTCCTTGTATAGTTTAGTGTAAAGTGCAATAGATAGAGGTGTATAATAGATTCTCATAGTCACTCCTTGTATAGTTTAGTGTGAAGTCGTATGTAATAGTCATGCATTCAAACCAGGACAATATTGCTTAAGGGGAGATTTCCACTTGAGGGACTTTTTTCTTGACCCCTTTCTCCCTCATGTCTAGCCCCATTGCTTTTGAGATTTTAAGACGTTTGCCCCATTAGTTTGGTGATTTCAAGAATTTCCGCCCCATTCTGTCAATTTTGAGACCTTTCGTGCCATTTAGGTGTCGATTTTATCCTGGCGAGCGATAGCGAGCCTGTACTTTAAGAGTAACCGGCCTTCGGCCGGGAATTTTTTTTACCGAAAAATTTATAAATTTATCTTGAAAGGGGGTCAAGGGGGTGATATTGTAAGGTTGCTGGAGGAGTAGGAAACAAACTGAAAACCTCCCCTTAAGACTGGAGTTAATACAACAAAGAAATACAGGAAATCTAACTCGAAATAGTTTTGTATCTTCTATTATATCACTTCAAAAAACATAATAATAAACACTGCAAAAACATTAAATTGAGTGTGTATAATTATAGACTGAATAATTATAGGGAAAAGGTTCGCTCCCTAATTTTTCCTGTGTTTTCCTCCAGATTTTAAAGAATTAGTGTTTTCATGGTTTTAGTTATAATTCCAGCGTGGGATACAAGATTTGTTGAGCCCCCCCCCCCCCCTGTAACTGTAAATGCACAGTGTACTTACTGTAAGTGTGGGGTCGTCCTTAGCGACTGTTTAGGACTCCGAATATACCGTACCGTACTATTATCTACCCCAGGTGACATAACCACATCCGCTCCTCACAGGCCCTTCAGTATAATTATATAGAGTATAATTATATAGAGTATAGCCATAGTATCATATAGCTAGCCGGGATTGTTGTGGGTGGGCTTATAATACTGTAACTTACCTCATCTTAAATTATGACTCTGAAAATGTTTCATGAAGCACTATACAATAGGTTGGAATATTTGTTTGTCGTTATATGGAAGTATTAAACCTTACAACCTTAACTAGCAAGAGCCATTTGACATAACAGAAATTTAATCTATAATTTTAAAACATTTTCTATCATTAAAAAAAAAGGAAAACACGTATTAACTAGTTTCTTCCCTAGACCTCCATCAAGCTTGAAGTTACACCCCCTAGACCCCCTTTCAAGATAAATTTTTAAATTTTTCGGTAGAAAAATGTCTCAGCCGAAGGCCGGTTACTCTTAAATTACAGGCTCGTTATCGCTCGCCAGGAATAAATCGACATCTAAATGGCATGAAAGGTCTTAAAATTTACAGAAATTGGGCGAAAGTTCTAAAAATCGCCAAACTAATGGAGCGAACGTCTTACAATCTCAAAATCAATGGGGCTAAACATGAAGGAGAAAGGGGTCCCCCAAAAAAATATCTCAAGTGGAAATCTCCCCTTAATATGATGGCACATCAAAGGAATTTATATAGGCGAGATGATGAAAACAACGCCCTACCCACCGATTATTATTTTCAGCCTTTTATTAATTAATTATTTGCTACGGGAGGAGAGAAACGGCGCGATCCAATTTACGATAATGAGCGCAAAAGGTCTGAGAGAGAGAGAGAGAGAGAGAGAGAGAGAGAGAGAGAGAGAGAGAGGTTGGAGCCGCTCTGTTTGCTCTTTTTTTCTAACCTCTAACACAAATCCAATGGCTGAATTTGGCACCGCTCTGGGTATTAAGGAGATAATTATGATGATGGTGGGCTCGCTAAACCTTCCAGTCTCAGTGCTCCTCCTCTTCTTCGTCTTCTTCTTCGTATTATTATTATTCATGTTATGGAAATCAGAGGGTATATTGAGATCGTGTTTACCCATTTGAGTCGTAGATGGGACTCGTTAACCTTGGTCGGCAACCCATCTAGGGGAGACAACCTTATAAAAATCTGGGTGGATGGGACTCTTCAGCCTTGGTCGGCAACCTTTCTAGGGGAGTAAACCTGATACAAAGCCGTACTGTTTACCTAAGGATAAGGCAAGTTAGTGGATGGACTAGCCGAACACCACTGTAGAAAAATAGTGCTAACAAGATACATAGAGGGCCTTGGAGTCGGACGGATCCTAAATTGAGCGGTCAATCCTGTAAGTCCTTTGGTAAACTGGCTCGGGTTGTCCCTCTTACAGGGAATAGGTCCGCTTGGGGGCATTCTGTGTATGGCCACCCTCATACGGGGAGTAAGGCGTCCTGCAATAGATAGATAGATCGATAGATAGATTATTAGCTAAAGAATATCGTCCAATGGTAACCAGAATATGATGATGATGATTACATAATGGTGGTGAAGGGGTTAATTTCGGCGCCAGTACGGTAAGTGATATAGATGGAGTGGGACTGTATTATAGAGGTCTGAGGGAAGGGGAATGTTGAGGTGATAGGTGTTGGTGCCACTGATAAGATCCGGGGGGGGGGGGGGGACAGGGAGGGGGGAGAAGGGGGGTTACAAGGGGACGAGGGAACAGGCCATGGGAGGGGGAGAACAAGGGCTGGGGGAGGGGTCGAGGGAACAAGGGAGGGACGGACCAGGGAACAGGGAGGGGGGAGAGGAGGGGCGTCTCTACCCATGTCAACATACTGGGCTGCTTGTTGAAAATCTCCCCACCATGTTGCTGGAGTTCCATGTGTTATAGTCGCCCTCCTCTAACCTGCTTCACTCTCTGCATGTGGTTACGGGGGGAGGAGGGCCGTATTTATTGGCTTATATATTTGTCTTTTTATTATTGTATTTGCATATTTATTTTGTTTTGTTTCCACTCTAGACCTCCATCAAGCTAAACAAAAAACACACACACAAAACAAATCCCTACAACCTCCTTTAAAGATAAAATCTGTACATTTTTCGATAAAAAAAAATCCCGGCCTAACCGGTTCCTCTTTATTGTACAGGCTCGCTACCGCTCGCCAGGAAAAAACCGACACCTACAATGCATGAAAGGTTTTAATTTTGTATAAAAATGGGTCGAAAATCTTAAAATCGCCATACACTAATGGAGTAAACTTCTTAAATCTCTGAACTAATGGGGCTAAGCATGAGGGAGAAGGGGGCCCAGAGAAAGCAACTACCTCCCCCTTAAGTATAGGGGGGGGGGGGCTCAAACGCTATTAAGGGGGTGACCTGTTTTTTGTTATTTCTGTCCTTTTCTCTCTTTCTCTGGGTTGTATCCATTCGGCCCCATTTAGCCAACTATTTTAAGACGTTTATCCCCATCTAGGTGTCGATTTCTTCCTGGCCAGCGATAGCGAGCAGGCATTAATATGAAGAAATCCGGCTTCGCCGGAGAATTTTTTTTATCGAAAAATGTACAAATTTAGCCTGCTGTCAAACAAAAATAAGAAATATGCTGGCTCGCTATCGCTCACCAGTAAAAAATTGACACCTGGATGGGGATAAACGTCTTAAAACAGTAGGCTGAATGGGGCCAAATGGATACAAGCCAGAGAAAGATAGAAAAGGACAGAACAAAAACAGGTCACCCTCCTTAACCCCTTGAGGATTATGCCGCGTATTGACAGTTTATTCCGGCTATCATTAGACGATGTTATGCAGCTTAGGAAGGATCTGTTGGATCTGACTTCCATGTACCGTTCCTAATTTGAATACAATCGTACACTAATAACCAGAAAACAGAAATGAAATGCGTCATTGTATCTTGAAAGGGTTAATACTAATGTCCACACCTATTTACAACGGCCTGTCTCTGTCTCTGTCTCTGTCTCTGTCTCTGTCTCTAATATGAGAAACAATAGGTGGGTTGCTCAAGCCCTTTTCTGCCTCCGTGAGTGAAGTCGGGAGTCGGGAATTATATTTAGCTTCTTGCTAATTGTTAAAAGAGCTCAGACGGTATTGTGCAGCATAATTTACTGGTTCGGCTCAATGGTTTAAGGAATTGGTTTAGTTTGCTCTCTAAACCTCTATCAAACTTTAAAAAACAGCCACAAGACCCCCCTTCGATATAGATTTGTACATTTTTCGGTAAAAAAAATTCTCGGCCGAAGGCCGATTCCTCTTTAAATACATGCTCGCTATCGCTCGCCAGGAAAAAAAACTACCCCAAAATGGCACGAAAGGTCTTAATATTGACAAAGAAATGGGGCATAAGGTCTGAAAATCGCCAAACTAATGGGGCGAATGTCTTGAAATCTCATAACTAATGTCTATTTTTTTCCAGCTGAGAGTTAATGGTCATGTGTCTACCTTTGTAACTGAACTATAAGGTAGATTTTGTAGCGAAATATGATGTTAATTATGAACACTTGGCATTAATACGACACACAGCCATAGTAGTTTCATATATTTCCATTAAGTCTCGAGAAATCAGCTAATAAGAGATTTAATTTATGATCAGCTGGGAACAAATAGAGTATAATAGGGCTAAGCATGAGGGAGGAGGAGGACTCGAAAAACCAACTGCCTCCCCTTAATATATAGAATATCAGAGTGGTATTATATGTACGTGTTTATAGGTTCAAGAAATGTCCATATAGCATAAATTACACAAACACAAATCAAAGTTGCTAAATGATAAATCCTTGTGTTGCGTAATCTGTTCGTGAGAAAAACCACGCTTGATGTAAATCGTTAAATAACCCGTAAGAGTAGCCTATCCCCGTTATTTATAGATTACTAATACAGAAAGAATCGTATATCGTAAATTACAATTGAGGGTATATGTATTTGGCGCGGCCCATTTTTCGCTTGTGAAGAATACCCGTTTAGCGGAAATTTGCTAGTGATGAAATACCCGTTTATCGCAAATTGCTGTTGGCCACAATGACGAAATGTTCGCTCCTGGTAAATGACGCTAATTACGCTAATTATGATTATCCACACGATAGCTTTTTCAGGCCTTTGTTTTGTTGTTTGTTTGTTTGTTTGTTTGTTTTTTGTTTTTTGTTTTTTTGGGGGGTCCACATTACTCTGCCATTTTCTAATTTAACTGTTGTGGGAAATGTGTCGACTACAATGATATACTTATATGTAAGTTGCGGATAATATTGCAAAATATGATTATGATTATGTTATGTTGTCTGAATAGAGTGAGCGATCAGAAGTTCCGGGAAAATCGGTGGTTCGAATCCCCTTGAGATTGGAGTGGTAAGAGGACCCGTGGCGAGGTACGGACAGAGGCCCTTCTGTAATATAGGGACACTGGGCCGGTTCTTGACCATTGCTGCCTAAGTTATTAAGGGGAAGGTAGTTGCTTTTTATGGACCCCCTTCTCCCTTAAGTTTATCCCCATTAGTTTTGATATCTTAAGACCTTTTAGTTTGGCGATGTTAGCACCTTTCGCCCCATTTCGTTGTCAATTTAAAGACCTTTCATGACATTTAGGTGTCGATTCTTTCCTGGAAAGCGATAGCAAGCCTGGACCGGATAATTTTAAGAGAAACCGGCCTTTGGTCGGGAAAATTCTCTACCGAAAAATGTACAAAAAAATCTTGAAGGGGGTCATGAGAGTGTTTTTTTTAAGCTTGATGGAGGTTTAGCGAGGAAACTAAAAAAATAAATAAATTAATCAATTAATCAATAGACCAAAAACCATCCACTAGCCCCTTAATTCGAGGTAGCCAAGGCTTTGAGTTAGCTATACGATCGGTTGTAAGGATTTTTTGGGGGACTTCGATTACCGGTACTCCCAGTTATGCTATGCAAATATATTCAATTTTACGAATTAGGTAGACTACACTGATTAATAATAACTAAAGGAATCGTTGTCGTGTTTAACCCCTTCTTTACCGGTGACGTTCTTTTAGCTTTAGTCTGGCTACTATTAGACGATTTTATTCAGCTTATAGAGAGCCTCCGGCAATTAACAGGCTTTGAACTATCTCACTTAACCCTTTTTATTACCACAGATCCTTCTTGAACAGCACACAATCGTCTAAATATAGCTAGAATAAAATGACAAAGACGTGGCGGGTAGAGAAAGGGTTAAGAATATGTATGTAAACTTGTAGTGTCGATAATGATGTCATATCAAGTTCATTAGAGTATTGATATCAGCGAGGCGACCGGAACAATGACGTTGATAAGAGAAGACTCGAGGTGCAAGGTTCCGGAAGAGAGAGAGAGAGAGGGAGAAATTGACATAAATTTACATAGATACACTGGCCACACAGACCTTACGAGCCAAATGAGGTGGTCAGGACTGAATTCTAGTAAGAGATGGCATATGCGATAGAAAAGGAAAGTTGAAGTAAAGGATAGGAGAGAGAGAGAGAGAGAGAGAGAGAGAGAGAGAGAGAGAGAGAGAGAGAAGGGGGATGGAGGGTAGGTAGATAGTTAGATTAACATATAGACTAAAGCTAGATTTCTATAACGACGGAAATCTTATGTACGGTACCGTAATCATGTGTAATTCAGCAGCTGCCAGTCCCCAAAATAATATTGCAGGAATATGCCCTCTCGTGAATCTACTTTACGAGGAACCGTCTGAGGGGAGGCTGAATACACCCCTTATGCCCTTAGGAGAAGCCCGTTAAGTGCTTGTTTTTTTAGGGCTACTTCTTCATTTACATATTTAATTTTGAGTTTCCTCGCTAGACTTCCATCAAGCGTAAAAAAACACCCCCTAGATCCCCTCTCAAGATATATTTGTAAATTTTTCGGTAGAAAAATGTCCTGGCCGAACGCCGGTTCCTTAAAAAATTACAGGCTCGCTTTCGCTCGCCAGGAATAAATCGACACCTAAACGGCACGAAAGGTCTTAATATTGACAAAGTAATGGGGCGAAAGCTCTCAAAATCGCCAAACTATTGAACGAACGTCTTAAAACCGCAAAACTAATGGGTCTAAACATGAGGGAGAAGGGGGTCCAGAAAAAGCGAGTCTACCCCCTTAACCCCTGGCAGGAGGAGGTGGAACAGAAGGGTGTCAGTTCCCTTCAGGTACCTTACACTTGGAGGGGGGGGGGGGGGCTAGACCTGAAGACCTCGCCTCTTAGCTCCCCCCTTCAACCCCCCCCCCCCCCTCCCCCTTCACCCCCCAGCATTCTTCATCTTGGTCACGTTTCACATTCAGCCCATTTTCTCCTCGTATCAGTTTAGTCTGTATCCGGTATTCTAGTTATTGGTTTCGCCTATGCATTTGTTTTAAGTTTCTCCAGTATATATATATATTATAAAACTAATATTTATTTATTTTATTTTACCAAGGAACGCTTTTATTAACTGTCAGTTATAAGCGTATTTATACTAAAATGTGTTTTCCTTTATAAATATATACATACTACATGCATACAAATTTAAAGACAGCTTCGTCCACATATATATATATATATATATATATTTTTTTTTTATTTTTTTTTATTTTTTTTTTTTTTAATACATACGAGGTTGAAAGAAATGGCAATTTCTGCGTTGGAAATTTTATTATTCAAAGTTTCCAGGTCTCTGATGAGTTTTCGCTGGGTGGCAGGAAGTAGATGAAGGAGATGAGCAAAAATCATGGTGGTACAGGGTTACATTAACGTACATGAAGATACAGGATATACGACGCGTTTCACTGGACAACCAGCATTATCAAGTAAGGAAGGAATGATATAAAAGGTAAACAGGAAGGGTATATATAGAGGGTGGAGGATCAGAGGAGGCGGAAAACAGGGGGCAAAAGTCTGCTATAGATGGAAGGGTAAACTAGGAGAGAGAAAGGGGGTAACCGCTTCACGCATGCGCACTGGATGCGGGATGGTGGTTGGTAGGTGGGGTCGAAGCAGACTTTTGCCCCCTGTTTTCCGCCTCCTCTGATCCTCCACCCTCTATATACCCTTCCTGTTTACCTTTTATATCATTCCTTCCTTACTTGATAATGCTGGTTGTCCAGTGAAACGCGTCGTATATCCTGTATCTTCATGTACTTTAATGTAACCCTGTACCACCATGAATTTTGCTCATCTCCTTCATCTGCTTCCTGCCACCCAGCGAAAACTCATCAGAGACCTGGAAACTTTGAATAATACAATTTCCAACGCAGAAATTGCCATTTCTTTCAACCTCGTATGTATTAAAGAAAATTTATTACCTGGCTTTACCAACATATATATATATATATATATATATATATATATATATATATTTATATATATATATTTATTTATGCGGTAGACTCCTCCCACAAGTCAATCTGTTTATGGCATACGAAGCTACCTTTAATGTTACATTGATGGCAGACGTGATGGTGATGGTGGTGGTGGTGGTGGTGGTGGTGATGGTGGTGGCGGTGGTGACGGTGGTGGTGTTGGTGGTGGCGGTGGCGGAGTCATCACGTGGAGTAAAGGTGTATTCTATTCACGCCTATTTCCCAGCACTTTTCTCCTTTTCCAACTTTTAGTTTTCTTTCTTTTCTGACCACTTTTTCCGACCGATTTGTTCCCCTTTTGACCACTGTTTCTCTTTTTCCGACCTCGTTTTCTCTTTCTTTCGCCCACTGTTTCTTATATTCATACACTATTTCACTTTTCCGACTTCTTATTTTATAGTTTACGATCATTTGTTTATCTTACCGACCACTTTTTCTCTTTTTCCGAACACTTTTTTGTTTTGGCATTTCTGGACAGGCAACCTCTGAATTCCACTTTGAATACGAATGAAGACACCTGAGATACGAATGAGCTCAACTTTTAGAATAGTTATTGATATGAGGGCAAGAGTTATTGATATGAGGGCAAGAGTTATTGATATGAGGGCAAGAGTTATTGATATGAGGGCAAGAGTTATTGATATGAGGGCAAGAGTTATTGATATGAGGGCAAGAGTTATTGATATGAGGGCAATAGTTATTGATATGAGGGCAAAATATAAAGTATGGTATAATATAGTTACTGTTCAAAAGTCGAAGGGGGGAAAGGTGGAACAATAATATGAGAGAGAGAGAGAGAGAGAGAGAGAGAGGGGGGGGGGGAGGGAGGGGGGGTTGCACATTGGCGAGATTGAAAGATAAGATATATTTTAATTACAAACGAAAAAGTTAAACGAGAGGAGTTACACTTGTCGAAATACGTAAAAGATGAGAGAGAGAGAGAGAGAGAGATAGAGAGAGAGAGAGAGAGAGAGAGAGGGGGGGGAGGGAGGGGGGGGGGGCAGCAACAGGTGTCTCTTCGGCCCATCAGTAAACAAACAGGCACTTTATGGCTCGTTTACCTCATTATATATAACAATCATTCATCGGAAACCTTTAACCCTTTAATGGGACGGATAATGCAGACAGGAGAGGACATTAAGGGGAGATGGGCGTATTTTTTATGATCATGGTTATATATTTGTTTGTTTATTTTTAGTTTTTTTCCCTAGACCCCCATCAAGCTGTAAAATACCCCCCCCCCCCCCCCTAGACCCCCATCAATCTGTAAAATACACCCTCTAGACCGCCCTTTAAGATAGATGTTTACATTTTTCGGTAGAAAAATTATGATATTATGTTATTATGATACTTGGTTTATTTATTATGGAGGATTTTACTTGTTTTTGTCATTTTGGAGCCATGTATTATAGTTTATCCCCTAGGCTAACACAAACCCTTTCCCAGATGTTATTCAAAATACAAAAAATGCCCATATACTGTAGACCCCATTCAAGCTACATTTTTCGATAGAACAATGTTTCGTCCGAAGGTCTTTGCTTCTAAGTTACAGGCTCGCTCAAAAAAAATAAAAAATAAATAAATAAAATAAAATAAAATAATAATAGGCCTAATCGACAACTGAATGGAATGAAGCGTCTTATTATTACTAAGCTAATGGGGTGAAACGTCTCAAAATGTCCATACTAATGTAGCAAAACAGGGTAAGTCCAAGAAGACTCCCCTGGGACCAAATAGGATATAATATTATGAGGGCGATACCCAGTGGAGGATTCAGTAGAGCGCGTGCCTCCTCCACCCTGCTTGACTTCTCTCTCAATTACTTTCTTCTATTCTTTCTCGCTCTAGCTCTCTTGCTCTCTTGCTCTCGCTCTCTCTCTCTCTCTCTGATTTAGTTATTTATTCTTTAGTCATTATTTGTATCCATCTTATAGATTCATTGTTTTGCTTTACCTTTTCATGCACAAATAAACAAGCAAGCGTGCATCGGTTAAATATGTACAGGTGCCTTCATAATTCCCTGGACACCGATTGGAAGAAACTGAGCTACCACCTTCTGTTTCTGGCTGATTGGATTGTGAGTTGTTATTGCCTCGACAGCGAAATATAAAAGAATCCTGAGCATATGTTCGTAAGCCAATTATAAAGATTTATCCTGATGCAAAGAAGTCTAGAAATATATGCAAATTCGGATAAAAGCACCCACCACCATCGCTTCCTCCTCCTCCTCCACCACCATCACCTCCTCCTCCTCCTCCACCACCACCACCACCACCTCCTCCTCCTCCTCCTCCTCCACCACCTCCTCCTCCACCACCACCACCTCCTCCTCCTCCTCCTCCAGCACCATCACCATTACCACCACCACCATCTCCTACTCCACCACCACCACCTCCTACTCCTACACCACCACTTCCACCACTACCAACACCACCACCGTCCCCCCCCCCCTCTTCTTCATCCTCCACCACCACCTCCACCTCCTCTACCTCCTTCTCCTCCTCCTCCTCGGCTCCAGGCTGTTAGGATAATAAGGGAAAATGTGTCTGACAAGAAATGAAAGGAACGAGAAAAAGACGGACAAAAGAAGGAGCATTAAAGAGAGTAAAGAAAAAGAGTTAAAAAGAGAGAGAGAGAGAGCAAAGGAGGCAAGAAATCAGATAGAGCACTCAAGAGAGAGAGAGAGAGAGAGAGAGAGAGAGAGAGAGAGCAAAAGAAAGAGAGAGAGAGAGAGAGACGGGCCGAACGTGAGATACGAGACAAGCCTAAGCTCTATATTTCTCTCGCTTTCTCTCTTCTCTTTCGTACCGGTACATGCCCCCAATTCGTGCATATAAGAGAGTGAGAGAGTGTATGTGTGTGCGAGAGAGAGGTTATGTGTATGGGTATGTGTGTGAGAGAGAGAGAGAGAGAGAGAGAGAGAGAGAGACAGACAGAGAGAGATTTAGGTTTCTCCCTCTCGAACCACGACCCCCACATATCTCATCCATTGCATGTAACCTAAACCATGACCTCTACACGATGTTCCCTCTATTTTCCGATTGACTTATATGCAAATGATTGACTTTTATATATATTGTGTACAGTTAACAGCATATTGTTACATCAGTTCGAATCTTTGAATCTTTAAAGACTAGTTCTAAAGCATCTGGGCTATCATAATGTATTGTATTGTTTCGTTTGGGTTCGGTACTGATTCAAATGGGTGCGTAATGGGTGCTCGTGGCTGTACAGTCACGCTAATAAGTCATGTCCCAGCTATCATTACGTTTGGCTGGCTCTGTGCTGTAGTAATGTCTGTCAGATGTTTAATAGGGTGGGTAAGTGCAGGAACATGTTTGTATATTTCACTCGATATGAAGAAATGAAGCATATGTATTGCTGATACCAATTATTGATCAAAGCATAATTGGTGCCGGTACATCACTTATTAGCGCGACTGTACTTATCAATGTGGGATTTACATGAGTAGAAGTAACTGTTACCCGATATGATTCCCTCTCAGAGTATTATAAAAATATTGTATTTTAGTTGTATTGACATTATTGTATTGTTTCCGTTCATTTTTGTTCTATTTTCGTAAGTAGGCTAATCGGTTTCATCTCGTCCGTCCTCCCTTTCCTGTTTTCACCGCCCTCGACTCTCTCTCTCTCTCTCTCTCTCTCTCTCTCTCTCTCTCTTACCAAACTTACGTTCTCCTATGTTAGTTCCATTTACTTTACGATCTAAATATTTTGTTTATGCACACACACACATACACACACACACACACGCACACACACAAATGTGTGTGTGCACTTTGGCGAGTTTAACCCGTTCAGTACCAGGGACGTCTTTTTTACTATATTCTGGCAACTATTAGACGATTTTAGTCAGCTTAGGAAGGACCTCTAGTAGTAATAGGGCTTTCAACTATGTCAACCAACCCTTTTACCTACCACAGATCCTTCCTAAGCTGCATAATGTTGTCTAAATATAGCTAGAATAAGATATAACACACGTCGCTGGTACTCAAAGGGTTAATATACAAGAACAAAAATAGTGGAAAACTAGAGGAATGTCCAGGAATGAGAGTGAGAGAGACAGAGAGAGAAGGAAGGAGAGGGAGAAGGAGGGGGGGGGGAGGACAGTGACAGGCAGACTTATTGGATAAAGGAAGTTGCACTTTGGTCAAGATTGAAATAGAGAGAGAGAGAGAGAGTTTGTGTGAGAGGTCATGGGGTTTGCATTTTGACAAGATTGAAAGACTAGACTCAAATATGGAGTTTTGCTAAGACGAGTACATGAAAGAGAAAGAGAGAGAAAGAGAGAGAGCCAGCGAGAGAGAGAGAGAGAGAGAGAGAGAGAGAGAGAGAGAGAGAGAGAGAGAGGCGGGTGAAAGCAGGGGGATCTACACCATTCAGAGCAAATATTGTCAGTCATAATATTATTGGGTGAGTTTTCCATCTTCTCATTCCCTTTCCCATATTCCGTACTCCGATGTTCTTTTGGTCTCTTATTTATTTTCCGCTTATTATTATGTGTTGTACTGTATGCTTGTGTTTGTATCTGTGTCACTCTTATGCTGATTATATTATTGCTTATCTGTCATGCTATTAATGTTTAATTTACTTGGGTATATTTCTCTCTCTCTCTCTCTCTATATATATATATATATATATATAAAACAAAATCTATATCTATCTATCTATATCTTTCTATCTATCTATATATATATATATATGTATCTATATATATATATATATATATATATATATATATATATATATATATATATATATATATATATATAAAGGGAGAGGGGGGCGATAGGAGAGGAGAGAGGAAAATGTAGCATGCACTAGCCTGTAAATTGTATATAGCTAACTTCTTATATGTACTCCCTCTCCTCTGTTGTCTCTTCTCTCGCAGTCTGATGAGCTGGGTCGTATATATTAATAATTAACCCTTTCCCGCATTTATGACGCACAGGTTGCCAGATTAGCAATAAGAAATAGAGTTCTCTCACTCTTATAATTACCTCTCCAAAATTAGTTTTCTCCCCACAGGTAACTCAAAGACAACTGCAGAGGTTGAAGTAACTAAACTAAAGGTTTCTAAATACCGGTACCCCTGATGGTAACAAAGGCTTTAAAGTATCCCCAATCGGCTCAAAATCGCGTCATATGCGTGAAAGGGTTAAGTAGGTGTAAACGTGGTCGGGCGGGTTGACAATAATCTGCCCTGGTCCTCGATTAACACTATCTGGGCCGACGTGTTGGGGGCCATCATCATATTTTGATAAAAGGGGGTCACCTGCATTTTCTCTTTCTTGGTCGTATCCATTCTGCCCCATTCAGCCTACTGTTTAAAGACATTTAGCCCCGTCTACGTGTTGATTTTTGCCTGGCGAGGGATAGCAAGCCATTATTTAATGGAGAAATCCGGGAGGTATTTTTATATCGAAAAATTTACAAATTTAGCCAGTTTACTAATTCATTATCCAAAATATGCTGGCTCGCTATAGCTTGCCAGGTATAAATTGACACCTGGATGGATTAAACGTCTTAAAACAATAGGCTGAATGGGGCCGAATGGATACAACCCAGAGATAATAAAAAAATGCAGGTGACCCCCCTTAATTCTTATTGAGGATTTTGCTTGCCTTTGCCAGTTTCGGGCAATGCATTATAGTTTGTCCCCAAGGCTAACAAAAACGCCTTCCCAGACCCCCTTCAAACTAAATAATGCCCACCCACATCCCCTTCAAGCTAAATGATGCCCACCCAAACCCCCTTCAAGCTAAAATGATGCCCACCCACATCCCCTTCAAGCTAAAATGATGCCCACCCACATCCCCTTCAAGCTAAATTATTCCCACCCAAACCCCCTTCAAGCTAAAATGATGCCCACCCAAACCCCCTTCAAGCTAAAATGATGCCCACCCACATCCCCTTCAAGCTAAATGATTCCCACCCAAACCCCCTTCAAGCTAAATTATGCCCACCCAAACCCCCTTCAAGCTAAATAATGCCCACCCACATCCCCTTCAAGCTAAATGATGCCCACCCAAACCCCCTTCAAGCTAAATGATGCCCACCCAAACCCCCTTCAAGATAAATGATGCCCACCCAAACCCCCTTCAAGCTAAAATGATGCCCACCCAAACCCCCTTCAACCTAAAATGATGCCCACCCAAACCCCCTTCAAGCTAAAATGATGCCCACCCACATCCCCTTCAAGCTAAATGATTCCCACCCAAACCCCCTTCAAGCTAAAATGATGCCCACCCAAACCCCCTTCAAGATAAAATGATGCCCACCCAAACCCCCTTCAAGCTAAAATGATGCCCACCCAAACCCCCTTCAAGCTAAATTATTCCCACCCAGACCCCCTTCAAGCTAAAATGATGCCCACCCAAACCCCCTTCAAGCTAAGAAATGCGCACCCAAACCCCCTTCAAGCTAAAATGCGCACCCAAACCCCCTTCAAGCTAAGAAATGCGCACCCACACCCCCTTCAAGCTAAATTATGCCCATCCAAACCCCCTTCAAGCTAAATGATGCCCACCCAAACCCCCTTCAAGCTAAATAATGCCCACCCAAACCCCCTTCAAGCTAAATTATGCCCACCCAAACCCCCTTCAAGCTAAATGATGCCCACCCAAACCCCCTTCAAGCTAAATTATGCCCACCCAAACCCCCTTCAAGCTAAATGATTCCCACCCAAACCCCCTTCAAGCTATATGATTCCCACCCAAACCCCCTTCAAGCTAAAATGATGCCCACCCAAACCCCCTTCAAGCTAAATTATGCCCACCCAGACCTCCTTCAAGCTAAATTATGCCCACCCAAACCCCCTCCAAGCTAAATAATGCCCACCCAAACCCCCTTCAAGCTAAATGATGCCCACCCAAACCCCCTTCAAGCTAAATGATGCCCACCCAAACCCCCTTCAAGCTAAATGATGCCTACCCAAACCCCCTTCAAGCTAAATTATGCCCAGCCAAGCCCCCTGCAAGCTAAATTATGCCCACCCAAACCCCCTTCAAGTGCCCACCCAAACCCCCTTCAAGTGCCCACCCAAACCCCCTTCAAGTGCCCACCCAAACCCCCTTCAAGCTAAATGATTCCCACCCAGACCCCCTTCAAGCTAAATTATGCCCACCCAAACCCCCTTCAAGCTAAATTATGCCCACCCAAACCCCCTTCAAGCTAAATTATGCCCACCCAAACCCCCTTCAAGCTAAATGATTCCCACCCAAACCCCCTTCAAGCTAAAATGATGCCCACCCAAACCCCCTTCAAGCTAAATTATGCCCACCCAGACCTCCTTCAAGCTAAATGATGCCCACCCAAACCCCCTCCAAGCTAAATTATGCCCACCCAAACCCCCTTCAAGCTAAATAATGCCCACCCAAACCCCCTTCAAGCTAAATGATTCCCACCCAGACCCCCTTCAAGCTAAAATGATGCCCACCCAAACCCCCTTCAAGCTAAATTATGCCCACCCAAACCCCCTTCAAGCTAAATGATGCTCACCCAAACCCCCTTCAAGCTAAATTATGCCCACCCAAACCCCCTTCAAGCTAAATTATTCCCACCCAAACCCCCTTCAAGCTATATGATTCCCACCCAAACCCCCTTCAAGCTAAAATGATGCCCACCCAAACCCCCTTCAAGCTAAATTATGCCCACCCAGACCTCCTTCAAGCTAAATTATGCCCACCCAAACCCCCTCCAAGCTAAATAATGTCCACCCAAACCCCCTTCAAGCTAAATGATGCCCACCCAAACCCCCTTCAAGCTAAATGATGCCCACCCAAACCCCCTTCAAGCTAAATGATGCCTACCCAAACCCCCTTCAAGCTAAATGATGCCCAGCCAAGCCCCCTGCAAGCTAAATTATTCCCACCCAAACCCCCTTCAAGCTAAATTATGCCCACCCAAACCCCCTTCAAGCTAAATTATGCCCACCCAAACCCCCTTCAAGCTAAATTATGCCCACCCAAACCCCCTTCAAGCTAAATTATTCCCACCCAGACCCCCTTCAAGCTAAATTATGCCCACCCAAACCCCCTTCAAGCTAAATTATGCCCACCCAAACCCCCTTCAAGCTAAATTATGCCCACCCAAACCCCCTTCAAGCTAAATGATTCCCACCCAAACCCCCTTCAAGCTAAAATGATGCCCACCCAAACCCCCTTCAAGCTAAATTATGCCCACCCAGACCTCCTTCAAGCTAAATGATGCCCACCCAAACCCCCTCCAAGCTAAATTATGCCCACCCAAACCCCCTTCAAGCTAAATAATGCCCACCCAAACCCCCTTCAAACTAAATGATGCCCACCCAAACCCCCTTCAAGCTAAATGATGCCCACCCAAACCCCCTTCAAGCTAAATTATGCCCACCCAAACCCCCTTCAAGCTAAAATGATGCCCACCAAAACCCCCTTCAAGCTAAATTATGCCCACCCAGACCCCTTCAAGCTAAATGATGCCCACCCAAACCCCCTTCAAGCTAAATTATGCCCACCCAAACCCCCTTCAACCTAAATAATGCCCACCCAAACCCACTTCAAGCTAAATGATGCCCACCCAAATTCCCTTCAAGCTAAATGATTCCCACCCAAACCCCCTTTCAAGCTAAATGATGCCTACCCAAACCCCCTTCAAGCTAAATGATGCCCAGCCAAGCCCCCTTCAAGCTAAATTATGCCCACCCAAACTCCCTTCAAGCTAAATTATGCCCACCCAAACCCCCTTCAAGCTAAATTATGCCCACCCAAACCCCCTTCAAGCTAAATTATGCCCACCCAAACCCCCTTCAAGCTAAATTATGCCCACCCAAACCCCCTTCAAGCTAAATTATGCCCACCCAAACCCCCTTCAAGCTAAAAATTACTACCCAAACCCCCTTCAAGCTAAAAATTACTACCTAAACCCCCTTCAAGCTAAAAATGACTACCTAAACCCCCTTCAAGCTAATTATGCCACCCAGACCTCCTTCAAGCTAAATGATGCCCACCCAAACCCCCTCCAAGCTAAATTATGCCCACCCAGACCCCCTTCAAGCTAAATAATGCCCACCCAACCCCCCTTCAAACTAAATGATGCGCACCCAAACCCCCTTCAAGCTAAGAAATGCGCACCCAAACCCCCTTCAAGCTAAGAAATGCGCACCCAAACCCCCTTCAAGCTAAAATGATGCCCACCAAAACCCCCTTCAAGGTAAATTATGCCCACCCAGACCCCTTCAAGCTAAATGATGCCCACCCAAACCCCCTTCAAGCTAAAATTATGCCCACCCAAACCCCCTTCAACCTAAATAATGCCCACCCAAACCCCACTTCAAGCTAAATGATGCCCACCCAAATTCCCTTCAAGCTAAATGATTCCCACCCAATCCCCCTTTCAAGCTAAATGATGCCTACCCAAACCCCCTTCAAGCTAAATGATGCCCAGCCAAGCCCCCTTCAAGCTAAATTATGCCCACCCAAACTCCCTTCAAGCTAAATTATGCCCACCCACACCCCCTTCAAGCTAAAATTATGCCCACCCAAACCCCCTTCGAGCTAAATTATGCCCAACCCTACCCCCTTCAAGTTAAATTATGCCCACCCAAAACCCCCTTCAAGCTAAATTATGCCCACCCAAACCCCCTTCAAGCTAAATTATGCCCACCCAAACCCCCTTCAAGCTAAACGTCTACATTTTTCGATTGAAATATGTCCCAGTCGAAGGCCGATTGCTTCTAGTTACAGGCTCGCTATCGCTTGTCTAGAACAAAAATATCGACACCTGAATTGGGAGAAGCCTATTAACCCTTTCTAGATCCAATACGCATTTGTTTTCTGTTTTCCGGTAATTATTAGACGATTTTATTCAGATTAGGAAGGGTATATGGAAGTCAGAGGGTTGATTGAGATAGTCTTTACTTTTTAAATACTCACAGTTCCTTCCTAAGCTGCATAGAATTGTCTAATAATAGCCAAAATAAACTGCTAAAACGCATCAGAGCTTCAAAGGGTTAATATCGCCAAACTAATGAGATGAATCGTCGTATATTCTCCAAATTCAAGTATCGATGCAGAGGAGGTCCAAAATAAGTTCTCTTCTCATTAGTATTGGATTAATTTCCTGATTGTTTAATGGGATAGTGGCCGTTTTGGGGGGCTATTAATTCATGTATTATTATTATTATTTTTTTTTTTTTAGTTTCCTCGCTAGACCTCTAGCAAACTTAGAATTACACCCCCATGACCCCCCTTCAGGATAAATGTATAAATTTTTTGGTTGAAAAATGTCCCGGCCAAATGCCGGTTTATCTTAAAACTACAGGCTCGCTGTCGCTCACCAGGAAATAATCGACACCTAAATGGCACGAAAGGTCTTAATATTGAAAAAAGAAATGGAGTGAAAGGTCTTAAAATCGACAAACTAATGGAAGGAACGTCTTAAAATCTAAAAACTAATATGCCAAACACGAGGGAGAAGGAGGTCCAGAGAAAGCGAGTACTACCCCCTTAATTACTTTGTTGAACTGACTTGTATCATGGTGACTAATTGCTCTTACTGTTTATGGTTGGGGCGTGGGTAGGGCGTCCAGCGGTGTGTGTGTGTGTGTGTGTGTGCTGTTTTCCTTCGTTTACCGGATTGTCTAACACCCTCCTCCTCCCCTCATCTTTCTCACTCTCTCTCTCTCTCTCTCTCTCTCTCTCTCTCTCTCATAACAACTTTTTTCACTCAACTTTCATCCAATTTTCTTACTTTTTGTTCGTCCCTGTTTTCCATCTCTTATACGTTATTTTGCCACTGCTCTTTCCCCGTAATCTTTTAACCCTTTGTCTAGCTTGTTTTCCATGTTTAGCATTTATACCCCGTTTCTTTTCACTTCATACTTCAATTTCCTCACACTTCATACTTCAATTTCCTCACACCTCATACTTCAATTTCCTCACACCTCATACTTCAATTTCCTCATACTTCATTTTCCTCACACCTCATACTTCAATTTCCTCAGACCTCATACTTCATTTTCCTCACCTCATACTTCAATTTCCTCACACCTCATACTTCAATTTCCTCACACTTCATTTTCCTCACACCTCATACTTCAATTGTCTCACACCTCAATTTCCTCACACCTCATACTTCAATTTCCTCACACCTCATACTTCAATTGTCTCACACCTCAATTTCCTCACACCTCATACTTCAATTTCCTCACACCTGATACTTCAATTTCGTCACACCTCATACTTCAATTTCCTCACACCTCATACTTCAATTGTCTCACCTCAATTTCCTCACACCTCATACTTCAATTTCCTCACACCTCATACTTCAATTTCGTCACACCTCATACTTCAATTTCCTCACACCTCATACTTCAATTTCCTCACACCTCATACTTCAATTTCCTCACACCTCATACTTCAATTTCTTCACACTTCATACTTAATTTCCTCACACCTCATACTTCAATTTCCTCACACCTCATACTTAATTTTCCTCATACCTCAATTTCCTCACACCTCATACTTCAATTTCCTCACACCTCATACTTCAATTGTCTCACACCTCAATTTCCTCACACCTCATACTTCAATTTCCTCATACTTCGCCCCCGTGCTTAATCCCCCCTTAATCACCCCCGGCTTATAGGTCAAGTGTGAGGTAATCATTCAGCGTGTGAACTTGTGTTTGTGGTTGTGGCAGATGTGAGTGAGAATGCTTAGACGAGGAGGAGGAGGATTGGGGGAGAGGAGAGGGAGGAGGAGGAGGGGGCTGAGGTAGGGGGGGGGGAAGAAGAGGAGGGGTGAGGTAGGAGGAGGAGGAGGAGGAGGAGGAGGAGGAGGAGGAGGAGGAAGGGAAGCGTGAGGGGTAGGAGGAGGAAGAAGAGGAGGAGAGGAAGAAGGAAGGGTAGGAAGAGAGGAAGGAGGAGGAGGAGGGGTGGTGGCAAGGATGAAATGATAGTGATGATGGTGATGAAGTGTTTTGTAATCATTGAGGGTGTGAACTCTGTGTGTGTGTGTGGGGGGGGGGGGTGGCAGACGTGATCGGAAATGCATGGTGGCTGCTTGTGGGAGGAAGAGAGGAGGAGGAGGAGGAGGAGGAGAAGGAGAAGAGATAGAGGGAGAAGTAGGAATGGGATTGGTCTTGTGGTGGAAAAGGAAGAGAAGGAGGAGTAGCAAGGATGGAAGGATGCTGCTGCTGATGATGATGATGATGATGGAGAGGGGAGGAGGAAGAGAAGAAGAAGGGAAGAAAACGAAAAAAAGTTGGGAGATAAGAATTGGGAAGAGAAGAAGAAGAAGGATAAATAGGAGGAAGAGGGGAGAAAGGTGAAGAAGGGGGATTTGAAGATGGTTTTCGTTTGACACTTACGGGGAGGCAGACCGTTTGTTTGGTCTATTAATTAATTTATTCATATGTATTTTTAGTTTCCTCCCTAGACCTCCATCAAGCTTAGAAAAACACCTAGACCCCCCCCCCCCCTTCAAGATAAATTTGTAAATTTTTCGGTAGAAAATTTTCCCGGCCAAAGGCCGGTTCTCTTAAAATTGCAGGCTCGCTATCGCACGCCAGGAAATAATCGACACCTAAATGGCACGAAAGGTCTTAAAATTGACAACGAAATGGGGCGAAATGTCTTAAAATCGCCAAACTAATGGGCCGAACGTCTTATAATCTCAAAACTAGTGGGGCTAAACATTAGGGAGAAGGGGGGGGGTCCCGAAAAACGGTCCGCCTCCCCTTAATTTGGAGTAGGAGAGACAGACGATAGTGCTCGTACCTACCCTTTATATTATACCGTATATATATATATATATACATTATTATGTAAGGGCAATATACTGTAGATAGACTCTTTCCACACACACCCCCTACAACAACAACAGACTTAAGGGGGGGGGGGGGGTAGTACTCGCTTTTTCTGGACCCCTTTCTCCCTCATGTTTAGCATATCAGTTTTTGAGGTTTTAAGACGTTCGTTCCGTTAGTTTGGCGATTTTGAAACCTTTTGCCTCATTTAGTTATCAATATTAAGACCTTTCGTGCCCTTAATGTGTCGGGTTTTTTCCTGGCGAGCGACAGCGAGCCTCTAATTTTAGAAGGAACCCATTTTTCTACCGAAAAATGTACACATTTATCTTGAAAGGGGGTCTCGGGGGTGTTTTTCTAAGCTTGATGGAGGTCTAGCGAGGAAACTAAAAACTAAAATAATTAACAAATCCATCTATCTAACTATCTAATTACTCAGGCCCAATCCCCACCTTTCCTTTTTTTCTGTGTTTTTTTTTTAAACAGATATATAGAGCAAAAACCAAGCACTACCCTGTTAGCTCCCTCCACCCTACCCGCCCTAGCTCTTCCCTCTACAAATATTATTTCCCTCACTCCCCTTGACTGTTAGCAAGTGGGCTACCCTCTTGTTACTCCTCTACCCTCACTCTCTCGCGCTCTCTGTCTCTCTCTCTCTCTCTCTCTCTCTCTCTCTCTCTCTCTCTCTCTCTCTCTCTCTCTCTCTCTCTGTCTGTCTGTCTGTCTGTCTGTCTCCTCTCTTTAACAAGTGCCCTCCTCTTTACCCCTCTACCCTCACTCTCACTCACTCTTGCTCTCTCTCTCTCTCTATATATATATATATATATATATATATATATATATATATATATATATATATATATATATATATATATATATATACCGGTATATATACTGTATATATATATATATATATATATAGATATATACCGGTATATATATATATATATATATATATATATATATATATATATATATATATATATATATATATATTAGTAGCCAGAATAACGTTAAAAGGACGGCTTCGGTAAAGAAGGGGTTAAGGGCGAGAGAGAGAGAGAGAGAGAGAGAGAGAGCAACGAGGATATAGGCTGATACGGGTAATGGGAAGTTGATGGAATAATGGGAACCTGATCGTAAGAGGCTATTATAGATAAGCGCGGGGGCGAGAGAATTATTATTATTTTACCTCTTGGTGCGAACGACGCCTCTGTACTATTACATCCTGGCTGCCATTAGACGATTTTATTAGGTTCATGTACTATTTTATTAGGTTCATGTACTATTTTATTAGGTTCATGTACTATTTTATTAGGAGGAATCGAAAAATGTACAAATTTATCTGATGGGGGTCTTCTAGGTGTTATTTTTGTTACGGGGGGGTCACCGTTTTTGTTTTTATCTTTCTCTCCTTTTCTCTCTTTCCCTGGCTTGTATCCATTCGGCCCCATTCAGCCAACTACGTTTATCCCCATCCAGGTGTCGACTTCATCCTGGCGAGCGATAGCAAGTCAGCATTGTATGGAGAAATCCGGCTTCGCCGGAGACATTTTTCTATCGAAAAATTTACAAATTTAGCTTGCTGTCAAAACAAAAATATATATATACTGGCTCGCTACCGCTCGCCAGGAAAATATTGACACCTGGATGGGGGTAAACGTCTTAAAACAGTAGGCTGAATGGGGCCGAATAGATACAAGCCAAAGAGAGATGGAGAGAAAGAGAAAACAACCGAGGTGGGCTCCCTTAAGCTTGATGGAGATCTTGGGAACAAACTAAATATAATAATTAAGAGGCTATTATAGATAAGGTGGGAGGGAGAATTATTAACCCTCTTGGTGCGGTCGATGCTTTCTTTATTATTACATTACAGCTGCCATTAGACGATTTTATTAGTTTATGATTAGTTTATTTGGAGGAACCGAAAAATGTACAAATTTATCTCTCATGGGGGTCTTCTTGGAGGTCGAGGGAACAAACTAAAATAATATGATTAAGAGGCTATTTCAGATAAGGCGGGAGAGAGAATTATTATCCCTCTCGGCCGGCGGATAACGCCTCTTCAATATTACTGTCTGACTAGCATTAGACAAATGTATTAGTTTAGCAAGAGTGGGTGGCGCTCAGAGACTTGCTTGATGTAGTTCTTTCTCTCTGGATCCCTAGAGGTCCTTCCTAAACTGAATTAATATATATATAATTATTGTTGAGGGCTTTATTATCATATTATCATTATTTTGCCATTTTCGAGCAATATTTTCAAGTTTACTCCTTAAAAGCAATGTATTAACTTTTTGTTTTAGTTTCCTCTCTAGACCTCCATCAAGCTTAGAAAAACACCCTCCAGACCCCCTTTCAAGATATATTTGTACATTTTTTGGTAGATTTTTTGTCTTCAAGTTTACTCCTTAAAAGCAAAACATAAATACCTATATAAATACCGGTAAATCCAAATAAGATATAGTCTTGAATGGATTACACCTATTTGAACTTCTGACCCCTTGAGGCCAAGTTGTGAAGGATCTGGGGTATAATAATGCATAGTACTGTACTGTCTCGTTTGGGTTCGGTACTGCTTCAAATGAGTGGGTCGAAGAGGGCTCATGACTATACGTATATGGGGAGGAAGTAACCACGAACATATAGGCCTCTGGTTGGCGAAAATCTGTTCCCAAAATAGAGCCTATACTGTAGGTGCTTACCAGACATTCACCTGACCTATACCTGGCCTTGAGGGTAATGGAGAGAGAGAGAGATATATATAGTTAGTGTGTGTGTGTGTGTAGTGTGTATATATGTATGTAAGTGTGTGCAGCCTTAACCTTGGTACAGTCAGGTTTGAGAGACGTGCTGGGAGTGAATTAGTTTTTTTTATCTTCTACTTCTCTTTTTCCTCCTCTTGTGCCTATAGCTTCAGTATCTCCTTTGTGACTCTTATTGTCTCTCTTGCTTCATATATTCCTTATTTTGTTCTGATTTTCTTTATTGTTTTCTCTTAGTTAGTTTTTTCTTTCTCCAGCCAATCTTTTCCTCCTCTTGTACACTATAGCTTCAGTATCTCTGGACTGCCTCATGTATTTGTTGATTTAATTAATTGAGTTTAGGAGTAAAGTCGGTTGGTGGAGGGAACACAATAATTCCTCTTCTTGAACCCATAGCTTCAAGTATCTATATATATTAATTTCTCTAGTTTTATCCTCATATATTTTCTCCTATTTTCTCTCTTGCTTTGATATTTTTCTTGTCATTTTTGTTCTTATATTCCCGTCATTTTTGTCTCTTCCTAGTTGTATTATCTCCTACCTATCTTTTATTGCTCTTCTTGAACCTATAGCTTCAAGTATCTATTTATATTAATTTCTCTAATTTTATCCTCATATATTTTCCTGTGTCATATTTCGGTCGCCTTTTAAGTCTTCTTCTTGTTTTTAATTTTATCTTTTCTCTATATTTTTCTTCTCCATTTTTACTTTCGTATCTTCCTTTGTTATCTTTCCGTCTCCTTTTGATCACTATTTTTCTCTCGTTTCATCTCTTTCGTATTCTTTCGTATAAACCTTTGTTATATTTCCGTTTTCTATTGATCACTATTTTTCGCTCGTTTCATCTCTTTCGTATTGCATTGTTCGTATTTTCCCCCCGTTTCCTCTCTTCTCTCTTGCTTCCCACTCTTCCGTGACCTTTAGAAGTTTTGTCTACTTCTTTTGTGTTGATTATTTATCAACTGAATTTTGTAATATTTCTTTTAAGGGGAGGTTTATGGGGGGTTTTCTGGACCCCTTTCTCCCTCATGCTTAGCCCCACTAGTTTTGAGATTTTAGGACGTTCGCCCCATTAATTTAGCAATGTTAAGACCTTTCGTTCCAATTCGTTGCCAATATTCAAACCTTTCGTGCTTTTTAGGTGTCGATTTTTTTTCCTGGCGAGCGATAGCGAGCCTGAAATTTAGGAGGAAAATTTTTCTACCGAAAAAAATTATAAATTTATCTGAAAGGTGGGTCTTGGGGTGTATTTGTCTTAAGGTTGGTGGAGGTCTAGGGAGGGAACTAAAAATAATAATAATTAATATATAGATGATATTAAATTAACATCTCCCTAAATATATTCTCCTTCTCGAATGTGCTTCCCAATATTTTATCCATGTTGTAATTTTCACTTGGTCACAGCCTTCAGAATTTAGTGGGATTTATTACTGTGCGTCATAAAATATATTTCTTGGCCCTTCTCATCTCTCTTGACATCTTGTTATAGCTGATTTATGAGAGAGAGAGAGAGAGAGAGAGAGAGAGAGAGGGGAGAGGTTGTGTGTGTGTGTAAAAACGAGAGAGGGGGTACTTGTGATGATAGCTATAGTGTGTTCTGGTTACTGATTGTGATGACAGGGGAGTATTGTGATGATTGTGGTGATTGTGATGATAGCCCAGGTGTGTTATGGCAAATTATAGGTACTGGTGATTATGGTGGTGAGGTGGAGATCATGGTGGTGAGGTGGAGATCATGATTGTGGTGGTGATGGTGAAGTAGTTAATAGTGGTGAGATGGTGATGATGTTGGTAATGGTGGTGATTGTGATGCTGGTGAAGTAGTTAATAGTGTTGAGATGGTGATGATGGTGGTGATTGTAATGATGGTGAATTAGTTAGTAGTGGTGAGATGGTGATGATGTAGATTTTGATGGTGATGTTGTTTGGTGGAGATGGTGATAGTGATGGTGGTGGGGATGATGGTGATTATGGCAAAATAGTTAATAATGGTGATGGTGATGGTAAGGATGGTGATAGTGAGATGGTGAATAATAATAAAGGGGAGATGGGTCGTTTTTCTGGACCCCTTCCTCCTTCGTGTTTAGATAGTTTTGAAGTTTTATGACGTTCGGCCCATTAGTTTGGCGATTTTGACACCTTTAACTCCATTTCGCAGTCAATTTTAAGACCTATCGTGCCATTTAGGTGTCGATGTTTTCCTGGCGAGCGACCGCGAGCCTGTAATTATAAGAGGAATCGGCCTTCGGCTGGGACATTTTTCTACCGAAAAATTTACAAATGTATCTTGAAGAGGGGTCTCTAGTGGGTGTTTTTCTAAGTTTAAGGGAGGTCTAGCGAGGAAACTTAAAAATATATGAATAAATTAAATAATAGACCAAGAAATACGGCCACTATCCCCTGAAATTAACAGTGGTGATGGTTAGGGTGGTGGTGATATTGGTGGTGACGTCACAACCCTTTCTTTATCACCACTCACTTTACCTCCTCTGGGACACTTGTGCTTCGGTTTTCTCTCTCTCTCATATATATATATATATATATCTCTCTCTCGCTCGCTCTCTCTCTCTATATATATGTATATATATATATATATATATATATATATATATATATATATATATATACCGGTATATATACTGTATATATATATATATATATATATATATATATATATATATATATATATATGAATACAGTATATATATATATAATCCCTCTTTCTCTCCACTGGCCGCTGCTGATCATAATTTCGTCTTCTGATGGCCCTTGTCCCCACTTATCTCTCTCTCTCTCTCTCTCTCTCTCTCTCTCTCTCTCTCTCTCTCTCTCTCTCTCTCTCTCTCTCTCTCTCTCTCTCTCTCTCTTCCTCTTTTTCACCTGCATTTTTCATTCTCCCTGTGAGCTGGAATATCACCCTCCAATAATCGATAGCTTAAGGGGGGGTCACCGGATTTGTTTTATCTGTCTCTCCTGTTCTCTCTTTCCCTGGCTTGTATCCATAATAAAAGCCAATACAAGGTATGTAAATTTAAAAAAATACCTGGGCCAGCTACTATCCTTTTCCAGATTAAGGAAGCCCACCTCGCTTTTTTTTTCGCTTTTTCTCCCTCTCTCTTTGGCTTGTATCCATTTGGCCCCATTCAGCCAACTGTTTTAGGACGTTTATCCCCATCCAGGTGTCGATTTCTTCCTGGCGAGCGATAGCGAGCCAGCATTGTAAGGAGAAATCCGGCTTCGCCGGAGAAATTTTTCTATCGAAAAATTTACAAATTTAGCTTGCTGTCAAAACAAATATATATATATATATGCTGGCTCGCTACCGCTCGCCAGGAAAATATTGACACCTGGTTGGGGTAAACGTCTCAAAACAGTAGGCTGAATGGGGCCGAATGGATACAAGCCAAAGAGAGAGGGAGAAAAAGAAAAACAAAGCGAGGTGGGCTCCCTTAATCTGGAAACGGATAGTAGCTGGCCCAGGTATTGGTTTTATTGATATACCTTTTATTGGCTTTCATTTTTTTTTTTTTTTTTTTTTTATTGGGAGATCGGTATTCTCAGTGGTTCCCAGTATTAAGGAGAGACTGGCCGTTTGTTTGGTCTATTAATTAATGTATTCATATATATTTTTAGTTTCCTCCCTAGACCTCCATCAAACTTAGAAAAACACCCCCTAGACCCCCCTTCAAGATAATTTTGTACATTTTTCGGTAGAAAAATGTCCCGGCCGAAGGCTGTAACTTTCCTCTTAAAATTGCAGGCTCACTATGGCTCGCCAGGAAATAATCGACACCTAAATGGGGCGAAAGGTCTTAAAATTGACAACGAAATGGGGCGAAAGGTCTTAAAATCGCCAAACTAATGGGCCGAACGTTTAAAGATCTACAAAATAATGGGACTAAACACGAGGGAGAAAGGGGACCAGAAAAACGACCGTCTCCCCTTAAGTCTTATCTTCCCGCACAACCAGACCGTAAGTATATTAAGGGGAGGTATTTAGTTTGTTTCCTAGACCTCCATCAAAGCTTAAAATTACACCCTCTTAACACTCCTTTAAGATAAATTTGAAATTTTTTCGGTAGAAAAATGTCCCGGCCGAAGGCCGATTCCTCTTAAATTACAGGCTCGCTATCGCTCGCCAGAATAACATCGACACCTGAATAGCACGAAAGATCTTAATATGGGGAGAAAGTTCTTAAAATCGCTAAACTAATGGGGCAAACGTTTTATAATATCAAAAGCAATGGGGCTAAACATGAGGGAGAAAGGGGTCAAGAAAAAAATCCCTGAAGTGGAGATCTCCCCTTAAGAAGTAGTTGGTTTACAAGCCATCCCCTTACACATTAATGATTGACATTAACCCTTTCAAGCTCCAATACGCGTTTCTGTTCGGTTTTCTGGCTACTATTAGACGATTTTATTCAGATTAGCAACGGTATATGTGGAAGTCAAAGGGTTGATTGAGGTAGTAGTTACCCGTTTAATACCAACAGATCCTTCCTAAGCTGCATAAAATCGTCTAATGATAGCCAAATATACTGCTAAGACGCGTCAGAGCTTCAAGGGGTTAATACACCAATGGCACCTATACTGTATAGTTAAATGCCGTTAAATTCGTCAGCACCCTCGAATGGCTAATGTCCCCAAAAATGACTCTCCATCAGTCTCGACACTCATTAGTCCATCCAATCCCATCAGAACTTTATCCAATAGCACAACAATACCAACATCCCTCAATAGCACAACATACCAACATCCCTCTATAGCACAACAATACCAACATCCCTCTATAGCACAACAATACCAACATCCCTCTATAGCACAACAATACCAACATCCCTCTATAGCACAACAATACCAACATCCCTCTATAGCACAACAATACCAACATCCCTCTATAGCACAAACAATACCAACATCCCTCTATAGCACAACAATACCAACATCCTCTATAGCACAACAATACCAACATCCCTCTATAGCACAACAATACCAACATCCCTCTATAGCACAACAATACCAACATCCCTCTATAGCACAACAATACCAACATCCCTCTATAGCACAACAATACCAACATCCCTCTATAGCACAACAATACCAACATCCCTCTATAGCACAACAATACCAACATCCCTCTATAGCACAACAATACCAACATCCCTCTATAGCACAACAATACCAACATCCCTCTATAGCACAACAATACCAACATCCCTCTATAGCACAACAATACCAACATCCCTCTATAGCACAACAATACCAACATCCCTCTATAGCACAACAATACCAACATCCCTCTATAGCACAACCATACCAACATCCCTCTATAGCACAACAATACCAACATCCCTCTATAGCACAACCATACCAACATCCCTCTATAGCACAACAATACCAACATCCCTCTATAGCACAACAATACCAACATCCCTCTATAGCACAACAATACCAACATCCCTCTATAGCACAACAATACCAACATCCCTCTATAGCACAACAATACCAACATCCCTCTATAGCACAACAATACCAACATCCCTCTATAGCACAACAATACCAACATCCCTCTATAGCACAACAATACCAACATCCCTCTATAGCACAACAATACCAACATCCCTCTATAGCACAACAATACCAACATCCCTCTATAGCACAACAATACCAACATCCCTCTATAGCACAACAATACCAACATCCCTCTATAGCACAACAAAACCATCAACCCTCTATAGCACAACAATACCTACATACCTCTATTACACAACAATACCAACATCCCTCTATAGCACAACCATACCAACATCCCTCATAGCACAACAACAATACCAACATCCCTCTATAGCACAACAATACAAACTCCCTCTATAGCACAACAATACCAACATCCCTCTATAGCACAACAATACCAACATCCCTCTATAGCACAACAATACCAACATCTCGCTATAGCACAACAATACCAACATCCTTATAGCACAACAATACCAACATCCCTCTATAGCACAACAATACCAACATCCCTCTATGCACAACAATACCAACATCCCTCTATAGCACCAACAATACCAACATCCCTCTATAGCACAACAATACCAACATCCCTCTATACCGTAACCAAATGCTGTTATACCATTATGCTTGCATTAGTTTATTCAAGTACATTGGGGTTGTAATGGATGAATTAATGTTCAGGGGAGGTTTCTATAGTGTGTGTCTTAGACCTCCATCAAGCTTAAAATTACACCCCCTAGACCCCCTTTCAAGATAAATATGTACATTTTTCGGGAGAAAATTTTCACGAGTTACAGGCTCGCTATCGCTCGCCAGGAAAAAATCGACACCTAAATGGCACGAAAGGTCTTAAAATTGACAGAAATGGGGCGAAAGTTAATAAATTCGCCAAACTAATGGGGCAAACGTCTTAAAATCTCAAAAGCAATGGGGCTAAACCTGAGGGAGAAGAGAAGTTGCGAACAAAAATCCCGCAAGTGGAAACCTGCCCTTAAGAACGGGGTGTTACTTATATAGACAGGGCCCTTCAAGCCTGTTACCACCAAAGCCTGTTACCACCAAAGCCTGTTACCACCAAAGCCTGTTACCACCAAACTTACTCTCGCCTCATCAAATGCTGTTAACCCCTTCTGTACCGGGGACGTCTTTTTAATGTTGTATTAACAATATTTAGACGATTGTGTGCAGCTTAAGAAGAAGAAGGATCTGTGGTAGTCAAAGTGGTTAAGGTGAGGGTAGTTCGAAACCTGTTAGTTGCTGGAGGACCTTTTTAAACTGAATACAATAAATAGTCTACTAGCAATAGTCTACTAGCAGCCAGACTGTAACAACAATGGACGTCCCGGTACTGAAATGGGTTGACATCGACATCCTTTAGTACAGTCGATGCAATAATAGCTCTATGCAATACCGAGAATACCATTGCCACATGTAATCTATATAACTAAATGGGTTCTAGTCATGTGGTGATGGGCTGGTCTATCCGAGTGAGAACTGAGGCGATCTCTGCCATACCCATAGCTTACTCTGACTGTTCCTTTTACTTATATATCTTCTAGATCTCAAGTGGCGGCGTCTTTTCCTTGGATTGACCTCCCTACTGCCAACCTAGAAGTTGGCAGATTGGGAGCCAAAGCGTCACATTTTTCCCTTACCCCTCAACTTTCCCTTCATAATTGCTAAGGGGCACAGGGCCTTGGGTGGGGCTTTGGTTTCCCGGGCGTTTTCCCGCACCTTCCTCAGCTCCCTGCCTTGGAGTGGCTTCGGTCACCTGGGCTTTGTTAGTGGTACGCAGGGAGGATTTTGTGGGGGTGCTCGTTTATGGCCTTGGCCTTGCTCGAGACCTTGGGGCTGTTCGGCCAGACAGCCTGGGGAACAACAACAACAACAACAACTAAATGGTGTTATATTCAGTCAGGGGCCCTCAAAAGCCTAATGTCCCTAAAAATCCTTCCCACATCATCAAACGTCATCAGACTCAACACCCAATAGTTCATCCAATCCCATCAAAACTTTATCCAATAGCACAAAAATATCAATATACCTATACAACCAAATGCCTTTGTATTTGTAAACTTGTATTTTCAGACAGGGCCCTCAAAAGCCTAGTACAGTTGGGCAAATAAGTCATGTCGCCGCTGTCATTAACGTTTTGCTCTGTGTGTGCTGTATTAATGTCCTGTCAGATGTTGAATATGGTGAGGATAGATAAGAAGATGTTTGTATATCTCACTCAAAACGACGAATTAATGCTTAGATAGTGCTGATACCAATTATTGATAGAAATATATTTGGTGCTGCAACATCACTTATTTGGCCGACTGTACATATATAATCAAATGCCGTTATATTGAGACAGAACCCTCAAAAGCCTAATAGCGCAAAAATCACTCTGACATCATCAAACGCTATCAACATCGACACTCGCTAGTTCACCAGGAACACCATCAAAGCTCTATCAAATTCTCGTTACGTATTCCACCCCGCTGCTCTCTCTCTCTCTCTCTCTCTCTCTCTCTCTCTCTCTCTCTCTCTCTCTCTCTCTCTCTCTCTCTCTCTCTCTCTCTCTCTCTCTTTATATATCTATCTCTGTGCCAGTAAGTCGCCCGCCCTTTAACAGAAGCCGCGGCGGTCGAGTGGAGAGCACTTTTTCACGTGTGAATCTGCTTGACCTGGGTTCGATCCCAGGCCAAGGCGGACATTTAGTAGGTGGTGGTAGTACGTACTAGCGTGTTTCACATGCTCGCACCCAGTCGGGGGACACCTCGACGACGTATACAGAATAATAGCACATAATTATTAAAACCACTCAAACAGCTTTCTCTCTCTCCAACACCCTTTCTCCTCTCTCTAACACTCTTCATAAAACTAGGAAAAAGTAGAAAGTAGCTACGAGGTGCCGTTTCAAAGGCTTATCCCTCAATACCTTCACCTACCCTCAGTACACCCCGAGGCAAAAGTTCGACGACGACCTTGATGAGAGATCGTGTAAATTCCAGGGAGAAGGCCTTTAAATCTGACATTCTTGGGCCTTGGTATTCTGGATTCATAAAGGGACGTTCGAGGCAATGACCCACTGTCTTATGGTTGACTCCTTTGTAATGCCATCTGGATTCTTAACCCACTCTGTACCGGCGATGTCTTCTTAATTTTATTCTATCTATATTTAAACGATTGTGTGCAATTTAAGAAAGATCTATGGTAGTAAAAAAAAAAAAAAAAGTTATGTTAAAACTTTTCGCCTCATTTCTTTGTCAATATTAAGACCTTTCGTGCTATTTAGGTTTCGATTTGTTTTCCTTGCGAACGATAGTGAGCCTGTAATATTGGAAAAACCGGCCTTTGGCCGAGTAATTTCTCTCCCGAAAAATGTACACATTATTCTAGAAAGGGGATGTAATGGATCTTTTTTTAAAGTTTGATGGAGGTTTAGGGAGGAAACTAAAAACAAAAACAAAATTATAGTTATATTAAATAATCTACCAAAAAATATAGCCTTCCCCCTTAAAGGGTAACGAGTGAGGATAAAAACAAAATTAAAGGGTACCGGTAGTTTGAAACAATAGAAGCCTGTCAAGATAACAGGGCTCCATCTGCTAATCACGTATAGTTCCATATCTAGTTTGGAGTCGAATTATTGAGGGAAGGCTTTGGTGGCAGCAATTAGGGGTCTCTCTGGGAGGACTGACTGACTGGCTGCTGCAGGGTGTAATACCAGGTTCATGTCCTGCCATCTCTCTTAACTCTCCATTGAGGCCAGATTCTCGTGATTGGGATGTCATTTCGATACCGTACTCTAGACTCGCTTCGCTTCACTTTAATTCATATCCTTTATATGCCTGCTACCTCTACACGATTTTGTTTAGCTTAGAAAGACCTGATTTAGTTGAAATTATATTGATACCACAGACAATACTTTGACATTCCACCAAAGCCCACTGTTTAAAGCAAATTTAAACATACGTCTAATGGTTAAAACTATGTTCACAAATCACAGGCCACATTTAAAAAAAACAAAACAAAAAAACAAAAAAAAACACACACACCACACACCCACACCCCAGCCCGTAGCCTAGTAGGTAGAGCTCTCGTCTCACATTACACTAGGGGTCGGGTGTTCAATCCCCGCCGGGGCGGAGACAAATGTGGGCTTTTCGTCCATTTCCATGTGTTAGCCTCAGAAAGAGAGAGGAAAGAAGGAAAAGAAAAAAAAAAAAAAAAGGGGGAAGGGGGTTCACCTAGCTCTTAAATAGGTTACCTGGAATACGTGGACGACGGTGTGACTTCCCCCATCTTGGGTTGGCAAAAAATGTTACCAAGCGAGTATGGGTATCATATGGTTCACCTAAGCTGATGGCTCCCTAAGCCTTTCGGGCGATACGGTACCGTCTATAGTGAGAATGGTACCCAACAGATCCACCAACCGAAGACACTGTCGTTTCCGATGTCGCCAAAGTTGGCCTAAAATACAGACTACACACCCATCCACAGCCATTCCACACCGTATCATAAAACACTTAACATGCATTTCCACCGCAATACATTCCCAGTTAAAGAAAAAAAAAGGAGGCGCGCTAAGAATGAGCCTTGGCTCGCATTGGGTGGCTGTTTGATTGTCCCCATTGCCGAACACGTAACGGGTCGAGTAAACTTAAAGATAACACACACCACACAATGACCGTATTTGCA
>CM064483.1:1760443-1780443 GCA_032716605.1 Paralithodes platypus
CTCAAAACAGTTGGCTGAATGGGACCGAATGGATACAAGCCAAAGAGAGAGGGAGAAAAAGAAAAACAAATGAGAGGTGGGCGCCCTTAATCTGGAAACGGATAGTAGCTGGCCCAGGTATTGGTTTTATTGATATACCTTTTATTGGCTTTCATTTTTTTTTTTTTTTTTTTTTTATTGGGAGATCGGTATTCTCAGTGGTTCCCAGTATTAAGGAGAGACTGGCCGTTTGTTTGGTCTATTAATTAATGTATTCATATATATTTTTAGTTTCCTCCCTAGACCTCCATCAAACTTAGAAAAACACCCCCTAGACCCCCCTTCAAGATAATTTTGTACATTTTTCGGTAGAAAAATGTCCCGGCCGAAGGCTGTAACTTTCCTCTTAAAATTGCAGGCTCACTATGGCTCGCCAGGAAATAATCGACACCTAAATGGGGCGAAAGGTCTTAAAATTGACAACGAAATGGGGCGAAAGGTCTTAAAATCGCCAAACTAATGGGCCGAACGTTTAAAGATCTACAAAATAATGGGACTAAACACGAGGGAGAAAGGGGACCAGAAAAACGACCGTCTCCCCTTAAGTCTTATCTTCCCGCACAACCAGACCGTAAGTATATTAAGGGGAGGTATTTAGTTTGTTCCCTAGACCTCCATCAAGCTTAAAATTACACCCTCTTGAGTCCCTTTCAAGATAAATTTGTAAATTTTTCGGTAGAAAAATGTCCCGGCCGAAGGCCGATTCCTCTTAAATTACAGGCTCGCTATCGCTCGCCAGAATAACATCGACACCTGAATAGCACGAAAGATCTTAATATGGGGAGAAAGTTCTTAAAATCGCTAAACTAATGGGGCAAACGTTTTATAATATCAAAAGCAATGGGGCTAAACATGAGGGAGAAAGGGGTCAAGAAAAAAAATACCTGAAGTGGAGATCTCCCCTTAAGAAGTAGTTGGTTTACAAGCCATCCCCTTACACATTAATGATTGACATTAACCCTTTCAAGCTCCAATACGCGTTTCTGTTCGGTTTTCTGGCTACTATTAGACGATTTTATTCAGATTAGCAACGGTATATGTGGAAGTCAAAGGGTTGATTGAGGTAGTAGTTACCCGTTTAATACCAACAGATCCTTCCTAAGCTGCATAAAATCGTCTAATGATAGCCAAAATATACTGCTAAAACGCGTCAGAGCTTCAAGGGGTTAATACACCAATGGCACCTATACTGTATAGTTAAATGCCGTTAAATTCGTCAGCACCCTCGAATGGCTAATGTCCCCAAAAATGACTCTCCATCAGTCTCGACACTCATTAGTCCATCCAATCCCATCAGAACTTTATCCAATAGCACAACAATACCAACATCCCTCAATAGCACAACAATACCAACATCCCTCTATAGCACAACAATACCAACATCCCTCTATAGCACAACAATACCAACATCCCTCTATAGCACAACAATACCAACATCCCTCTATAGCACAACAATACCAACATCCCTCTATAGCACAACAATACCAACATCCCTCTATAGCACAACAATACCAACATCCCTCTATAGCACAACAATACCAACATCCCTCTATAGCACAACAATACCAACATCCCTCTATAGCACAACAATACCAACATCCCTCTATAGCACAACAATACCAACATCCCTCTATAGCACAACAATACCAACATCCCTCTATAGCACAACAATACCAACATCCCTCTATAGCACAACAATACCAACATCCCTCTATAGCACAACAATACCAACATCCCTCTATAGCACAACAATACCAACATCCCTCTATAGCACAACAATACCAACATCCCTCTATAGCACAACAATACCAACATCCCTCTATAGCACAACAATACCAACATCCCTCTATAGCACAACAATACCAACATCCCTCTATAGCACAACAATACCAACATCCCTCTATAGCACAACCATACCAACATCCCTCTATAGCACAACAATACCAACATCCCTCTATAGCACAACCATACCAACATCCCTCAATAGCACAACAATACCAACATCCCTCTATAGCACAACAATACCAACATCCCTCTATAGCACAACAATACCAACATCCCTCTATAGCACAACAATACCAACATCCCTCTATAGCACAAACAATACCAACATCCCTCTATAGCACAACAATACCAACATCCCTCTATAGCACAACAATACCAACATCCCTCTATAGCACAACAATACCAACATCCCTCTATAGCACAACAATACCAACATCCCTCTATAGCACAACAATACCAACATCCCTCTATAGCACAACAATACCAACATCCCTCTATAGCACAACAATACCAACATCCCTCTATAGCACAACAATACCAACATCCCTCTATAGCACAACAATACCAACATCCCTCTATAGCACAACCATACCAACATCCCTCAATAGCACAACAATACCAACATCCCTCTATAGCACAACAATACCAACATCCCTCTATAGCACAACAATACCAACATCCCTCTATAGCACAACAATACCAACATCCCTCTATAGCACAACAATACCAACATCCCTCTATAGCACAACAATACCAACATCCCTCTATAGCACAACAATACCAACATCCCTCTATAGCACAACAATACCAACATCCCTCTATAGCACAACAATACCAACATCCCTCTATAGCACAACAATACCAACATCCCTCTATAGCACAACAATACCAACATCCCTCTATACCGTAACCAAATGCTGTTATACCATTATGCTTGCATTAGTTTATTCAAGTACATTGGGGTTTGTAATGGATGATTAATGTTCAGGGGAGGTTTCTATAGTGTGTGTCTTAGACCTCCATCAAGCTTAAAATTACACCCCCTAGACCCCCTTTCAAGATAAATATGTACATTTTTCGGGAGAAAATTTTCACGAGTTACAGGCTCGCTATCGCTCGCCAGGAAAAAATCGACACCTAAATGGCACGAAAGGTCTTAAAATTGACAGAAATGGGGCGAAAGTTAATAAATTCGCCAAACTAATGGGGCAAACGTCTTAAAATCTCAAAAGCAATGGGGCTAAACATGAGGGAGAAGGAAGTTCGAACAAAAATCCCGCAAGTGGAAACCTGCCCTTAAGAACGGGGTGTTACTTATATATAGACAGGGCCCTTCAAAGCCTGTTACCACCAAAGCCTGTTACCACCAAAGCCTGTTACCACCAAAGCCTGTTACCACCAAACTTACTCTCGCCTCATCAAATGCTGTTAACCCCTTCTGTACCGGCGACGTCTTTTTAATGTTGTATTAACAATATTTAGACGATTGTGTGCAGCTTAAGAAGGATCTGTGGTAGTAAAAGTGGTTAAGTGAGGTAGTTCGAAACCTGTTAGTTGCTGGAGGCCCTTTTTAAACTGAATACAATAAATAGTCTACTAGCAATAGTCTACTAGCAGCCAGACTGTAACAACAATGGACGTCCCGGTACTGAAATGGGTTGACATCGACATCCTTTAGTACAGTCGATGCAATAATAGCTCTATGCAATACCGAGAATACCATTGCCACATGTAATCTATATAACTAAATGGGTTCTAGTCATGTGGTGATGGGCTGGTCTATCCGAGTGAGAACTGAGCGATCTCTGCCATACCCATAGCTTACTCTGACTGTTCCTTTTACTTATATATCTTCTAGATCTCAAGTGGCGGCGTCTTTTCCTTGGATTGACCTCCCTACTGCCAACCTAGAAGTTGGCAGATTGGGAGCCAAAGCGTCACATTTTTCCCTTACCCCTCAACTTTCCCTTCATAATTGCTAAGGGGCACAGGGCCTTGGGTGGGGCTTTGGTTTCCCGGGCGTTTCCGCACCTTCCTCAGCTCCCTGCCTTGGAGTGGCTTCGGTCACCTGGGCTTTGTTAGTGGTAAGCAGGGAGGATTTTGTGGGGGTGCTCGTTTATGGCCTTGGCCTTGCTCGAGACCTTGGGGCTGTTCGGCCAGACAGCCTGGGGAACAACAACAACAACAACAACTAAATGGTGTTATATTCAGTCAGGGCCCTCAAAAGCCTAATGTCCCTAAAAATCCTTCCCACATCATCAAACGTCATCAGACTCAACACCCAATAGTTCATCCAATCCCATCAAAACTTTATCCAATAGCACAAAAATATCAATATACCTATACAACCAAATGCCTTTGTATTTGTAAACTTGTATTTTCAGACAGGGCCCTCAAAAGCCTAGTACAGTTGGGCAAATAAGTCATGTCGCCGCTGTCATTACGTTTTGCTCTGTGTGTGCTGTATTAATGTCTGTCAGATGTTGAATATGGTGAGGATAGATAAGAAGATGTTTGTATATCTCACTCAAAACGACGAATTAATGCTTAGATAGTGCTGATACCAATTATTGATAGAAATATATTTGGTGCTGCAACATCACTTATTTGGCCGACTGTACATATATAATCAAATGCCGTTATATTGAGACAGAACCCTCAAAAGCCTAATAGCGCAAAAATCACTCTGACATCATCAAACGCTATCAACATCGACACTCGCTAGTTCACCAGGAACACCATCAAAGCTCTATCAAATTCTCGTTACGTATTCCACCCCGCTGCTGCTCTCTCTCTCTCTCTCTCTCTCTCTCTCTCTCTCTCTCTCTCTCTCTCTTTATATATCTATCTCTGTGCCAGTAAGTCGCCCGCCCTTTAACAGAGCCGCGGCGGTCGAGTGGAGAGCACTTTTTCACGTGTGAATCTGCTTGACCTGGGTTCGATCCCAGCCAAGGCGGACATTTAGTAGGTGTGGTAGTACGTACTAGCGTGTTTCACATGCTCGCACCCAGTCGGGGGACACCTCGACGACGTATACAGAATAATAGCACATAATTATTAAAACCACTCAAACAGCTTTCTCTCTCTCCAACACCCTTTCTCCTCTCTCTACACTCTTCATAAAACTAGGAAAAAGTAGAAAGTAGCTACGAGGTGCCGTTTCAAAGGCTTATCCCTCAATACCTTCACCTACCCTCAGTACACCCCGAGGCAAAAGTTCGACGACGACCTTGATGAGAGATCGTGTAAATTCCAGGGAGAAGGCCTTTAAATCTGACATTCTTGGGCCTTGGTATTCTGGATTCATAAAGGGACGTTCGAGGCAATGACCCACTGTCTTATGGTTGACTCCTTTGTAATGCCATCTGGATTCTTAACCCACTCTGTACCGGCGATGTCTTCTTAATTTTATTATATCTATATTTAAACGATTGTGTGCAATTTAAGAAAGATCCATGGTAGTAAAAAAAAAAAAAAAGTTATGTTAAAACTTTTCGCCTCATTTCTTTGTCAATATTAAGACCTTTCGTGCTATTTAGGTTTCGATTTGTTTTCCTTGCGAACGATAGTGAGCCTGTAATATTGGAAAAACCGGCCTTTGGCCGAGTAATTTCTCTCCCGAAAAATGTACACATTATTCTAGAAAGGGGATGTAATGGATCTTTTTTTAAAGTTTGATGGAGGTTTAGGGAGGAAACTAAAAACAAAAACAAAATTATAGTTATATTAAATAATCTACCAAAAAATATAGCCTTCCCCCTTAAAGGGTAACGAGTGAGGATAAAAACAAAATTAAAGGGTACCGGTAGTTTGAAACAATAGAAGCCTGTCAAGATAACAGGGCTCCATCTGCTAATCACGTATAGTTCCATATCTAGCTTGGAGTCGAATTATTGAGGGAAGGCTTTGGTGGCAGCAATTAGGGGTCTCTCTGGGAGGTCTGACTGACTGGCTGCTGCAGGGTGTAATACCAGGTTCATGTCCTGCCATCTCTCTTGACTCTCCATTGAGGCCAGATTCTCGTGATTGGGATGTCATTTCGATACCGTACTCTAGACTCGCTTCGGTTCACTTTAATTCATATCCTTTATATGCCTGCTACCTCTACACGATTTTGTTTAGCTTAGAAAGACCTGATTTAGTTGAAATTATATTGATACCACAGGACAATACTTGACATTCCACAAAAGCCCACTGTTTAAGCAAATTTAAACATACGTCTAATGGTTAAAACTATGTTCACATCACAGGCCACATTTAAAAAAAAAAAACAAAAAAAAAAAACACACACACACACAATGACTTATTTGCATCTAATTTTGGTTACTAGTAGACAATTTTTTTCATCAAACATTCTACCTGTAAGACTTAAAAAGTTAAACAAAAAGTATCTCAACGAACCATCCCAACAAATTACGACTCTCTGAAACTGCATAAAATGGTCTACTTGTAGCCAGAGTAAAAGGTGCCAAAAAGGGTGTCCTGGTACTGAAAGGGTTAATGTGTGGCAGTAATTATTGGCGTGATAATTATAATGGAAATGACTGGTGGGTTTGTAATTGACGGGCGGGAGTTGGGGTTTGAGGGGGTATGGTTGTTTTGTGGCTCCAATTATTTATTTATTAACTTATTTGTTTGTGTCCTCGCTAGACCTATATCAAGCTTCTCCTCTTCCCCTCCCTCATCCACCTCCTCCTTCTTCATCCTCCCCATCCACCTCCTTCTGCAAGCCCTCCTCTCATCCCTTAACCTATCCTCCTCCTCCACCTTATACTTCCTCCTCGTATCCTTCCTTCCTAATTCCTCCTCCATCCTCCCTATCCACCTCCTACTCCTCCACTTCCACCTCTTCCCATAATCCACTGGTAGGTAATATCCACTCCGGTTGGCTAGCTTCATAAATCCACCTGACGTTTGATTAGTTGACCGAAATGTGGGCCTTCCGAGTTGACAGTAATCATATCAAGCCCTCTACCGGAAGCATTGTGCTACCCTCTGTAATATCTGACAGTAAGGGGAGATGGTCTGTTTTTCTGGTACCCTTTCTTCCTCGTGTTTAGCCCCATTGGTTTTCAGATTTTATGACGTTCGGCCCATTAGTTTGGCTATTTTAAGACCTTTCACCCCATTTGTATTTTCAATATTAGGACTTTTTGTGTCATTTAGGTGTCGAAATCTTCCTGGCGAGCGATAGCGAGCCTGTAATTTAAGAGGAACCGGGGGAAAAAAATTATATCGAAAAATGTACAAATTTATCTTGAAGGAGGGTCTTTGTGGTGTATTTTTGAAGTTTGATAGAGGTCTAGGCAGGAAATTCGAAAAATTATAAATATATGAAAAAATCGACTATCAAGTGAACCATCTCCCCTTAAAGACTTGGCTAGGTAAATAACTTAATCTGTATGACTATTTTCCCTTTCAAGCATAGGATACGTGTTGCACTGCTTTCATGTGCATCTCGGCTGTCGTTTATTATGAAAAACACCACAAAACACTCAAGAATGGACAAATACACTGAATACAGGCAAAATCAGAGCAAGGTTGACAATATGACTATTAGAAAAATATATCACACTTGGCTATAAGATAAATATATCACACTTGGCTATAAGTAAATATATCACACTTGGTTATAAGATAAATATATCACACTTGGCTATAAGTAAATATAGCACACTTGGCTATAAGATAAATATATCACACTTGGTTATAAGTAAATATATCACACTTGGTTATAAGATAAATATATCACACTTGGCTATAAATAAATATATCACACTTGGTTATAAGATTAATATATCACACTTGGCTATAAGTAAATATATCACACTTGGTTATAAGATAAATATATCACACTTGGCTATAAGTAAATATATCACACGGGGTTATAAGATAAATATATCATACTTGGTTATAAGAAAATATATCACACTTGGCTGTAAGATAAATATATCACACTTGGTTATAAGATAAATATATCACACTTGGCTATAAGTAAATATATCACACTTGGTTATAAGATAAATATATCACACTTGGCTATAAGAAAAATATATCACACTTGGCTATAAGATAAATATATCACACTTGGTTATAAGATAAATATATCATACTTGGTTATAAGATAAATATATCACACTTGGCTATAAGATAAATATATCACACTTGGCTATAAGAAAAATATATCACACTTGGCTATAAGATAAATATATCACACTTGGATACACATAAGAGACAGAGAAAGGTTGACAATATGGCGAATTGTAAAACCGTAGAATGATAAACTCCCTTTCGATGGTTAGTTGGGTCCCTTTCATCAACAAGGATCAAGCAGAAGGGTGAGGGTGGTGGAGGGGTTTAGGGTGAGGGTGGTGGTGGTGGGGAGGTCTAGGGTGAGAGTGGTGGTGGTGGGGAGGTCTAGGGTGAGGCTGGTGGTGGTGGGGAGGTCTAGGGTGAGAGTGGTGGTGGTGGGGAGGTCTAGGGTGAGGGTGGTGGTGGTGGGGAGGTCTAGGGTGAGAGTGGTGGTGGTGGGGAGGTCTAGGGTGAGGGTGGTGGTGGTGGGGAGGTCCAGGGTGAGAGTGGTGGTGGTGGGGAGGTCTAGGGTGAGGGTGGTGGTGGTGGGGAGGTCTAGGGTGAGGGTGGTGGTAGTGGCGAGGGCTAGGGTGAGAGTGGTGGTGGAGGGGAGGTGTATGGGTGGTGGTGGTGGGGAGGTCTAGGGTGTGAGTGGTGGTGGTGGGGAGCTCTAGGGTGAGAGTGGTGGTGGTGGGGAGGTCTAGGGTGAGGGTGGTGGTGGTGGAGGGGTTTAGGGTGAGGGTGGTGGTGGTGGGGAGGTCTAGGGTGAGAGTGGTGGTGGTGGGGAGGATTAGGGTGAGGGTGGTGGTGGTGGGGAGGTCTAGGGTGAGGGTGGTGGTGGTGGGGAGGTCTAGGGTGAGGGTGGTGGTGGTGGGGAGGTCTAGGGTGAGAGTGGTGATGGTGGGGAGGTCTAGGGTGAGAGTGGTGGTGGTGGAGAGGTTTAGAGTGAGGGTGGTGGTGGTGGGGAGGTCTAGGGTGCGAGTGGTGGTGGTGGGGAGGTCTAGGGTGAGGGTGGTGGAGAGGTTTAGGGTGAGGGTGGTGGTGGTGGGGAGGTCTAGGGTGCGAGTGGTGGTGGTGGGGAAGTCTAGGGTGAGAGTGGTGGTGGTGGGGAGGTCTAGGGTGCGAGTGGTGGTGGTGGGGAGGTCTAGGGTGAGAGTGGTGGTGGTGGAGAGGTTTAGAGTGAGGGTGGTGGTGGTGGGGAGGTCTAGGGTGCGAGTGGTGGTGGTGGGGAGGTCTAGGGTGAGGGTGGTGGTGGTGGAGAGGTTTGGAGGTGAGGTGGTGGTGGTGGAGAGGTTTAGGGTGCGGGTGGTGGTGGTGGGGAGGTCTAGGGTGAGAGTGGTGGTGGTGAAGAGGTTTAGAGTGAGGGTGGTGGTGGTGGGGAGGTCTAGGGTGAGAGTGGTGGTGGTGGGGAGGTCTAGGGTGAGGGTGGTGGTGGTAGAGAGGTTTAGGGTGAGGGTGGTGGTGGTGGGGAGGTCTAGGGTGAGAGTGGTGGTGGTGGGGAGGTCTAGGGTGAGGGTGGTGGTGGTGGAGAGGTTTAGGGTGAGGGTGGTGGTGGTGGGGAGGTCTAGGGTGAGAGTGGTGGTGGTGGGGAGGTCTAGGGTGAGGGTGGTGGTGGTGGAGAGGTTTAGGGTGAGGGTGGTGGTGGTGGGGAGGTTTAGGGTGCGGGTGGTGGTGGTGGGGAGGTCTAGGGTGAGAGTGGTGGTGGTGGGGAGGTCTAGGGTGAGGGTGGTGGTGGTGGAGAGGTTTAGGGTGAGGGTGGTGGTGGTGGGGAGGTCTAGGGTGCGAGTGGTGGTGGTGGTGATCGAGGTCCTTCCAGGATTAAGGGGGTACTGGATATGTTTTGGTTTATTTATATATGTATTAATTTATTTTTTTAGTTTCCTCGCTATACCTCCATCAAGCTTAACAAATAAAAAAACAAGACCCCCCTTCCAAGTTAAATTTGTAAGTTTTTCGGTAGCAAATGTCCCGACCGAAGGCCGGTTCCTCTTAAAATCTCAGGCTCGCTATCGTTCGCCAGGAAAAAATCGAAACCGAAATGGCACGAAAGGTGTTAAAATTGACAACGAAATAGGGCGAAAAGTGTTAAAATCGCCAAACTAATGGGCCGAACGCCTTAAAATCTCAAAACAAATGGGGCTAAACACGAGGGAGAAGGGGGTCCAGAAACAAAAAACCGTATCCCCCCCTTAACCGAGTATCTAGACTGTTTGAGGGTCGATCGAGTGTTGGCCCCCCTCAGTACGCACGTCTGGGGGGGTCTGGTTGGTGATGGAGTGAGATGTGTAAGTCAGAGGAAGAGAAAAGGTAAATGGAGAGGAATAGGGAGGAAGAATAATGAAAAGCAGAGAGTCAAGGGAGGAAAAGGGGAAGTGAAAGAGAGGACAGGATTGAAAAAGTGAAGAATAGAGAAAATAGAGAGTAAAGAGAGGAAGAGAAGAGGAGAGAGAGAAAAATGGAGAGAAAGAAAAGTGAAGAATAAAGAAAAGTAGAGAGTAAAGAGAGGAAAATATGAAGTGAAAGAGAGGAAGAGGATGTGTGTGTGTGGGGGGGGGGGGGGGGGTGCTTCGAGGATTAGTCAAGCAGGACTTTTGGAGGAGGTGATCGAGTGCTTGCCCTCTGTAAACACGTTCCAGAGACCCCCTGGAGTACCGGTAATCCCAGCACGCGCGGGGATCTGGGTCTGGGGTGGCGATGAAGAGATTTATAAGTTGAGAGGAGTAGAGGGAGGAAAATTAGTAAAGAAGAAAAAGAAGAAGAAGAAGAAGAGAAGGAGGATAGGAGGAGGAACGTTGGGTGGCCTCCTACTTATTAGCTTTGAGATTTAATGAGGTGGAATATATATAATATATTTATAATATATACGTGGAAAATCGCAGAGGGTTTTGTACCAAATCTACATACACCAATAGCAATGAAATTCAATGATAGGAGAGGCTGGGAATGCGAGATCCCCAAGATGATAAATCGGGGGGCTATGGGCTCTCTGCGAGAGGGCTGGTTATCACATAGAGGAGCACGTCTCTTCAACAAACTCCCGCGGCGAGTGAGAGACATGAGAGGTGTCTCGTTAGACAGCTTCAAGAGAGCTCTCGATGTCGAACTACAAAAAGTGCCAGACGAGCCCATCTTCACAAGGGTGCGCTCCACCTCTTCGAATAGTCTGCTGCACCAATTCTCAAACAACAACGAAGGGCGGTGCGCTCTTCGGTGCCACTAGCAAGAGTGGCGAACTCCACATAGGTGAACATAGGTAGGTAGGAAGGAAGATTTAGCTTTTTCTGGAACAGCTGGGCCAAGAGAGAGAACAAAAAAGATGACCTGTGTATCTTTAGAAAGGCTAGCAAAAACATGGCGGGATCTCAGTGAATCATTAGCGGGTAACCTTGCCATTTTATTTTACCTTTATATTATGAGATTTATTATTTATATTTTTCAACCTTAGTCAGATCAAAACTGGAAAGGTACTGGTACAGATAATATATAGAGTAAGGATGATAAAGTTGCATTACGATCTGTGTTAATGGGATGATTGTGAAATGGATAAGATATATGAGTAAAATTAATAAATAAGATGATGTATAAGATAAATGGATAGTATGATAACATTGGGTTCCATGTCATCTCAACCAGTAGACCATTTCAACCAGTAGCTCTCAACCAGTGCCAAATTAACCCAGACCAACCAAACCAGTGCTAAAATATAGTACTAACCTAACCTAACCGTATTGGTTATTTGGTACTGGTTGAGAGCTACTGGTTGAAATGGTCTACTGGTTGAGTTGACCGGTCACCATAAAATTGTATTTGTATTTGTGCTAATGGGATGCTCTTGAAATAAAGAGGAAGTGGAAACCTAATTACCAGTCAGTGTGTGTGTGTGTGTGTGTGTGTGTGTGTGTGTGTGTGTGTGTGTGTGTGTGTGTGTGCGTTGTGTGTACTAACAATACTACCATCTGACCCCCTTCTACCACCCACCCCCACTACTACCACAACGACTAACACCAGCGTGACACACCGCCAGGATATCCGGCCTTACACTTATATCTGTCACACCGATATGGTTCACTGTGTATAGTCACTGTCAATTATTCGGGGGTCTATATTAAGAGGGCCCACCTAATTTTTTCTCTCTCAACCTCTCTCTTTGGGTTGTATCCATTCGGCCCCATTCAGCCAACTGTTTTAAGACGTTTATCCCCATCTAGGTGTCGATTTCTTCCTGGCGAGCGATAGCGAGCCAGCATTGTATGGAGAATTCCGGCTTCGCCGGAGACATTTTTCTATCGAGAAATGTACAAATTTACCTTTGCTGTCAAAACAAAAATATATATATGCTGGCTCGCTACCGCTTGCCAGGAAAATATTGACACCTGGATGGGGGTAAACGTCTTAAAATAGTAGGCTGAATGGGGCTGAATGGATACAAGCCAAAGAGAGAGGGAGAGAAAGAGAAACAAAGCGAGGTGGGCTCCCTTAATACTCCCAAGATCCATTACGTATTTCTGTTCTATCTGTTGGCTATTATTAGACGATGCTATTGAGATTAGTAAAGGTATAATATGTAAGTCAGAGGGTTAGGTGAGATAGTCTATATTTACCCTTCTAATTCCAACATGATATGGAAGTCAGAGGATTAATTGAGATGGTCTTTACCCTTCTAGTTTCCACTGAATATGGAAGTCAGAGGGTTAGGTGAGATAGTCTATAATATTACCCGTCTAATTCCCACATAATATGGAAGTCAGAGGATTAATTGAAATGGTCTTTACCCTTCTAATTCCCACTGAATATGGAAGTCCGAGGATTAATTGAGATAATATTTACCCTTCTAATTCCCACAGACCATTCCTAAAATGTATAAAGTCGTCTGATGATAGCCATAATAAACTGTCAAAACGCGTCATAATCCTCAAGGAGTAAAGTAAGGCCTCTAACTGATTAAACGAACCTATAAATTACAAATGTCTTGTGGATAATAAATACAGAGATTAGATTCAGACTGAGCTAGCTACAAATATATATCGAAGTCAAAATAATCGTGGGTATACATATGACATCACCACTTCTGATTGACGCTACAAATATACAGAGCCTCATAGATAATAATCAACTTGTATAATTATTATATTGATGTGTTAGTTGTACGGAATAGAATAAATTAGACTGTGATGGGTTTGTTAGGTTTGGCTAGATTGAGTAATGTTGGTGTTGTTTTGTATGTGAACTGCCTCATATTCATTGTTCATAAAAATAACTCGCATCCGGGCCACCATAAAACACACTGGGGTTATTTACAGCGCATAGAAAACGGTGATGAATCAACCAGTGTTAGTATGTCGTATGGCTGACTATTATTTATTATTTATTATTTATGGTCACATATTTCGACTGAGGGGTTGAGTTGACTGGAGGTTGAGTTGACTGGGGATTGCATTGTCATGTATGTATGTACTGTATATATATACAGTATGTATGTACTCAGGCCCATTCCCCATTTTTCCTATTTTTGCTGTTCTTGTCTTGTTTTCCTTTTTTTCTGGGGGTGGCCGACTCGAGACAGAGCCCGAATAGGGACAACACAACACAACAGAAAACAATGAACTCACACAAACAAAACACAAATTCACATATATCTAGGTCACCCGGGAGAAGACCCAGAGACCAGGGATCACCAAGGTCCCTCCAGCACTCCTCCGTGGTTTAGGGATTTATTTGGCGTGTGTGTGTGTGTGTGTGTGTGTGTGTGTGTGTGTGTGTGTGTGTGTGTGTGTGTGTGTGTGTGTGTGTGTGACTATCTTCCTGTTTGTTTCCTGTCTGTCTGTCTTCCAATGTGTCTGTCTGTGTGCGTGTCTCTCTGCGTGCCTGTTACTCGTCTGCCTGTCTTCTGTATCTCTCTGTTTCTCTCTTTGTATCCGCCTGTATCTCTCTCTCTCTCTGTGCCTGTTTGCTAGTTGCCATGGAATCCCCTCGCCTCCCCCCGTACCCCCCCCCCCTACACACACACACACACACACACACACACACACACACACACACACACACACACACACACACACACACACACACACACACACACACACACACACACACACACACACACACACACACACAGACGACCCGCGGACAGCAACAGGTGATAGAGCGTGAGACGGGAAGGAGGATGTGTGGTACGATTGTTTATTGTATTTTATTTTTTATTTTTTTTAAGTTTATCTGTATCTAATTCCTGGGTACTCATTTTGTTTCGACCCATTACTCTGACCATTATGTCAAGATTGTTGTCAAGTTCGCTGGCGCAACCTATAGTGACCGAGCGTGAAACGGGAAGGAAAAGGATAGACCCTTCTTAATATAGTGTGTATATGTGTGTTTTATTATTGGCATTTATCTTTATTCAACCTACATGGGGGTAAGCGTATACGTCGGGCAACGCGGAATCTAGGCTAGCGTATCCTAATCTGTTGTTTTAAGGGGACAGAGGTTATTTTGGGGGGTCTATTTATTTATATATTAATTATTGTGTTTTATAGTTTCCTCGCTAGACCTCCCATCAAACTTTAAAAACAAAAAATCATTAGATCCCCCTTCGAAATTAATTTGTACATTTTTCGGTAGAAACATGTCACGGCACGGCCGAAGGCCGGTCCTTCACAATTACAGGCTCGCTATCGCTCGCCAGGAAAAAAACCGACACCTAAAGGGCACGAAAGGTCTTAAAATTGACTAAGAAATGGGGCGAAAGGTCTTAAAATCAACAAACTAATGGGGAAAACGTCTTAAAATATCAAAACTAATGGGGATAAGCATGAGGAAGAAAAGGGACCAGCAAAACTGTCCATCTCCCCTTAATTACGTTGGGAAACAATGTAACCCACACATCAATGCGTTTCCGGTATTGTTAACCCCGACTGTACCGGCGACGTCTTTTTCATTTTATTATTGTAGCTATATTTAGAATAATTTGGCCAGTTTAAGAAAGGTCTGTGGTAGTAAAAAGGGTGAAGTGAGGTAGTTCGAAGCCTAAATATTGATAGAGGTCCTCCCTAAGCTGAATAAAATCTCCTAATGGTTGCCAGACTATGATATAAAGGACGTCCCCCCTGGTACTGGACGGGTTAAACAGGATACATATTGCATTGTAGTAATACTGAGAATAACATATAATAGTGGTAGTCTGTGAGTATGCTTAAAATGAGAGAGATGTACATAGATTTGCATAGCTACACTGACCACACAGGCCTTGCGATCCCAGCGAGGTGGTCAGGACTTAATTCTAGCAGAGATGACTAACCCGTGGGTAAGGGAAGTGGAAGGAAAGGATAGAAAAGAAGAGAAAGAGAGAGAGAGAGAGAGAGAGAGAGCACCCGGATATCCAAAGGGCTTAGTTGCTAGGAGATGGGTGGAGAGAGGATGACTGGGAATATTCGACACAATATGAAATATACTGTATACTGCTCAAATATTATATGTATTATTTAATGTACATTATACATTGTGATATAATTATACTGTACGGTACTGTGTATCTTCTGGCACATTATTATATACAGTATATAATATATATATATATATATATATATATATTATATATATATATATATATATATATATTATATATTATATAATATAATATATATATATATATATATATATATATATTTATTAGAGGTGGACCGGATATCCGTATCCGCATCCGCATCCGCGGATATCCGCATCATTTTGTGCATCCGCATCCGCATCCGCATCCAATAATGTGGATATAGTGCGGATATTTTCGTAACTAATAAGTCATGAAAACTTATTATATTTACACTTTTACAGAATAACTAATTAACTATTAACCCCTTGAAGCTCTGACCCGTTTTAGCAGTTTATTTTTGCTATCATTAGACGATTTTATGCTGCTTAGGAAGGATATGTGGGTATTAGGTCCCCGTCCCGCACCCTGGTAACACAGATAATTGAAATTGTAGAATAATATAGTTCATATAGGCCTACTCATGCTTCCTCTACTTATAATATATTTTTTTCTCAAATGTTTTAGTATCTTAAAATATCCATTATCTGTGGCTAAAACTCTTGAGGGCTAACACTATCCGCATCCGCATCCGCAAATACTGAAAATAAATATCCGCATCTACATCCGCATCCGCAAATATCAAAAAATCAATATCCGGTCCACCTCTAATATATATATATATATATATATATGTTTCTAGTCTCTCAGTGGGGATCGAACCATCGACCATCAGGATGATAGCCGACGCTTTAATCAATTACACCACGGCAGTCGGCTATCATCCTGATGGTCGATGGTTCGATCCCCACTGAGAGACTAGAAACATGTAGTGGCTCACGTGTATTTGTGATATATTCTCAATATATATATACAGTATATACCGGTATACTGTATACGGTATATATATATATATATATATATATATATATATATATATATATATTTTTTTTTTTATATATTTAATTTACTGTCATTATTATTAAATATTACTCCATTCATTATCAACATTTTGGGCAAACTGTAATCACACTGCGGCTGTTAAATCCACTTACCTTTCACCTCCCATTGAAGGTATTAAGGGGAAATGGGGCGTTTTCTAGATCCCCTTCTCCCTCATGTTTAACCCCATCAGTTTTCAGGTGTTAAGATGTTTGCCCCATTAGTTTGTCGATATTAAGACCTTTCGCCTCATTTCCTTGTCAATATTAAGACCTTTCGTGCTATTTAGGTGTCGATTTTTTTCCTGCAGAACGATAGTGAGCCTGTAATTTTGGAAGAAACGGCCTTTGGCCGGAAATTTTTTCTACCGAAATATGTACAAATTAATCTAGAAGGGGGATCTAATGTTTTTTTGTTTTTTTGTTTTTTTATGGAGGTCTAGGGGAGGAAACTATAAAAATAATGAATACATGCAAAAATCGCCCAAAAAGTGAATGGTAGTAATAGTGGGGATGATGTTGATAATAGTGATGATGGTGATAATAGTAGTGATGATGATTGTAGTTGTAGTGATAACGATGACAGTAGTGATGATTATGGTAGTGATGATGACAGGAGTAGATATGATGGTGACAGTACTACTAGCAGTAGTGATGATGGTCATAATAGTAGTGATGATGGTGACAGTAGTAATGATGATTGTAAGATGATGGTCATAATATTAATGATGATGGTGATAGTTGTAGTGCTAATGATGACAGTAGTGATGAGGGTAGTGACATTATTAGTGATGATGGTGAAAGTTGTAGTGATGATGACAGTAGTATTGATGATGAGAGTATTAGTTTTGATGGTGAGAGTAGTAGTGATTATTATAATAGTAGTAGTAGTGCTGATTAATAGTGATAGTGACTAGTAGTGATGATGGTGACCCATCGCAGAGTTTGGTATGCTGTTTTGATTTTGGGCAAAACGGCACGTCTAGCAAGTTATTAAAATAATAATAATTCCAAATACAGTTATAATTGCATAAACAAGAATATAGGGAGTCCACGTATTCTTATGAGTGGGCTAGAAACTATGGCATCAGAGTGTACGGTGGCGCTAATAAGTCATGTCCCAGCTGGCATTATGTTTGGCTGGCTCTGTGCTGTATTAATGTCTGTCAGATGTTGAGTAGGGTGGGAAAGTGTAGGATCATGTTTTGTATATTTCACTCGATATGAAGAAATGAAGCTTAGATATTGCTGATACCAATTATTGATCAAAACATACTTGGTGCCGCGACATCACTTATTAGCGCGATTGTACATATGGATGCGTTGAGTATATATACAATTACTGATAATACGTGCACAATGTTTGATAACAAAGTTGGCGTTCCCACAATTTCCAGTGATGATGTAAAACACTTGGAGGATTCTAGTGACGTGGTGTCTCAGTCAGCATTGTTAAGGGGGCCCACCTCGCTTTTTTTTCTCTCTCTCCCTCTCTCTCTTTGGCTTGTATCCATTCGGCCCCATTCAGCCTACTGTTTTAAGACGGTTACCCCCATCCAGGTGTCAATTATTTTCCTGGCGAGCGATAGCGACCCAGCATATATTTGGGTTTGTTTTACAGCAAGCTAAAGTTGTATATTTTTCGATAGAAAAATTTCTCCGGCCAAGCCGGATTTCTCCATACAATGATGGCTCGCTATCGCTCGCCAGGAAGAAATCGACACCTACTGTAGATGGGGATAAACGTCTTAAAACAGTTGGCTGAATGGAGCCGAATGGATACAAGCCAGAGAAAGAGAGAACAGGAGAGAAAGAAAAAAGCAGGTTACCCCTACCTTAAGGCTAATTCACACGATTATATAATTATTCTTGCAACAATTTCTGTCAATTTTGATCTGGCTGCTTCTAAATTAAAGTTTGATAGATTTTGTCCTTCCTAATTAAACCCCTCCTTCACTTTAGTAGGCGATACTAATACCCAAATAGCCCTGAACATTGGTTGTCGGTCAAACTTCGCCCCAAAATGGCTCCGTATGATTCTACCTAAAGCCTGTTGCAAACGTGTATGTTCTTAGTGGCAAGCAGCTTACACAGGCTCTCTATTGTATTCACTTCTCTCTCTCTCTCTCTCTCTCTCTCTCTCTCTCTCTCTCTCTCTCTCTCTCTCTCTCTCTCTCTCTCTCTCTCTCTCACAGCTTATAAACGGACTCTATACACTCGCTTACGCTTACACACGTTCACTCTTCCTTGCACTTTCTTATGTAATCTCATTCAAAACACACATTCTCTCTCTCTCTCTTTATATATATATATATACCAAATGCTAAGTAGAAGGATCACTCTCCCTTATCTACTTATTAAACCTCTCTTCTTAATTCCACTTCCTCTTTCTCTCTGCCATGTCTGCTAAGTGCGACTTCTCCACAAGCTACTAAATAATGGTAGTAGTTGTGGTGTGTGTGTGTGTGTGTCTGTGTGTGTGTGTGTGTGTGTGTGTGTGTGTGTGTGTGTGTGTGTGTGTGTGTGTGTGTGTGTGTGTGTGTGTGTGTGTGACCTTGCCTTCACCTCTCACCACCACCACTTGCCCTCTTTACCCAACACCCGTAATGGGCGCCTTAAGTAACGGCGGTGGCAACGCTAATCACTCTTAAGTAACGTCAGTACGTAGCGGCGGGAACCTTCTATGGGGGGAGCTTCTGAACAACCGCCTTTTTTGTTTCTACTGCCGCCATAGTCATTGCCCTGGAAACTGTGACCAACTAATAGTGATTTTTTAAGGGAGCTCAGACGGTATTGTGCAGCATAATAGACTTGTTCGGCTCAATGAGTTAAGTAGGGGATTTAGTTTGCTCTCTAAACCTCTATCAAACTTTAAAAAAACACCCACAAAACCCCCCTTCGATATAAATGTACCGTATACATTTGTTGGTAGACAAATTTCCCGGCCGATTCCTCTTCAAATACAGGCTCGCTATCGCTCGCCAGGAAAAAAATAGACACCTAAATGGCACGAAAGTCTTAACATTGGCAAAGAAACGGGGCAAAAGATCTGAAAACGCCAAACTAATGGGGCGAATGTCTTGAAAGCTCATAACTAATAGGGCTAAACATGAGGGAGGAGGAGGACTCGAAAAACCAACTGCCTCCCCTTAATTGATTTTCGTTATAGAATACGGCATCAGTGCTCCGTATTTGTTAACCCATAGATAGCGCGTGGATACATAGTGACTGTAATTACGCTTATTTGGCCAATTTGTTGAACATCATTTAAACTTGATAGGGCTTAAGGGGGGATGGTTCACTTTTTGGGCGGTTTTTGCATGTATTCATTATTTTTCTAGTTTCCTCCCTAGACCTCCATCAAATTTAGCAAGAACATCCATTAGATCCCTCTTCTAGATTAATTTATACATTTTTTCGGTAGAAAAAATTTCCGGCCGAAGGCCGGTTCTTCCAACATTACAGGCTCACTTTCGTTCTCCAGGGAAAAAATTGACACCTAAATAGCACGAAAGGTCTAAATATTGACGACGAAATGAGGAGAAAGGTCTTAAAATCGACTACCTAATGGGGCAGACATCTTAACATCTGAAAACTAATGGGGGCTAAACATGAGGGAGAAGGGGGGCCAGAAAACCCGCCCA
>CM064483.1:1785443-1820080 GCA_032716605.1 Paralithodes platypus
GTAGTTAGTCTCTCTCTCTTTTGTTTCGCCTGTGTAGTTAGTCTGCTCTCGTCATTTGCCATGCCTGTGTAGTTAGTCTCTCTCTCTTTTGCTCTCGTCATTTGCCATGCCTGTGTAGTTAGTCTCTCTCTCTTTTGTTCTCGTCATTTGCCATGCCTGTGTAGTTAAGTCTCTCTCTCTCTTTTGTTCTCGTCATTTGCCATGCCTGTGTAGTTAGTCTCTCTCTCTCTTTTGTTCTCGTCATTTGCCATGCCTGTGTAGTTAGTCTCTCTCTCTCTTTTGTTCTCGTCATTTGCCAGGCCTGTGTAGTTAGTCTCTCTCTCTCTTTTGTTCTCGTCATTTGCCATGCCTGTGTAGTTAAGTCTCTCTCTCTTTAGCTCGTCATTTGCCATGCCTGTGTAGTTAAGTCTCTCTCTTTAGCTCGTCATTTGCCATGCCTGTGTAGTTAGTCTCTCTCTCTCTTTTGTTCTCGTCATTTGCCATGCCTGTGTAGTCTCTCTCTCTCTTTTGTTCTCGTCATTTGCCATGCCTGTGTAGTTAGTCTCTCTCTCTCTTTTGTTCTCGTCATTTGCCATGCCTGTGTAGTTAAGTCTCTCTCTCTTTAGCTCGTCATTTGCCATGCCTGTGTAGTTAAGTCTCTCTCTCTTTAGCTCGTCATTTGCCATGCCTGTGTAGTTAGTCTCTCTCTCTCTTTTGTTCTCATTTGCCATGCCTGTGTAGTTAGTCTCTCTCTCTCTTTTGTTCTCGTCATTTGCCATGCCTGTGTAGTTAGTCTCTCTCTCTCTCTTTTGTTCTCGTCATTTGCCATGCCTGTGTAGTTAAGTCTCTCTCTCTTTAGCTCGTCATTTGCCATGCCTGTGTAGTTAAGTCTCTCTCTCTTTAGCTCGTCATTTGCCATGCCTGTGTAGTTAGTCTCTCTCTCTCTTTTGTTCTCGTCATTTGCCATGCCTGTGTAGTTAGTCTCTCTCTCTCTTTTGTTCTCGTCATTTGCCATGCCTGTGTAGTTAGTCTCTCTCTCTCTTTTGTTCTCGTCATTTGCCATGCCTGTGTAGTTAAGTCTCTCTCTCTTTAGCTCGTCATTTGCCATGCCTGTGTAGTTAAGTCTCTCTCTCTTTAGCTCGTCATTTGCCATGCCTGTGTAGTTAGTCTCTCTCTCTCTCTCTGCCGTCTTCACCTATAATCATCATCCTTCCCTCTAACTTGTGTAACCTCTGCTCTCGCCGCTCATAAACTTGTGTGAAATCATATTAAGGGGAGGCAGACCGTTTGTTTGGTCTATTAATTCATTTATTCGTATATTTTTGTTTAGTTTCCTCCCTAGACCTTCATCAAGCTTAGAAAAAACACCCTCTACACCCCCCTTCAAGATAAATTTGTACATTTTTTGGTAGAAAAATGTTCCGGCCGAAGGCCGGTTCCTCTTAAAATTGCAGGCTTGCTATCACTCACCAGGAAAAACCCGACACCTAAATGGCACGAAAAGTCTTAAAATTGACAACGAAATGGGGTGAAAGGTGTTAAAATCGCCAAACTAATAGGCCGAACGTCTTATAATATCAAAACTCGTGGGGCTAAGCATTAGGGAGAAGGGGGTCCAGAAAAACGGTCTTCCTCCCCTTAAAAGACTGAGCACGTGCAAGTGTTTGGCGATGTGGTGGAGAGGATGGTCGACTATTGCATGGAATACGTCTCTTCTTGATGGCTTGGCTGTTTCTATCCCTATTTTTATTTTTTATTTTTTTGGTAGCCTCTGATAACTGTTCTCTTCGCTTAGGCTATACTACATACGACTACGGTACATTTTTTTTTTTTTTTTTTTTTTTTGTGGCGTCTCAAATATCTCCTATCTAGTGGTGTCTTCACCTGTGGGCTTCCTGCAGTGTTATAACCACTAAATCTCTTTGTAAAGTTAAAGTTAAAGTTGAGGGGGGATAGACAGGTTGGGGAGGTGAGAAGTCTCCTATGAAGTAGAGAGAAGGAAAGGAGGAAAGAATGAGCAAAGTACAAGAGTAAAAGTTGGAGGGCTGTCCTCCTTTCTATTGTTTAAAGTGTTCAACTTCCTTGTAACTTCTCTAATAACTGCTCACATGTAAAGTTGCGTGAAATCATATTAAACGATTGAACACGTGTGGGTTATATGTTGATGTGGTGGAGAGGATGGTAGACTATTGTATGCAGCACGTTCTGTCCTATTCTTAGTGTCGAGGGTTGTTGCTAGCCTAATGTCTCCTCATTATATATATCTTCAGTCTATCTCTCTCTCTCTCTCTCTTATGCTATCTTCACGTGTCAGTTTTGTTTGTAGCCTGTTTACTTTCTGCTATTTTGTTATTCATTTACAAATGTCCTTCCTTTGTAACTGTTTCAATCGTTTCTCTTTTCACTTATTAACTTGTGTGAATAATGTTAAAGGACTGAACACGTGAGGGTTGTATGTTGATATTGGTGGTGGTGGAGAGGATGGTAGACTATTGTATGGGTCACGTTCTCTCCTCTTCTTCTTAGTGTCGAGGTTGTTGTTGCTAGCCTAAACTCTCTCCCTTGAACACTCTTTAATCTATTCTCTCTTGTATTCTCTTCACCTTTAGTTGTTCTTCCTGGTAACCTCTTTAGTCTCTGCCTCCTTTTCCCCTCTTCACTGGTAACTTTCTTCCCTGTAATCTCTTTAAGGGAGCCCACCTCGTTTTTTGTTGTTCTCTCTCTATCCCCCATTCTCTCTGGGTTGTATGCATTCGACCCCATTCGGCCTACTGTTTTAAGACGTTTATCCCCGTCTAGGTGTCGATTTTTTCCTGGCGAGCGGTAGCGAGCCAGCATGTTTAAAAAACAATCTACAGCAGGTTAAATTTGTAAATGTTTTGATATTTCTCCGGCGAAGCCGGATTTCTCCATACAATACTGGCTCGCTATCGCTCGCCAGGAAGGAATCGACACCTAGATGGGGATAGACGTCTTAAAACAGTTGGCTGAATGGGACCGAATGGATACAAGCCAGAGAAAGAGAGAAAAGGAGAGAAACAAAGAAGGTCACCCCCCCTCAATCTCCCCTCTCTCTTGCTCGCTTCACCTGTATTTTTTTATCTTGTAGCTTCTCTAATCTTTATCTCTCTTCTCTGTTGCTCTTGTCAATTGTAAACTTCATGCATTTTTATACGCATTGAATATTGTCTGGGGTACTGCACGTCATTTTTATACGCATTGAATATTGTCTGGGGTACTGCACGTCATTTGTATACGCAATATTGTCTGGGGTACTGCACGTCATTTGTATACGCATTGAATATTGTCTGGGGTACTGCACGTCATTTTTATACGCATTGAATATTGTCTGGGGTACTGCACGTCATTTTTATACGCATTGAATATTGTCTGGGGTACTGCACGTCATATTTATACGCATTGAATATTGTCTGGGGTACTGCACGTCATATTTATACGCATTGAATATTGTCTGGGGTACTGCACGTCATTTTTTTACGCATTGAATATTGTCTGGGGTACTGCACGTCATTTTTATACGCATTGAATATTGTCTGGGGTACTGCACGTCATTTTTATACGCATTGAATATTGTCTGGGGTACTGCACGTCATTTCTCTCTCTTCAGTGTCCTGTTAGTTGATATCCTAAATTATCTTCCTTGAATATTGTTTCATGTTTGCTCTCTTTGCTTTTTTATCTTGTAATTCTTCTTCCAGCAACCCTTAATTTATTATATGAACTTGTGTACTCGTGTAACTTGGTACATAGCTACCTGTTTGCGATTTGTATGTTTGATCTCATTTCCATGCTTACCAATGACTGGGAATCTATCATTACATTTGTTTGTATTTAGTGTATAGTTATTTTGTCACATATTGTGATTGTTGATGTCTATTTATAAATAATCCCTCTAGTTTCAATTATATCTGTTGCTACCCTGTAGTGTATTCAAATACATAATTTGTACGTAATATATTAAAACACATACCTCTCTAAACCCTTGTTGCGGCCAACTCTATTCCCATATTTCATTAACTCTATATCATTTTTATATCAATAGTTCTGTTGTTATTTCTGTTTCCCCTTCTCCCTTTCCCCTCTTCCTTTGTTTCTCTTCTTCCGTTCGTTATTGTATCATTCTTTTCGATATCCGTCCTTGCTTCAGATTTTGTTTTTATTTCATTGCACTCTCTGTAACCACACTTTTATCTCTTATTGATATTAGTTTATTTTCATTATTATTGTTCATTTATGATTTGTATTATAAGTATGCCTTTGCTCATATGGGTAGACTTTGTTCTCGTAATTATTAGTTATTCATTTTACCTATATATTTCTTCTTCATTAGACCAGACCCTCCTCCCCCCCCCCCCCTCTCTTTCTCTCTCTCTCTCTCTCTCTCTCTCTCTCTCTCTCTCTCTCTCTCTCTCTCTCTCTCTCTCTCACACACACACCCACACACACACACACACACACACACACACACACTGACACAACAAGAAGAACAAACAGTGTCGACCTGCATAATATTTACCCCTCTCTATCTTGTTTGTCTGTATCTATCTATCTATCCATCTGTCTGTATATGTACCTATTTAGCTGTCTATCTATCTACCTATCTATCTATCTATCTATCTATCTATCTATCTATCTATCTACCTACCTATGTATCTCTGTGTCTATTTGATTTATCTATCTATCTATATTTATATAATTCTATTTTTAAACCTAAGTAAAATATATAAATACTGAAATACATATATAACTGCTAACAGTGAATGTTTAAAACCATATACTGTATAAACTATAAATACATGAACACAGGGATTTAATAGTAATACGAACGATGAAATACCCGGTACACGAAACATAAGTGACAAGAGAATGCATTTACAATACAGTGGATTGATGCAGGCGTAAACATAAAGCAATAGAGTTAAGTGTATATAAGCGTAGACTATATGGGCAACTAATAGATAGATAGATAGATAGATAGGAAGATAGATAACACGAAATAAGAAGATACATAAGTAGGTAGGTAGGTAGGTAGATAGGTTGGCATATAGATAGATAGATAGATATACGAACCATGACTGCATCTGAACCGAGAATTGGCACATTTGGGTTAAAGTGATAAACCTATGGCCAAAAAAGGGCATGGCAAACAGGGGAGGGGAAAGGGACGGGAGAGAGAGAAAAAAATGGGCAAACATTCAACAACACTGGGTTGAGAGAGAGAGAGAGAGAGAGAGAGAGAGAGAGAGAGAGAGAGAGAGAGAGAGAGAGAGAGAGAGAGAGAGAGAGAGAGAGAGAGAGAGAGAGAGAGAGAGAGAGAGAGGAGGTTCACATACAGACGGACCTTACAATACAATCGAGGGAGCCCAGACATTCATTGAGAGAGAGAGCAAGCGAGCACCTTTCACATTGCCTCTGAATGACACGACCCCAACCAGCCAGCCAGTCAGTGTGGTAGGGCAAATAAATAAAGTGCCTAGTAATGTTTGATGTGCTCTCTCTCTCTCTCTCTCTCTGTCAGAGCTATACACCCGTAAAAAAAACATCATACATGCTCTAATCAATAAAACAGGTAGTTTATCACATCACCTTCTCCGTTCTAAATTTACTCAGATAAACAAAATTTAAATATATTATACAGTACTCTGATTAAAATATACGTATAGCCAACATATTAATACAATATAGAGTACTCTGAAATATACGTATAGCCAATACAATATAGAGTACTCTGAAATATACGTATAGCCAACATATAAATACAATATAGAGTACTCTGAAATATACGTATAGCCAACATATTAATACAATATAGAGTACTCTGAAATATACGTATAGCCAACATATAAATACAATATAGGGTACTCTGAAATATACGTATAGCCAACATATTAATACAATATAGAGTACTCTGAAATATACGTATAGTCAACATATAAATGCAATATACAGTACTCTGATTGAAATATACGTTCATTTCTAAAACATTATTCCAATCCCCGCTATGAAAACACCCAGGTTGTTTTTAGTACTCCAACACTAAAACAGTTATGTAAAGGGGGACTTGATCACGGCAGGAGATAAGAGAGAGAGAGAGAGAGAGTGAGTGAGACAGAGTGAGTGTGTGTGAGTAAGGGGGGGGGGGGGGGGGTCGGCTTTTTACCATAGCGCAATTTGGAGGACTCGAAGGTCTCGACCACATAATTGAAATATGTATATAGTATTTTTCTCTTATCAAATTATATAGTTTATATCATCGTTCACTGTCAAGCGAGCTTACTAATCGCTCATTTGTTGTGTTACTTGTATTGATTTGTTGTTACTTGTATTGATTTGTTGTGTTACTTGTATTGATTTGTTGTGTTACTTGTATTGATTTGTTGTGTTACTTGTATTGATTTGTTGTGTTACTTGTATTGATTTGTTGTGTTACTTGTATTGATTTGGTGTGTTACTTGTATTGATTTACCAGATTTTACCGCACCATATATTTCTTAATAATTGTTTAAACTTACTTTTTATATTGCTATCGGTTTAGAAAGACAAACTTTTTTAATGACTGCAGTTGTGCACTCAGAGGCAAAAGTTGTGGCCTTATAATTTCGAAATGATTTCGAAAGGAATCGAGCCTTCTCACTAATTTTTTACCTAGTATGTGCATTTAAGGCCACGATTTCTGTCCGAGAGTGTACAGTTCAGCTCATTGTAGTGGAGAGTCTTCTAGGGGGAGGCAAAAGGTCAGTGCCAATGATTATCTAACAACCCTACAGCCACTGTTTTTAAACCTGAATAAAGTTTTTTTTTTATATAGAATACTTATTGTTTACTGGTCATAAAAGCGTTTTATTATGTCTACGTATCTCAAATAGGATTTTTGTTTATTGTGTATATTTTAATCAACCTTTACTTGAAATATCTTCTTTCATAAAATTGCCAAGTATGATTAGGCGTGATGGCTGGAGTAAATTAAGAGTAAGTTGAGAAATAAGAAGTAAATTGATTTGTAATATAATTTTCATATTGAATTGAATATAGGCTATTACTGTCTGAATAGTAAACGTTATGTATATATTTACTTGAGTTTTATATTATTGGTACTAATTTACTGCCATCTTGTTTTTCCAAAGGTAAATGATGAAAAGGAGCAACCATATATATTCTGGGCGAGTGTGAGTACAAATAATCCTCTTAACAGTGTTCCTATGAGCCTCGAATAGTGTTTTGTATTCTATTTATTAATTATGATTACAATTATTATTATTATGATTATTATGATTATTATTATTGTTATTATTATTATTGTTGTTATTATTATTATTATTATTATTTTTATTATTTTTATTTTTATTGTTATTATTATCATCATTATTATTGTATATTATTTGGGGTATAGCCATTTTACAGCTTAGCCCTGTTTATTCTCTCTCTCTTATCACATTCAAAACACGGGATTACCACCTTCGTGTTCCCCCCTTGTAGATAGACTTGCTCCGTAATATTCCCAGATTCCCGTGGTTAGCTCTTAAATGGTGGTTGGGGGGTGGGGAGGGGGAAGGAGGCGGGGGTTAATATGTACTGGGCAGATATATTTATTACATAGATTTACATAGATACAGAGAGAGAGAGAGAGAGAGAGAGAGAGAGAGAGAGAGAGAGAGAGAGAGAGAGGGGGGGGGGGGGAATCAAAGGTTTATAGACGACACGTACACGACCTTGATAACAACTAAATTAAATGAGAGAGAGAGAGAGAGAGAGAGAGAGAGAGAGACGGTGGGTGGGTGAGTGAGTGTTATAGCTATGGACTACAATGGCATAGTCTACAATCATTGGCTTTGCACTACAACTGGGGGAGTGAAATCCAACGAGACAGTGAATGAGTGAGTGAGTGATAGTGAAACTGATACTGAGGGCGTGTTACATAAATGAACTACATCGTCTGTTCACTTCAATCGAGAGAGAGAGAGAGAGAGAGAGAGAGAGAGAGAGCGAGCGAGAGCGAAAGAGTGAGCGAGAGCACCACCACCACAGTGTATACGATTAAATCTCTTTGCCTGACTCTTTATGTGTTTATACTCTTAAGTTTATGGACATATAATTATATTTGCTTGAGAGAGAGAGAGAGAGAGAGAGAGAGAGTGAGAGTGAGTAGGTTTTATAGTTGCCCTCATTATTATAATTGATAAGTGGCAACAACGGTGCTAATCTAGTACCGGTAGTTCAAAGTCAAAGTCAAAGTTTGTATTAGCCAAAATCAGGTTACAATTATAAATTAAATAATATAATACGTACAAGGCTGAGCCCATTAAATAGTCATTTTTGACGGGCTCTAGGAAAACATCAATCAATATAACGAGGTAAATGGCATGGCTAAAAATATAATATTAGTGTTTTGATATTTTAGGTATGCATTATTTATACAAACGCTTTTATCGGGTTAATAATCCGATGAGTGAATGAGACATGACTGTCATTTTCACTTCACTTCAGTTCGTTAGGGACCCAAAGAGGGCTGCTCTTCTTTACTGAGCTAATTTTATTTATGCAACATTAATTATATACCGGTATATATACTGTATATATATATATATATATATATATATATATATATATATATATATATATATATATATATGAATATAATGCCAAGTAATCTGTTCAGCTTTGGTCTATTCGTTGGGTAGTTTAAGCCAGCTTCTAAGCTTTCCATAACAAACAAAACAAACAATTTTGTATTGCTATAATATCATAGATAAAATAGTAATAGTAGTAGTTGTTGTAGTTTTAGTAGTAGTAGTAGTAGTAGTCTGAGTGGGAGTAGTATATTACACAACTATGCCTGATCTTCTACATAATCTAGATTCTAGACTGTTGCCTTATCAAGAGCGAGGTAGTAGCAGATTCCTCCCCCTGCATTGACCAACAACAACAACAATAATCTGATAATAGGACAGTTAAGAGGGTTTATACCGCTGACACACACACACACACACACACACACACACACACACACACACACACACACACACACACACACACACACACACACACACACACACACACATTACTACAGCTGATGGGGGATTACAGAGTGGTTATACAGCTGTTCAGAGGAGAAAGCTGGTTACTGCTGCATTGATGTGTGTATGTGGGGAATGGTGTAGCTGACTTGAGTGATGGGGACACACACACACACACACACACACACACACACACACACACACACACATACATACACACACACACACTCTCTCTCTCTCTCTGATGCATGGAGGGGAATGGCTGTTGTAAAATTAATGATGCTGAATGACAGAGAAGATACAGGTGATGTGGAATGGGTGGATGTGGTACAGGTGATGTGGAATGAATGGCGTGGAATGGGTGCTGTATAATGAATGATGGGAAATGGTGTTTAAGGTCAAGGGCGGGCCATAGTGACGTCATCCATCACATAGGCCACAGTGACGTCATACATCACATACTGTAGGTCACTCCGTCCTCTGTCTTGAATTTCTTATGGGGGGGGGGGGGTTGTATTTATCACTTCAATTATATATATATATATATATATATATATATATATATATATATATATATATATATATATATATATATATATATATATATATATATATATATATATATATATACTGTATATACAGTATATATATATAGGTTAAATCACAAATACGTGTGATCAAATTGTGTAGTAAACCTCGCTAGGAAAATTGAAACAATGGAACATCAAGCTTTCGTCTTTCTCTCATGACATCTTTAGGGTAATACCTATTACGTATTAATACTTCACTTCTTTCCTTCCTTCTATCTTCACTTCTGTCCTTCCTTCTATCTTAACTTATGTCCTTCCTTCTGTCTTCACTTCTTATGTCACGTCTTCCTTCCTTCTTTCCTCACTTCTTCTCTCCTTCCTTCATTCATAACTTGCTATTTATTTCTATCTCTCCTCCACTAAACATTTCAGTATGAGTTATATTTATACACATATTATTCATTTCTCAGAGTTTGTATATTTTTTTAACTCGAAGCCTGTTTAATTAAATTTACGGAAGTACAGTCGAGCTAAATAATAACGTGACACCTCCATACGTTCGTTTTTACGTTTCTCTTTAGGCTTACAGTTTAATTAATTAACCTTACCTTAATTAATCCCTTTAATTAGGCGAGTATTTTTCTTGTTTACTTAATTATTGCTGACACACACACACACACACACACACACACACACACACACACACACACACACACACACACACACACACAGACAGACAGACAGACACACACACACACACAGACACACACACACACACTAATACGGAAGCGTGTAAACCACTTCTCCAACTTGACATTTCCCTGCCGTGTATTTTTACCCCGGCCGCTCGTATTGACCACACTTCTCTAGGTGAAGGTCGGGAAAGTGGAAGGAGTAAGGGTAAGAGGGAATGGCACTATTTATTGGATTATTTATTTATAATTTTAATATATGTTTTAGTTTCCTCCCCAGACCTCCATTAAGGTTATAATTATAAACACCCCCAAGACCCCCATTGATGGTAAATTTGTAAACAAAAAAAATAAAAAATAAATGTCCCGGCCGGAGGCCGTTTACTACTATATAACAGGCTTTCTATCGCTCGCCAGGAAAAAAATCGACACTTAAATTGCACGAAAGGTCTTAATATTGACAAAGAATTGGGGCTAGAGTAATCGAACAAATATTTCTACCGTTTGGGAAAAGTCGTCAATTATTCTTTCAGGGCCCCAGGTGTGCCATAAACGATAATGACCTTAATCAACAACAACGATAATTACCTTCAAACACAGCACCCCACTCTTCTAATTAGTTACCCTCGTTTAATAACACCCGCTCAACAACATTTGGATGTTATAGTTATATTTATATTATTTTTCTTTTCTTTATCTGTTTAACGTCTTGAATATTCGAGGATGCATTTTCACTTTATTCTGGCTATCATTAACGGGAGGTTTTTAGTTTGCTCCCTAGGCCTTCGTCAAGTTTAAGCAAAATACCCCAAGACCCTCCTTCGAAATACATTTGTACATTTTTCGCTAGAAAAAAAATTCCGGCCGAAGGCCGATTCCTCCACAATTCCAGGCTCGCTATCGCTCGCCTGGAAACAAAATCGACTATTAGACGATGCTATTCACTTTAGGAAGGTCCTCTAGCAATTAAGGGGAGATTTCCACTTGAGGGATTTTTTTCTTGACCCCTTTCTCCCTTATGTTTAGCCCAATTGCTTTTGATATTATAAAACGTTCGCCCCGTTAGTTTGGCGAGTTTAAGAACTTTCACCCCATGTTAAGACCTTTCGTGCCATTCAGGTGTCGATTTTATCCTGGCGAGCGACAGCGAGCCTGTAATTTAAGAGGAAACGGCCTTCGGCCGGGACATTTTTCTACCGAAAAATGTACAAATTTATCTTGAAAGGGACTCAAGGGAGTGTAATTTTAAGCTTGATGGAGGTCTAGGGAACAAACTAAATACCTCCCCTTAATAGGCCACAAACTCTCTCACTGAATCTTTTTGACCTACCATATATTGCCTTCCTTAGCTGCATAAAATCGTCTAACTATGGTTATAAAATACAAGAGACATCCCCCGCTCTGAAAGGGTTAACGTATTTTGTGTTGGATTTCAGAAGTTTAGATGATTTGTTTAAGCTTCTGAAGGATATATGGTAGCTAAAGGGATTAATTGAGATAGTCTGTAGCCTTTTAATGGGTAGACGTCCTGCTTAAGCTGAATAAAAACGTCTATTAGGCTGTAGCATTTTAATGGGTAGACGTCCTGCTTAAGCTGAATACAACGTCTATTAGGCTGTAGCATTTTAATGGGTAGACGTCCTGCTTAAGCTGTGAATACAATCGTCTAATAGTGGCCAGAATAATGTTAAAAGGACGTCGCCGGTACGGAAGGGGTTAAGGGGGTATTACTTGGTTTTTGGTCTATATATTTATGTATTTATTTATTTTTGAGTTTCCTCGCTAGACCTCCATCAAGCTTTGAAAAAAAAAATAGACCACCTTTTCAAGATAAATTTGTACATTTTTGGGTAGAAAATGAATCGGCCGAAGACCGGTTCCTTCTGAAATTAGAGGCTAAAAGATCGACAATTAAAATGTACGAAAGGTCTTAATATTGATAACAAAAATGAGGCAAAAAGTCTCAAAATCGCCAAACTAACTGAACGAACGTCTCAAAACCTCAAAACTAATATGCTAAACATGAGGGAGAAAGGGGTCCATCAAAATCGAGTACTACCCCCTTAATATCGCTGGGCTCTTAGTGTTCCGCCCCCCTCTGATAAGCTCTACGGGTCAAAAAGCTCCATCGAAGTTTACTAATTCTCCAACTTGGTATAGCCTACTGGGGAAGTTGGCGAATGATGGGCTCCTGATTAGCATATAGACTGGGAGGCCCATACATTGGTGTGTGTGTGTGTGTGTGTGTGTGTGTGTGTGTGTGTGTGTGTGTGTGTGTGTTTTATGGACTTATGTAATGGGAAACTTGTATGATTGAAACCGTGCGTAGCTACCAGAGAGAGATTGACATAGGTCTTCATAGATTTACATAGAGACACTGGAATCACAGACATTACGATCCAAACAAGGTGATCAGGACGTAGTTCAAGTAGAGCTAGCAGAAACCCCAAATAAAGTGAAAGAACAGGATAGCACGGTGGACGGAGAGAGAGAGAGAGAGAGAGAAAGTGGATTGGTGTGGGTGTATCATACGTATGCATTAGGTAAATATGTAAATAATAATGGATAGATAAGCAGAATATGCAGTCATGCAGGCATATATGAATTGATACGTACATCAATAAATAAATAAATAAAACAATAGATTAATAGATGAATAGATAAATACATAGAAATATAGAAATACCATAATGTCAAATGTAAATCAGTGAATGTCAGTGTGGAAGGTATATTTTGAGCCTCAAGATCGCTGTATATATATATATGTGGCCTTTTATTCTGCAGTATCCCCTTCCTGAGAAACATGGGGGAGAGGTGGCCACTTTTCCTGCACCTGTCTCCTGTATTACACCTGGCCAGAGAGAGAGAGAGAGAGAGCGGCACGCACACACACACACACACACACACACACACACACACATACATACACATATATACACTCATACACACACATACACACACTCACTCACTCACACACACACTCTCATTGTCACACACACACACACACTCTCACTCACACACACACACACTCACACACACACACACACACACACACCACTCACACACACACCACACTCACTCACACACACACACACACACACACACACACACACACTCACTCACTCACTCACTCACACACACACACACACACACACCCACACACACACACACACACACACACACACACACACACACACACACACACACACACACACTCACACACACTCACTCACTCACTCACTCACTCACTCACTCACACTCACTCACACACACACACACACACACACACACACACACACACACACACACACACACACACACACACACACACACACACACACACACACACACACTCACTCACTCACTCACATTGATTCTACAGGATGTTTGAGGAAGATAGAGCCAGCCCGTGCCTCCTCCTCCCCTCAGTATAAGCTATCCCCAGTGACCCCCCACCACCACCACCAGTTACACCTCCTCCTATTGGCAGCCGTGCACTATTCGTCTGCCACTACTCCGGGGGTATTGGTTGTGGGTGTACTGGGTTAAGAAGAGTTATGTTGTCTTATTCCTTCGTATTCTGTCCAAGTTCCATGCTCTGTCCTTGTGATCTAAATACGATAGAAAAGTATATATGATATATTATACTCTAAGCCAAATAGGAAACTGTTAAGTACCCTATATCACGCCGTGGTAGAGTTGGTAAAAGCATGGACAATTGTCCTGACTGTTGGAGGTGTGAGCCCGGCTGAGAGTATAAGAAACATTTAATACCTCACGTGTATTTGTGATGTCGATTATACTTTTCTGAGTGTGCGATGGCGAGCTAGTAACCTTAAAGAAATCGGCCTTCGGCCGGGACAATAGTATATAACAACTTTTTACAAATTTAACTTCAAGTGGTTCTGCGCGCGCGCACACACACAGACTGCTCTTTTCTCATGTCCCTTATTCGTTTCGTTCGCTATTTATCTCTCTCTCTCTCTCTCTCTCTCTCTCTCTCTCTCTCTCTCTCTCTCTCTCTCTCTCTCTCTCTCTCTCTCTCTCTCTCTCTCTCTCTCTCTCTAAATCTCCCACCCCCCCCTCGTCTCTCATCTCCCCTCAGCACTTCCGTCCCTCTCGTTGTTTCTCGTTAGGGTCTCATTCCCCGCGAGATTGCAATGTTCTGGACCTGGGTACAAAACACCTAACATTTTTTCCTCCTTCCTTTGTCCCCTCCCGTGTCAATAATTTCATATATATATATATATATATATACAGTATATACTGTATATACTGAAGATGAGCGGACTAAAGTGAAATATGGAATAAATAGACACGGATATATGGATTTTTTTTTTTTTCCTCTTCAATGTCAAAACTACAGGTACGGAAGATGAGTGGACTGAAGTAGGAAGGTGGAGGAATATGACACAGGTAGATGGATATAGGTAGAGTCGCCAAAACCTGTACCTGAGACAATTGTTATAGAGAGCAGGCTGTAATTAATCGCCATGGCAGATTGATGCAGGGAATTACTAATCACAAATGATCTTACCCTTATCAAACAGCATTATTAGACAAGGATAATCTCACTAACTCACTTTCCAATCACAGTGTATTTTAGTACAATATATATACCTGTGTGTGTGTGTGTGTGTGTGTGTGTGTGTGTGTGTGAGAGAGAGAGAGAGAGAGAGAGAGAGATCTTGGTATTCCCATTCCCTCTGCTACCTCCCCCCCCCCCCCTCCCTCCCCCATTCATCAAGAAAGGTGTGGAAGGGAAGGAACGGTAGGTGTGGTGTCAGGGTGGTGTCAAGGTGGTGTCAGGGTGGTGTCAAGGTGGAGTAAGGGTGGTGTCAAGATTGCGTCAGGGTTGTGTCAGTGTGGTGTCAAGGTTGTGTTAGGGTGGTGTGAAGGTGATGTCAGGGTGGTGTCAAGGTGATGTCAGGGTGGTGTCAAGTTGGTGTCATCGTTGTGTCAGGGAAGACACCACTGGAAGGGGGTGGAAGGGAAGTGTCAAGGTTGTGTCAGGGTGGTGTCAAGGTAGTGTCAGGGTGTTGTCAGGAGGGTGTCAAGGTGGTGTCAGTGTTGTGTCAAGGTGGCGTCAGGATTGTGTCAAGGTGGTGTCTGGGAAGATACCAACTGGGGAGGAGGTGGAAGGGTGGTGCCAGGATGGTGTCAAGGTGGAGTCAAGGTACTTAAGTGTCAGCGTGGTGTCTAGGTGGTGTCAGGGAAGATACCAACGGAAGGGGTGGAAGGGAAGTATCAAATTGGTGTCAAGAAGGGTACCGTTGCCAGTGACACCATGGAAGGAACACTTATCGGCCCTCCCTCCCTCCCTCCCTACGGCTGTCATCTTCGTGCTGTCACCTTCGTGCTGTCACTAGCCTGTCTCTTTATGTCCCCCTTTCCCTGACTCATTACCTACCTTATTGTCAGTCAGTCAGTCAATGTGTCAGTCAAACAATCACTATGTCAGTCAGTAAGCCAATTGGCAATCTTGAAGTCCTAATCCACTCTTTATGTGTGGTACCAGCCCTACAGCATTTCGAACGAAGATAAATGTATGAGTGCTAATTTGTGATAAAGGACTAAATTCCCATATATCTTGAGAGAGATCACTATATATTTCTGCATATTTCGTTTATGGAAGGTGTAGGGAATTAGTGTTTCGATCACTTTCGCCCCGCTACCCTTTCCGATCCCTGCTGTTTGTTATGTGTTGTGGCGCTCTTCTCCTTTATAATTACCAAGGTGGCACTCTTTCCCTCCCTCCGCCCTCCTTATCTGCAGTTCATCACCACCACCACCATCACCACCACCACAACTCCTCCCTCCACCACCAACACAGCTCCTCCCTCCACCACCACCACCACCACCACAGCTTCTCCCTCCACCACCACCATCATCATCACCACAGCTCCCTCCACAGTCACACCCTTCAGAACACGTGTTAGTGTCTGGATGGTTTTGGTAGACCTCGCTGGCTTGCCTTTAAACACTGACACTGACACACACACACACACACACACACACACACACACACACACACACACACACACACACACACACACACACACACACAGCGAGAGAGAGAGAGAGAGATGGCGAGGCGAGGCGAAAGACCTTAACATCACCAAACTAATGGGGCGAACGTCTTAAAATGTCAAAAGCAAAGAGGCTAAACATAAGGGAGAATGGGATCCAGAAATACCACCCCCTTCAATCCCTCTTTTATGCTCACTTTACGTCCTCAATCTTATACCTGCTCCCTCCCTCAGATTTTTCTATGGGGAGAGTTTTGACGCCAGGATAGGTTTTCGTAGGCGTCATGTCTAGTAGTATTAGTCGACTCTACCCTATTCCAAACAAGTGAGCCAAAACTCTTGAACATTAACCTCTATAGCTCACAAACGACCAGAATGATCGAGCTAATATTTCTACCATTTGGGAAGGGTCAGCAAGTGCTAATCCATCTAATCTCTATAAATACCACTCATACCCACAATAATAATTATCGTTCGGTATCAGGCGCTGCGAAGGGAAAGAAAGGTTTAAGAAGACCACCCTATAGAGACTTTGGAGGCAGTACAACGAAGAGTACCAAAGAGATAACCGAAGTTGAAGCCACAGAGGTAGGATTCATTTTATGGTGACTGTAAAAAGAAAGCTGGTGAGTGGTGAGGGTTTACCAATAGACGGTAATAATGGCTCCTCCCTCCTTGTTATCTACCTGGCCTGCCCGTCCTTAATGTCCCCGCCCTACTGTCTTCACTACCTCTTAACCCCTTCAGTACGAGTTTTTTTCTCGTCCCGTTGGTTTGGCGTTCTTAAGACGTTTCCTCTTGTTAGTTTAAAGACTTTTCCCCCTATTAATTTGGCGATTATAAGACTGTTCATCCCATTCAGGTGTCGATATTAACTGGGCAAGCGATAGCGAGCCCTCAATTTAAGAGAAATCGGCCTTCGGCCGGGAAATTTTTCTACCGAAAAATTTACATTTTAGCTTGTAGGGGGATTTTTTTTTTTTTTTTTTTTACGCTTGGTAGTCTATGGAAGAGAAGTTAAACAAATATACTCAATAATCGCTTAAGTAAAACATAATAATAATTGAAATAAATAAATAAATACAAAAATCTCCCCCTTGTTATCATCCTTTCTCCTTTCGTCCTTTCAGTACGTCCTATAAATGTCCCCGCCCTACTGTCTTCACTACCTCTTAACTCCCTGACGACGAGTGGTCCTATAAATGTCCCCGCCCTACTGTCTTCACTACCTCTTAACTCCCTGACGACGAGTGGTCCTATAAATGTCCCCGCCCTACTGTCTTCACTTCCTCTTAACTCCCTGACGACGAGTGGTCCTATAAATGTCCCCGCCCTACTGTCTTCACTTCCTCTTAACTCCCTGACGAAGAGTGGTCCTATAAATGTCTCCGCCCTACTGTCTTCACTACCTTAGTCGATGAAAAAGGAGAATACACCAAAGACGAAGTACAAATGAGTAATGCCCTCAATACCTTCTTTGCATCAGTTTTTACAACAGAAGACCTCAGTGATATCCCTACACCATCGCCGATTCAGATTGATAATTCAGATGTTCTAAGCAATATCACCGTTACAGAGAGAGAAGTATTGAATTGTTTAGATAAACTCAAGGTAAATAAAACGCCAGGACCTGATACAATCTCGCCTAGAGTTCTAAAGGAAGCTAAGAATGAGCTCTCCAAACCACTGACATTACTATTCAATAAATCCTTGCAGTCTGGAACTATGCCTGATCAGTGGAAGCTAGCCAACGTAACACCGATATTCAAAAAAGGCAGCAAATCCCTACCCAGTAACTATCGTCCAATTAGCTTAACCTCAGTTGTATGTAAAATGCTAGAAACGGTCATACGAGACAGACTCGTAAATCACTTAGAGGAAAATAACATACTTAAAGATACTCAACACGGCTTTCGTAAAACACGTTCCTGTTTAACAAACCTCTTAGACTTCTTCCACGATATCCTCAACCTCTACGATGAGAGTAAAGCTGTAGATATTATATACCTTGATTTTCAAAAGGCCTTTGACAAAGTTCCCCACAAACGTTTACTGCTAAAACTAAAAGCGCATGGAATACAAGACGGTGTGTTGAAATGGATAGAAAATTGGCTCAGCAACAGAAAGCAAAGGGTAGTCATAAACGGTAAGGCATCTAAATGGACCAATGTAAGTAGCGGGGTACCCCAGGGATCGTTACTAGGACCAATTCTCTTTCTAATTTACATCAACGACATAGATGAGGGTCTCACCTGCACAATCTCAAAATTTGCTGACGATACAAAAATTGCAAATAGCGTACTCTGAAAAGAACAAGTTGACGATATGCAACACAATCTAGATAAATTGTCATGTTGGGCCCAAATTTGGCAAATGAGTTTCAATGCGGATAAATGTAAAGTACTACATGTCGGATACCTAAATGAGAAAGCAAACTATTCGATGAATGGCACTCAGCTTAAGAATGTAAACAGAGAAACTGATCTGGGAGTAACAATATCGAGTAACCTAAAACCGAGTCAACAATGTTCAGAAGTTGTTAAGAAGGCAAACAAAATAATTGGCTTTATAGGCAGGTCATTTGAGCATAAATCCAAAGAAGTTATCCTAACCCTTTACAATTCCTTAGTCCGCCCTCTTCTGGAATACTGCGTTCAATCCTGGTGCCCTTATTACCAAAAAGATATAAACAAGCTAGAACGAGTTCAACGTAGAGTTACCAAAATGATACCTAGCCTAAAGAACAAACCATACGAAGAGCGTCTTAGAGAATTAAATCTATTTCCTTTAACCCAACGCAGATTAAGAGGCGACTTAATTCAAGTGTTCAAAATCATCAAAGGCATCGACAATATGAACTGTAGTAAGTACTTCGTTATCGACCAATCTAATTACACGCGGGGAAACGGTTGCAAAATTATTGGTAAATCTTTTAACTCGCACGAATCTAAGAATTTCTTCTTCAATCGAGTTGTCAACTTGTGGAATGGGCTTCCCCGAGACGTTATAGACTGTAGCACCGTTGATTCATTTAAATTTCGCCTAGACAAATATCTCGCATCAAACCCGCGACTGACTGCGTTTGTAAATGAATAACTTTATCCTCCCCTCAGTTACTAACCCATATGTCCCCTACTAACTTCCTAGTCCTACCACGTTAGTGGCAGGGCAGTAGTTCCCTTTCCAATGTTCCCTTACCCACTCTAAACCACTGTTTGGACACTTGATCCTCAGTGTTTTGGAGGACAAGCAGCCTAGAAGGGTCACTAGATCTGTTGTTGCTTGATTTCCTTTGTACTCCTTTGTACTCCTTTGTACCTCTTAACTCCCTGACGACGAGTGGTCCTTTCGTAGCTGAGGAAAAACTGCGAGAATTATTGCTATGTCTCAATCTCTTCCTACTAATGCCTTCTATATCTCTCCACTTTTCTATCTAAAAGAACACCATATATATTTCATTATTATGCCATGTTCCTCTCCACCTCTCCCTTCATCTCGCATCAATCTCCCTCACTCTCTTAATATTACCTTCCGGCAGCCACACCTGTTCTGGAGTAATAGAAACACGGAGAATTTCCCTGTCCGATTAATAACAATCTATAGCTGGAGGTAGATACACAGTAGCATAGACCACAGTAGATCTGGACTGGACACGAAAACGGAACTTTGCAGGGGACCCAAAATCGGAGAACGAACCCCCAATTTCAAACCACGAAACCGCGAAAATATCACATTTTCGCGGTTTCGAGGTTCGAACTTGGGGGTTCGTTTTCCGATTTTGGGTCCCTTACTGCAAAGTTCCCATGTCGTGTCCAGTCCAGATCTACTGTAGTCTATGACAGTATAATTATATAGTATATACACAGTATATATATATATATATATATATATTACCAACAACAACCTCCCCACCTCTCCTCTCCATTATCCTTTCCATCTCTCCATCATCCTCTCCATCTCTCCATCAACCTCTCCATCTCTCCATCAGCTTCCCTACTTCTCATTACCACTCTTTGCCCTTCTCCATCTTGTATCACTATTTTCATTTGCCTGTTATCTTTGTATTCATCAGTGCCTCTCTCCACTTTTATCTACCCATTTGTATTCACCACTGCCTCTCTCCACGTCGTTCTACCCATGTCTACCTCTGCTCACTGCCTCTCTCTCTCATCCCCCATCGACCTCTCACCCTCATATCCCCTGCTGCCTGACGCACCTGGGCAGAAGTAATAGGTTTCCCAAGTAATTTCCTGGCCGATAATAACATACTGTAGCTGCAGGTGTATATATATATAGTTAGAGAGAGAGAGAGAGAGAGAGAGAGAGAGAGAGAGAGAGAGAGAGAGAGAGAGAGAGAGAATTTCCACCACTATCTCCACCTCTCCATCAGCCTCTCCACCATTAGCTCCACCTCTCCATAACCCTTTCCACTTCTCCATCACCCTTGCCTCCTCTCCACCAATATCTCCACCTCTCCATCAACCTTACTACCTCTCCATCATTTGGCCTCTGCGCTCTCAATCTTGTCTATTTGTATCTCCATCTAACTATATTTATCTTTCAACGCCTTTTTCCATATTTATTACGCCCCTTCTCTCTCTCTCTCTCTCTCTCTCTCTCTCTCTCCATCAACCTCTCCTGGTTAGAATTAATAGGAAGGCCAAGTAATTGCCTTAGTCGATCATAACACGCTATAGCTGGGGGGGGGGGTATTTTAGATAAGCCTTATATAGGTAGGAATCCGCCTCCCCCCCCCCTCCCCCCCCGCCCGCCCACGCCCACGCCCACACTAATCCATTGGCACAGTCACTTACAAGAATTCGATGACCCCCCCCCCCTTCTCCTCCCCCATGTTTTTCTGTATGCAATTGTAACTATCAGGATTTATTTTTGGACGGTACTTGCTTTTCGATAAATGGTATATTATGTAGGTTTGTTGTTGGTGCATATATAATTATTTGCACCAATTCGATTCCACGGACATCCTTCCATAATTGGAAATATGCCAAGTCCACGATGTTTTATGAGTGACTGTCCCTCTTCCCTGTTTTACTTTTAAGGTGAGGTGTTTATGTTTGTTTCCTAGACCTCCATCAAGCTGTTAAAAAAAATACCCGTAAGACCACTTTCGAGATAAATGTTTACATTTTTTCCCCGGTAGAAAAATGTTCCGGCCAATGGCCGGTTCCTCCTAAATTACAGGCTCGCTATCAGTCGCCAGGAAAAAATCGACACTAAAATGGCATGAAAGGTCTAAATATTGACAGAAATTGTGCGAAAACTCTGAAAAAAGACAGAGTAATGGGGTAAACGTCTTCAAATCTCAAAACTTAGCTTGATAGAGGTCTATGAAGCAAGCTCATTCTCTTACTCCTCCTCCTCTTCCTTCCCCTCCTCTTTTTCCTCTTCCTCCTCCTCCTTCCCTATATAGCCAGGTGAGAGGGAGTGTGTCGGACAGGTGTGCTCAGAGAGAGAGAGAGATTTACATAGATTTACATATATTTACATAAATACACTGACCACACAGACCTTACGATCACAGAGAGATGGTCAGGACAATTCTAGTAGAAATAGCTAACCGGTGAGTAAGGGAAAGTAGAAGGAAAGGATAGCAAAGAAGAAGGTTCTCTCCCCACCCTCCGTTCCCGCCGTACATGAAGACAGACCTTGGAAACCGGCTGAAGGAATTTATAGAATGTTAGAAATGGAAAGGAATTTCATGCAAACCTTCACCTAAGAGAGAGAGAGAGAGAGAGAGAGAGAGACAGACAGACAGACAGATCCATACACCTGTTGACTCTACTCAAACCTGGGATTGAATTTTCAATATCAGTATTATTCTTCCTCTTGGATTCAATATGTGCGTGTGTATATTTTATTATATTTTATTTTGGTTTATTTTTTGGTTGGGTGTGGGGGGGGGGAGGGGGGGTATCCTGTATTGTATGCTATTAAATGTTGGTGTACTGTAAGTATATATTATCTACATTCTCTTTTTGTCTATCTATCTATATATCTATATATCAATCCATCAATTTCTAGTTGTCTATTTATCTCGCCTGTTTACACTGTTTATCTATATCTATCTATATATACATGTATCTATATATACCTATCCATCTATCTATATCTATCTACTTATCTATCTATCTATCTATCTATACCCATCTATCAATCTATATATCTATCTATCTATCTATACCGTTATTTTGCCCATGTTGTTTTGGTCTAGGTAATCCCATCGCTCCAACACCCTCGGAATAGAAAGGACGAGGGAGAATAAATTATACCAGCGGCCGGAGCGAGAGAGAGAGAGAGAGTTAGAGAGCGAGAGCGAGAGCGAGCTAGCATTCTTGGCGGGATCAATATATATAAAATATATATACAGTATATATACCTGTATATATATACAGTATATATATATATATATATATATATATATATATATATATATATATATATATATGTAATTATTTGCATACTTATATGATAATTTAGCAGTTAAATTTGGAAGTGGGTAAGGGGAGGATATAATGAGGTTGACGGAATTATAATTAAGACTGAATATAATTGTCAAATATAATTGTCAAATAGTTGCCAGAGTATGGTGAAAAGGGCGTCCCTGGTGCCCTGGTACTGAAAGGGTTAACCAGTTCAGTAGCTGGTGTACCTGGAACAAATAACAATCCTAGAAAGAGCAAGGAATGAGATGAACTGCGCTGAAATAATGTCTGCCAGATGTTGAATAGAGCGAAGTATAAGCAAGCAAACTATCATTAATGGAATGAGATGTACTGCGCTGTAATAATGTCTGCCAGATGTTGAATAGAGCGAAGTATAAGCAAGCAAACTATCATTAATGGAATGAAATGTACTGCGCTGTAATAATGTCTGCCAGATGTTGAATAGAGCGCAGTATAAGCAACCAAACTATCATTAATGGAATTAAATGTACTGCGCTGTAATAATGTCTGCCAGATGTTGAATAGAGCGAAGTATAAGCAAGCAAACTATCATTAATGGAATGAGATGTACTGCGCTGTAATAATGTCTGCCAGATGTTGAATAGAGCGAAGTATAAGCAAGCAAACTATCATTAAAGGAGTGAGATGTACTGCGCTGTAATAATGTCTGCCAGATGTTGAATAGGGCGAAGTATAGGCAAGAAAACTATCATGGTTACGGATAGGAAGAAATAACGGCAAAATTTCACAGCAGAGAGGACAAGGCTTAGAAGACCAGTACAGTTAGGTGCGAAAGTTCTGTACCTATGCAGCGGGAAAGTCGATATTAACCCATTCAGCACTGGTGACGTTCTTTGCATTATATTTTGGCAGTTATTAGATGATTGTATACAGCTTAGGAAGGATCTCTTTATAATTAAATAGCCACATACTCTCTCAAGTAATCCTTTTAGCTACCACAGATCCTTCTTAAACTGCACAAAATCGTCTAAATATAGCAAGTTAACATTGAAAAGACACCGCTGGTACAGAAGGGGTTAAGTGGGGAGAGTTTGGATCAATATGGGGAAGTACTTGGAGTAGAGAGTATTATGACGTTGATGAGAGGGTACTGTGATGAGAGAGAGAGAGAGAGAGGTGAAGTGTATGTGAGTGGGTGATATAAGGGAGTATTTCGAGTGTGGTTTTATGAGTTTGAGAAGAGGTTAAGAATAATACAGTGAGAGAGAGGGAGAGAGAGATGCCTAGATGGAGCTGGAAGTGGGTGAGGTGGAGAAGAGGAAGGTGGAGTTACTGGAAGTATGGTTGAGGATGTGTATTTGAAAATATACTGTTAAGTATGAGAGATGATGATGATGATGATGATGATATAATATTATAGGTGATGATGGTGATGAGAGGGGTGAGTGATGAATGACTTGTGGTGGTGATGATGGTGATGGTAGTGATGATGTGGAACGGGTGGAGCAGTGTTGGAAGAAGGGAGGAGTCGTGGGATAATGATGGAGGTGGAGGAGGAGTGCTGGTGGTGGTGGTGGTGGAGGAAAGGTGGAGTAGGAGTGATGGTGGTGGTGGTGGCAGTTTTAGTTAGGTGTATTGGTGGTGAAGACAGTGGTAGTAATGGTGGTAGTGGTGGTGGTGGTGGAGACAGTGGTAGTTGTGGTAGAGTGATGAGGGTTGTGGTAGTAGTGTTGGTACTATTTGAATAGTTGTGTTGTTGTTGTTGTTGTTGTTCCCCAAGCTGCCTGGCCGAACAGCCCCAAGGCCCCGAGTAAGGCCAAGGCCATAAACGAGCGCCCCCACAGAACCCTCCCTGCCGACCACAATAAAGCCTGGGTGACCGAAGCCACTCCATGGCGGGGAGCTGAGAGGGTGCGTAAACGCCCGGGAAACCAAAGCCCCACCCAGGGCCCTGTGCCCCTCAGCAATTATGAAGAGAAAGTTGAGGGGCAAAGGAATAACGTGACGCTTTAGCTTCCAATCTTGGTAGATTGGGAGGTCAATCCACGGAAGAGACGCCGTCACTTGAGATTTAGAAAATATATAAGTAAAAGGAACAGTCAGAGTAAGCTATGGGTATGGCAGAGATCGCTCAGGTCTCACTCTGATAGACCAGCCCATCGCCAATGAATAGTTGTGTTAATAGTGATAGTGGTGATGGTCGTTATGGTGCTAGGGAAAATATAGTATAGGAGGCGGTGGTAGTTGTTCCGGTGGTGGTGGTGGTGGTGGAAGAGCTAATGGTGGAGGAGGAATAATGGTGGTGGAAGTGGTATTGAATGATCTAATAATGGTGGAACAAGTGGTGGTGGTGGTGTTAAAAGTAGAATGGGTGAAGGAGAAGGTGGAGACAAAGAGTTGTAGTGGAGGATATGGTGGAGCCTCTCTTCCTCTTCCTCCTCCTCCTCCTCCACCTCCTCCTCCTCCTCCTCCTCCTCCTCCTTCACCTCTTCTTCCACCACCACCACCACCACCACCTCCTCCTCCTCCACCATGTTCACCTCCTCCTCCTCCACCACTTTTACTTCCTCCTCCACCTTCACCACCTCCTCTTCCACCTCCTCCCCTGTGGCACACCTCCCAAGTATTGATCAGTGCCACTTGTTGCTCTGGCTTGATTCAGTGGCACCCCCTCCCTTCCCTCTGGCACTCTCACATGGTTCCCTTCCCCTCTCTTCCCTACCTCTCATTATTTTTCCCCTTACTTCCTCTCCTTCCCTCCCTCGCTACTTCCTCTCCTCTCCCCCTCCCTACTTCCCTCTCCCTCCTTCCCCTGCCTTTACTTTCCTCTTCTCTCCTCCCTTACTTCCCTCTCCTCTATTTTTCCCTCGCTCCCCCCCCCCCTCTTTCCTACCTCCCATCTTTCCTTCCTTTCTCTCCATCTTTCCTCTCCCTCCCCCTCTCCTGCCCCCCACCCCCCTTACCTGACACACTCACGGCAGGCATACCTGTGGGCCATTTCATCAATTGGCTGTTTTCGAGCTGCGATTATCAGATGCAGGTTCGGTTGCAAATAATATTATATGTTGGCTTTCTTTATTTTATGTGCAAACTATATATAATCTGTATATAATCTGCCAACAAACTATATAATTGCCAACTGTATATAATCTGCCAACAAACTATATAATTGCCAACTGTATATAATCTGCCAACAAACTATATAATTGCCAACTGTATATAATCTGCCAACAAACTATATAATTGCCAACTGTATATAATCTGCCAACAAACTATATAATTGCCAACTGTATATAATCTGCCAACAAACTATATAATTGCCAACTGTATATAATCTGCCCACAAAATTTGCTTCGTTTTTATACGGTTTTGTAATTGTTAAAACGATTATGTGTTTAATAAAATGAAGCTAGGGTTTATCACAATGACGATTATGATAATGATTGTGATGGCTATGGTGATGTTAATGATTCTACTATGATGATTGTCGAGAGTTTTCTAAGCATAATTATAAGGATGATATACTTACAATATAATGAAGATAAGTTGATAAGTGCACAATAGCCGAACATTAATTTCCTAAAGTATATTGAGTGTTGACAAGTGCACAAAGCTCTCTCTCTCTACCTCCCAGTATCGGTTATATTCATATGCTCTCGTCCACAGAAATTGAAAAGCTTGGAGAAATTGAAAAGCTTGGATGAAAAACGCGCCGCCCATTGTCTCTGCCTTTTATCCCACCTTCCATTGTGGTAGCAGACGGGCATCACAGTTCCATAAAAGAGATATACATGAAAATATATATAATAAATATATTAAATAAATCTCTTCGTCATTGTATTCGTCTTTTCACCGCCATGAGCCTTGGTAAAAAATTAGCAAATAACAAAATTAATACAAAATATGTAAATAAATTAATAGGTTAAAGATAAATAGATAAACAGTATATAAATATAATAATTGTACAGTTGGCACAATGATTTGTTTGCGTTCTCTGATTGTATTTGTGTGAGTCTTTATGTGTATGATTTGTGGGAGTGTGGGGGGTGGGGGGTGAGAGAAGGAGATAAAGAGAGGATGGGTGTGTATATATCTATCTATCTATCTATCTTGTATGTATGTATGTGGGCGTGGGTGTGAGAGAAAGAGAGAGAGAGAGAGAGAATGAGAGAGGGTAAAACAAAAGAAAGGCAGTATTATTCCCGGAGCGTATTGGATGGTATTCAGCTGTTTACTCTCTGGAGGCTACCTGTGAAAACCAAGGAAAGAAGAATACGTATAATGTGTGTGTGTGTGTGTGTGTGTGTGTGTGTGAGTGAGTGTGAGTGAGTGAGTGAGTGAGTGAGTGAGTGAGTGAGCTTGTTATTGGGTAAATGAACTATGTGTATATAAAAAAAATTAAGGGGAGATTTATATTTATTTGTTCATTTACTTCTTTACTTATTTATTTGTTATTTCTTTAGTTTCCTCCCTGGACCTCCATCAATCTAAAAACAATACCCCCAAAGATCATTGTGTTAATTTTTCCGTAGAATAATGCTTCGGCCGAAAGCCATTTATTGTTTTATATATTATTGCCTAATATTTAAAACAATCTAGAAAATAGAGTGGAAGTATGTAAATGCTACCTTTTAATTTCCCGAAATATTTAGATGGATTTTATTTCTTTGAATCCTATAGGACATTCGCAAGCTGAATAGAATAGTGTAATCTTAACCAATCCAATATATGCTGGTATATATTATAGCTTCATCGTATTAAAAGGATTAATCCCTCCCGCGACGCGACGGATAACGGAATATATAAGCGGATGACGCGAAAATAAAAATCGTCGCGCTGAAGCGGGTAGGGTGGGGGGGGTGAGAGGGGTGACAAGGGTACAGGGGGTGGGGATTGGGGGACAGGGAGGCAATGGGGGGAGTGTGGGGTATTTTTGATGGGGGACAGGGTAACGGGGAGGCGGGTGGTTTGTGCAGGGGGCAAAGTGGGGGTACTGGGAGTGGGGGACAGGGAACGGGGGACTGGGAGCGGGAGACAGAGGGGGGGGGGGGGGCACTGGAGGGGGACAAATATAACCGGAAGAGGGGGGACAAACAAGCGTATAATTGAATGTTTGTCCTCGCGACAAAGGGGACTGTTTGGGAGGACACTTCATTGCGGGCCCGATGATGAATGGATGAGAGGAAGGGCTGCTTGTTTTTTGTTTTTTTTTGTTTTTTAGTGAGAGGGACTGTTTTAGTGTGAGTTTGTATGTGTATATGTTTATGTGTATTTGTGTTTAATCTCATTAATTAATTTTACTCCCAACACCATACACCTCCCAATGAAATTAATGAAAGCATGTGATCCTCCCGGGATTCGAACCCGGGACAGCACATACCGATCTTAAAAACTCTAACCATTACACCATCAAGAGAGTGTATTATGTTCTAGGACCTATGTGTTTATGTATGTGCTTGCTTGAACGTATTTGATTGTTGCATTGTGTGTGCTTGTTTTAGTGTGTGTGTGTGTGTGATAATTACATCTGATTGTTTTAGTAGATGTGTGCGTGTGTTCTGTGTGTGTGCTTGTTTAAGTGTGTGTGTGTGTGTGTGTGTGTGTGTGTGTTGTGTGTATTGTGTGTGTTCAATGTGTGTGTATGCGTGTGTGTAGCAAACCTCAAACCCCAAAAGGCTAAGGTATGATAGTCCGGCTGAGGTGTCCGCTTTAGTTTGTACCCCAACCATTCTCACAAAGACTGGTGGCTCACAATGTGGATAAATGCGGATAAATGTGGATAAGCCTGAAATTAAACCCATCACTCCTGGTTGGTTTTATATTTCAGCGATATACAGTAGGTTCACTCAAGGACTTACAGTGTGCTGGCTTAATAATCCAGAAGGGTTGATAGCCTCTGAAGTCCTATTTTAACTAACTAGAGTAACAGTACAGCCGGGCCTACCTGGGGAGAGGTCGATAAGGTTATAGCTGAAAATAGAACTTCCAGAGTCAAGAGGAGCGAAGTTGGAGTCGTAAGTTTTAATTCACAGGTGGCAAGTTCTGTGTCGTAGGCTTGGTGATTGAAAAGTAAAAATAGGATGGCTTGTGCGTGTGCATGTGTGTGTGTGTGTGTTTGTGTGAGTGAGTGAGAAAGAGAGAGAGAGCGAGAGAGTGAGGTGGGTGATGGGGGAAGGAGATAAGTGGACAGGCTTAGGAGAAAGGATGGAGAGAGAGAGAGAGAGAGAGAGAGAGAGAGGTGAAGGAAGGCATAGTGCCTGTGAGAGAGTATAAGAGTGCTTTTAGCGAAGCCTTTCTTGCATTAGTGCTTGTCGGAGAGAGCTGCTGGATCACAAGGAAATATAGGAGAGAGTGAGGGAAGTGGAAGGGGTATGTGAGAGAAAAGGAAAGAGGGAAAGAGAGGGAGATGGGGGGAGTGAAAGTAAGATAGGGAGAGAGAGAGTAATTTAATACATTGTGCGAAAAATTAACCCATCTCCATGAACTTTTGTGACCGGCTGTAGGAGTAATCAAAAGTAGAGGCCCGTATCTAGAGCTCGGGAAACGGGAGGGAGGGGGGGGGGGGAAACTTTGGAAGGTAGACAAGGAGAGTAGATAGGTAGACCCAAGTTAGGCTACTGTGATAAGAACGCTCTCTCTCTCTCTCTCTCTCTCTCTCTCTCTCTCTCTCTCTCTCTCTCTCTCTCTCTCTCTCTCTCTCTCTCTCTCTCTCTCTCTCTCTCTCTCTCTCTCTCTCTCTCTCTCTCTCTCTCTCTCTCTCTCTCTCTCTCTCTCATTCTTTTGATTGACAATTCTACGCTGGTATAATTTCGAGGCACTTTTCTGTTGGTATCAAAAACTACTCTTAGTGTACAGTGCCAGTAGAACATCGGAAATATTTAAAAAGCATGAATTTAGGGGGGTTGTCAGACCATAACAATCCCCCCTCCCACCCACCCACCCTAAAAAAAAAAAGTAATAATAATACATATATATATATATATATATATATATATATATATATATATATATATATATATATATATATATACACACACAGTATAATTATGCAACACGAAAATAATATATGCAAATAAGGCCGTTAGTAACTTGCTGGAAACTCCATACGATATAAAGTTAAAATCCTTGAATCCTCTCCAGGAACAGATTCAAGTGTCTAATATGGTACCGGTACTATAGTGGGTTTTATTCCTGCTGACGGTAAATTGAATCCCTTAACAACTGATTGATCGATACTTAATGGAACAATATAAAACTACTATGCTTTGGCGTCGTATTAATGCCAAGTTTTTTATAATTTACAACACTTTTCGCTACAACATCGACGTAATAGGCTAGCTGTGTAACCAAGATAGTAACTTAGCATTTTACCATGACCTGGACAAACCTAGACCATAGCTACACGCTAGTCCTGTAATTTTTGTACTCAACTTTCCCTCAAATGATAAGGTTTCTAAAGATAGCCCTACGTTTAAGGGGAGATCTCCACTTGAGGGATTTTTTTCTTGACCCCTTTCTCCCTCATGTTTAGCCCCATTTCTTTTGATATTATAAAACGTTTGCCCCATTAGTTTAACGATTTTAAGAACTTTCACCCCATATTAAGACCTTTGGTGCAATTCAGGTGTCGATTTTATCCTGGCGAGCGATAGCGAGCCTGTAATTTAAGAGGCACCGGCCTTCGGCCGGGAAATTTTTCTACCGAAAAATTTACAAATTTATCTTAAAAGGGACTCAAGGGGGTGTAATTTTAAGCTTGATGGAGGTCTAGGGAACAAACTAAATACCTCCCCTTAAGGAACAGAAAAGTTGGGGGATATACAGTACATCCCGCTCGGGTCTATATCTGTTCTCGTCTTTGGCACGGGGGACAGGTTACATTTAATTATTACCTGTGGCGCTGTTAGTGGGAGAGAGAGTGTGAGTGTGTGTGTGGGGGGGGGGGAGAGAAGAGGGGGAGAGTGAGTGTGTGTGAGTGAGTGAGATAAAAGGGGGGAGCTAGAACGAGGGAGTGGGTGAGAATGAGTGTTTGTGTATGTGTGTGTGGGTGTGTGAATAAGTGACTGAGAGAGAAGGGGGGAGGGGAGAGAGGAGGAGGCAACTGGAACGAAGGAGTTTGTGAGAGTGAGTGTGTGTGTGAGAAAGAGGGAGATGGAGGAAATGAACGAATGAGAGAGATAAAGATTGTGTGTGTGTTCGTGTGTTGACTTACAAATACTCGCAATGAACGCACTCACATTATACACCCTCAGAAAATTTAAACAAACACACACACACACACACACACACACACACACACACACACACACACACACACACACACACAATATATGGTGTGGCTCGTGTATGTAAAACTATCCGTCTCATTTAGTGGACATTAACCTTTCTGTCTATATCTATGTACACTACCTTTATCTATCTATGTATCTACTTTTTTGTGATAAGTGTATTGTAATTGTTAACGTTTTGCGGTTCTGTTTCGCTATGTTTTGTGTCGAGACAAACAAAAAATCGTTTAGCTTGCATTTCAGTTAAGTTGTCGAGTTTTATCACTTTGCCCCCCCCCCCCCCCCCCCCACCATCACAACAAATAAAGACAAAATAAATATATGACTTACTTATTAATTAATACTATATTGTTAATTAATTCATTCATTAGATAGAATATAATATAAACCACTTCCTCGCCCACTCTCTAAGGTCATATCAAGTTCCCATTTTAACATTGCATGGTAAGTAATCTAGCTTGGTTGGAGTGGAGGATTAGCAAGTTTCAAGTACATAATCAGTAACTAATTGGCTTTTATTGGAAGGTAGTCGGTTTATTCACAAATGTAGGGTTTGGAGCATCGTGGGCGTCTATTAATTACTTTGGCCTGTACAATATTTTCCTCTTAAGGGGGGTCACCGGCTTTTTTTTTTATCTTTCTCTCCTTTTTTCTCTTTCCCGGGCTTTTATCCATTCGGTCCAACTGTTTTAAGACGTTTATCCCCATCCAGGTGTCGATTTCTTCCTGGCGAGCGATATCGAGCCAGCATTGTATGGAGAAATCCGGCTTTTTATACCGAAAAATGTACAAATTTAGCTTGCTGTCGAAACAAAAAAAAATATATATATATGATGGCTCGATACCGCTCGCCAGGAAAATATTGACACCTGGATGGGGGTAAACGTCTTAAACAGTAGGCTGAATGGGGCCGAATGGATAAAAGCCAAAGAGAGATGGAGAGAAATATAAACAAAGCGAGGTGGGTTCCCTTTAAATGGTAGGCCTATAGAACCAGCCAGCGTAGGCGGAGGTAGGCGCTGTACCGAGTGTCCCTCTCTAGTTGAATCTATTAAAGGGGGATGGAATGGTTATCTCGACCACTTTCTCCCTCATGTTTAGCCCCATTAGTTTTCAGATGTTAAGATGTTTGCCCCATTAGTTAGTCGATTTTAAGACCTTTCGCCCCATTTCTTCATCAATATTTAGACCTGTCGTGCTAGTTAGGTGTCGATTTTTTTTACTGGCGAACGATAGTGAGCCTGTAATGTTGGAAGAACCGGCCATTTTTCTACCGAAAAATGTACAAATTAATCTAGAAGGGAGATCTACTGGACGAGGTCTAGGGAGGAAACTAGAAAAATAACGAATACATGCAAAAATCGCCCAAAAAGTGAACCATCTCCCCTTAATTAATAGCTGCGGTTGTGGACGGCCATCGCTCATTTCCTCATCCTATCAACTCCGGTGTTCCTCAGGGTTCTGTCCTATCTCCTATTCTCTTTCTAATTTTTCATAAAGTGATGATCTTTTCCTCAACTGTACATCCAGTCCCATCCATTTCATATGCAGACGCCTCTACCTTAGCAACCACTCAATTTTTTGTTTTTAGTTTTCCCCTTTCACAGAAACGCCGCCTCTAAACAGGCAGCAGATTCCCATCAAAAAGTACACGTACTTAAAGGCCCATAAAATACTTATCTTCTGATCTAACTTACTATTTCCAATTGGGTAGAGAAAACCTGGTTGCATTTAATGCTTCCAAAACTCCATTTAATCCATCTTACTTATACCCATCAGGAACCCTCCAGAGGACTATCCCCTTATTCTTCCACAATTACAAAAATCAACCATATCATCCTCTCTCCAATGTTCTCGGGAATCTCTGATCTTTTTCTTCTTCTCCCTCACCCTTGGAAAGACCATATTACCAGTCTCGCTTAATGGCAGCCCTCCCAAAGCTGGCTGTGCTCACCAACCGCCTCAAGGTATTCTTTATTTTACACCCCTGCGCAGCTTCTTGCTCTGTACAGGGGCACAGTGCGTCCTTGTATTTGAGTATTGTTGCACATGTGTGGTGGAGATCCTCGCCAGACGAGGACCACACAACTATCCTAGATAAAGTAGAAAGGAAACCTTTCGTATCATTAACTCTTCCCATCCACTCAACCTCACGCAGCTCTTTGCAATAATCTCTCCTCTCTTCCTCTCTTCTCTTCTCTTCCTCTCTTCTCTCTCTCGCAGTTGGTTGCATCTCTTCAGCGTCTCCCCTCCTCGCTCTTCTAAAAAAGGGGAAATCGCTACTGACAATAATCATTGTGTTCCTTGGAAGCTTTTCCCAGTGTATACTCACCCTCCTCTACGTTAGGGTACGTAGTACCCGCCTTGGCAACAAAATCCCACCCCTACTCTGTGGCAACTCTCCAACCCAAGAGTGGAAACGGCTATTCCCACGACTTTCTTCTATTCAACGGCTTGAGCTCTGGTAAACTCTCTCCCCAGAAATCAGTTCTGTTTCCCTCTATCCTATGACTTAATTTGCTTCAAACCTCCGTGTGCTCCAGGCATTTTAGCTCGAACGTCCCTTGATTTCGGGCCCTGTCACGGGCCCACGCTCTTTGAAATCTGAGGGAGGCACTCGCTGCAGGCAGTTATGCCTTTTGTCTCCCTCATTCACATAGAACAAAAAAAAAATGTTCAGTCTGGTACTACTCTGTTTCTTTTCAACTGACGATAAATTTAATCCCTTAGCAGCTAATTCTCGATATTTAGTGGACAAATATGAAACTACTATGTCTCTGCACCATAGTAAGACCAAGTTTATATAATTAGCATCATATTTCACTAAACAATCATTATAATAACTGAGGAATCTTGATGGGACCTTCTCAATTTACCGTCAGTTGAAAGGAAACAGAGTATAGTTTGTGTACTGGTAACAGTTAGGTTCCGTCTGTCCCTTCCGTGTCCACCAAGCAGCAGCCTAGATAGAGGCAAAGAATGAAGGGACAAATTAGTAAAACACAGAATGAAAACAAAGACAAGATTATAACAATATATTAAGGCAAGGGAGGAAGAAAGGAAAACGACCAACCAAAAAAAAGATAAAAAACAAAAATAAACAAATAAAAATAAGAATATGAGGAGGGAAAAAAACGAAACAGCAGGAACCGTCCCTTGTCCAAAAATTTGCCTCTGTTCGTCCTCATCCACCCCAATTGTGTCTCTCTTCTGTTTCTCTCTCCCGCCCCCTCTCTCTCTCGCTCTCCCTCCGCCAACCCTCCCCCCCCTCCCCGCGCCCCCACCCCCAAACCCCAACACCATAATGGTCCCGCTTTCTCCTTTCCTTTCCATTGGTCCATTAGCCTGTGGCAGAGGAGAGAGAGAAGAGGAGAGAGAGGAGAGAGAGAGAGAGAGAGAGAGAGAGAAGAGAGGAGATAGAGAGGAGAGAGAGAGAAAATAGGGTGAAGAGAGGGGAGAGAGAGGAGAGAGAGAGAGAGGATAGGGAGAGAGAAGATAGAAATAGATGAAGAGTAGAAATAATAGAGAAGATGCCCTGACATCCCCAATAACCCCTCCCTCCCGTCCTACCTATATTCCTTATCACAAGAAAAAAAATAGGAAAAAAAAAATAGAAACAAATAAAATACTACCTTTCCTGAGTCCCTTCTTCAATGCTG
>CM064483.1:1820180-1837680 GCA_032716605.1 Paralithodes platypus
CCTCCAAAACACTGAGGATCAAGTGCCAAACAGTGGTTTAGATTGGTTAAGGGAACATTGGAAAGGGAACTACTGCCCTGCCACTAACGTGGCAGGACTAGGAAGTAGTAGGGGACATATGGGTTAGTACTGAGGGTAGGATAAGTTATTCATTTACAAACGCAGTCAGTCGTGGGTTTGATGCGAGATATTTGTCTAGGCGGAATTTAAATGAATCAACGGTGCTGCAGTCTATAACGTCTCTGGGAAGCCCATTCCACAAGTTGACAACTCGATTGAAGAAGAAATTCTTAGATTCGTGCGAGTTAAAAGATTTACCAATAATTTTGCAACCGTTTCCCCGCGTGTAATTAGATTGGTCGATAGTGAAGTACTTACTACAGTTCATATTGTCGATGCCTTTGATGATTTTGAACACTTGAATTAAGTCGCCTCTTAATCTGCGCTGGGTTAAAGGAAATAGATTTAATTCTCTAAGACGCTCTTCGTATGGTTTGTTCTTTAGGCTAGGTATCATTTTGGTAACTCTACGTGGAACTCGTTCTAGCTTGTTTATATCTTTTTGGTAATAAGGGCACCAGGATTGAACGCAGTATTCCAGAAGAGGGCGGACTAAGGAATTGTAAAGGGTTAGGATAACTTCTTTGGTTTTATGCTCAAATGCCCTGCCTAAAAACCAAATTATTTTGTTTCCCTTCTTAACAACTTCTGAACATTGTTGACTCGGTTTTAGGTTACTCGATATTTGTTACTCCCAGATCAGTTTCTCTGTTTACATTCTTAAGCTGAGTGCCATTCATCGAATAGTTTGCTTTCTCATTTAGGTATCCGACATGTAGTACTTTACATTTATCCGCATTGAAACTCATTTGCCAAATTTGGGCCCAACATGACAATTTATCTAGATTGTGTTGCATATCGTCAACTTGTTCTTTTGAGAGTACGCTATTTGCAATTTTTGTATCGTCAGCAAATTTTGAGATTGTGCAGGTGAGACCCTCATCTATGTCGTTGATGTAAATTAGAAAGAGAATTGGTCCTAGTACCGCTCCCTGGGGTACCCCGCTACTTACATTGGTCCATTTAGATGCCTTACCGTTTATGACTACCCTTTGCTTTCTGTTGCTGAGCCAATTTTCTATCCATTTCAACACACCGTCTTGTATTCCATGCGCTTTTAGTTTTAGCAGTAAACGTTTGTGGGGAACTTTGAGAGAGAGAGAGAGAGAGAGAGAGAGAGAGAGAGAGAGAGAGAGAGAGAGAGAGAGAGAGAGAGAGAGAGAGGGAGAGAGAGAGAGACAGAGAGAGAGAGAGAGAGAGAGAGAGAGAGAGAGACAGAGAGAGAGAGAGAGAGGAGTAGAGAATAGGATAGATATATACCAGGAGAGAGAGTGCCAACTAAATACAACAAGACGAAACTCAATTACCCGACACTCCAAACTCTTCACTCGCACGAAAACAATCACGGAGGTGTGTGTGTGTGTGTGTGTGTGTGTGTGTGTGTGTGTGTGTGTGTGTGTGTGTGTGTGTGTACGTCAATTACCTCCCCCCCCCCAAAGCTCTTAAGGGAGCCCATCTCGCTTCTTTCTCTTTTTCTCCCTCTCTCTTAGACTTGCATCCATTCGGCCCCATTCAGCTTACTGTTTTATCGCTCGCCAGGAAGAAATCGACACCTGGATGGGGATAAACGTTTTAAAACAGTTGGCTGATGGGGGCCGAATGGATACAAGCCAGGGAAAGAGAGAAAAGGAGAGAAAAAAAAAAAAAAAAAACGGTGACTCCCCTTAACTCCACTCCGACAGCAACCAACAGAAGGAGAGTTGAGCATATTATCAGAGAGGCGCCATTCCACTTCACCTAGCGACAATATACTCACTCACTCTCTCTCTCTCTCTCCCTCCCTGTGTGCGTTTCTGCTTGTGTGTTTTTGTCCATATATATATATATATATATATATATATATATATATATATATATATATATATATATATATATATATATATATGTCTGTCCTTCTTCTCAATCCCTTTCTCTCTTTCTGTATTCTATTATTATCTCTGTATCTGTCTTCTCCCCTCTCTCCCTACTCCCATTTATACACCCTCACTCACAAACACACACACATACACTCTCTCTCTCTCCCTGATATTGAGCAAGTATAAGGCCCTCCAGACGGTCCCAATATAGTCATGAGTAACGTTATTGTGCTATTTTCACGTCCAAGCATATTATATATTATGTGGTTTAAACGACTATACTCTATTTTTTTCCAGCTGATCATAAATTGAATCTCTTATTAGCTGATTTCTCGATACTTAATGGAAATATATGAAACTACTATGGCTGTGTGTCGTATTAATGCCAAGTGTTCATAATTAACATCATATTTCGCTACAAAATCCACCTTATAGTTCAGTTACAAAGGTAGAAACATGACCATTTACTCTCAGCTGGAACAAAAGAGACTATAGCCTATTTTATCATAATATATAAACAAACCTGGATTGAACGGAATCTTAACCCGTTCAGTACCGGTGACATCCTTTTAAATTAATTCTGGCAATGATTAGACGATTTTCTTCAGCTTAAGAAAGACCTCTGCAATACTAAAGCTTCAAAGTATCTCATCCAACCCTTTTAACTACCACTGATCCTTCTTAAAGTATCCCTAATAGGCTCAAAATCGCGTCATATGTCGGAGAGGGTTAAGCCGCATAATATCGTCTAAACATAGCTAGAATAAAATATCACACACGTCGCTGGTACTCAAAGGGTTAAGGTATAGTAAGGACAAGATGCACATTCATTAAAAACCTAACAAATTCACATCTAGCAAGCCATCCATAACTCTAGGTGGGATATTGCAGTAGAATTTCAGCTCGAAGTGGGTGAAAAGAATTAAGGTAGAGAACAAAGCAGAAAAGCGAGGCGAGAGAGTTTGATAAATTGACTTGCGAGGACAATAGCGAATCTGTGTCAGAGAGGGGATGCAATAGTGTGTGTGTGTGTGTGGGAGAGAGAGATTGTGAGTGTGAGAATGAGAGAGAGAGAGAGAGAGAGAGAGAGAGAGAGAGAGAGAGAGAGAGAGAGAGAGAGAGAGAGAGAGAGAGAGAGAGAGAGAGAGAGAGAGAGAGAGAGAGAGAGAGAGAGAGAGAGAGAGAGAGAGAGAGAGAGATGAAAACTGTACATTATATATTTGCTACTAAATACAGGTATGCAAATAGAAGCAGAACTTTTACCTAATACATTTTAATATAGGACATGGAGTGAGCACCCGAATTGTATACTCTCTCTCTCTCTCTCTCTCTCTCTCTCTCTCTCTCTCTCTCTCTCTCTCTCTCTCTCTCTCTCTCTCTCTCTCTCTCTCTCTCTCTCTCTCCTCTCTCTCTCTCTCTCTCTCTCTCTCTCTCTCTCTCTCTCTCTCTCTCTCTCTCTCTCTCTCTCTCTCTCTCTCTCTCTCTCTCTCTCTCTCTCTCTCTCTCTCTCTCTCTCTCTCTCTCTCTCTCTCTCTCTCTCCAAGGACCTAATCAAGGTAATTGGTAGTATCATCTAACAAAGCCCACACGGAATGCCTCCACCCAGTAAGTTCAGCTCTACCACCACCACCACCACCATCACACCTCTACTGTCATTACCACACACACACACACACACACACACACACACACACACACACACAGCTTGACACATAGGAGACAACCGCCGGAACAAACAAACACACACACACATACACACACACACACACAGTAAGTTCAACTCACCTCTAACACCACCACCCCTCTACTGTCATTACCACACACACATACACAGCTTGACACATAGGAGTCAACCACTGGAACACATAAACACATACATACATACATACACATACACACACACTAACACACACACACACACACACACACACACACAGAGTTTATCCCAGTCACCTGTCATTACCACAGCCCACAGTACAGGGACACACAAATTGACACATAGGAGATAATCACCGGAACACACACACACACACACACACACACACACACACACACACACACACACACACACACACACACACACTCTCTCTCTCACACAGTATCGATATATACACAATATGTAATCGCACGTGTGAGTGGGAGTGTTTGTAAGCGCCCATTTCTACCGACATTTTTTACACATTTATCTTCAAGGGGGGTCTAGGGAGTGTTTTTCTAAGCGTGATGGAGGTCTAGGGAGGAAACTACAAAACAATTAATTAATATATAATTAGACCAACAAAATAACCACTACCCCTCGTTAAGAGAGCCCACCTCGCATGTGTTCTCTTTCTCTCCCTCTCTCTTTAGCTTGTATCCATTCGGCCCCATTCCGCCTACTGTTTTAAGACGTTTACCCCCATCCAGGTGTCAATATTTTCCTGACGAGCGGTAGCGAGCCAGCATATATATAATTTTGTTTTGACAGCAAACAAAATTTGTACATTTGTCGATAGAAATATGTCTCCGGCGAAGCCGGATTTCTCCATACACAATACTGGCTCGCTAACGCTCGCCACGAAGAAATTGACACCTGGATGGGGATAAACGTCTTAAAACAGTTGGCTGAATGGGGCCGAATGGATACAAGCCAGAGAAAGAGAGAAAAGGAGAGAAAGAGAAAACAGACAGGTGACCCCCCTTAAGGTGTAGTAAGCATCTGGTTACGGAAGGGATATGCAAGACGGGTGAGGTGGAATTAAGGGGAGACTGGCCGTTTGTTTGGTCTATTAATTCATTTATTCATATATTTTTTTAGTTTCCTGCCTAGACCTACATCAAGCTTAGAAGAAAAAAAAAGCTAGACCCCCCTTCAAGATAAATTTGTAAATTTTTCGGTAGAAAAATTTCCCGGTTAAAGGCCGGTTCCTCTTAAAATTGCAGGCTCGCTATCGCTCGCCAGGAAATAATCGATACCTAAATAGCACGAAAGGTCTTAAAATTGACAACAAAATGGGGAGAAAGGTATTAAAATCGCCAAACTAATGGGCCGAACGTCTTATAATCTCAAAACTAGTGGGGCTAAACATTAGAGAGAAGGGGGTCCAGAAAAAACGGTCCATCTGCCCTTAATGCAGCTGAGTGATAATAGGCGCCGGCAACAATGATAATGACTCGCATGTATAATACACCTTAATTACACAACTATGATATAACGTAAACATTGTCACTTCCGAATATCAAGAGAATATTTTTGCCTACATATTTTAAAACCACAATGACCTTATAGATACAAGAAAATGGATATATATATATATATATATATATTTTTTTTTTGCCTTCTACAAACGCAATATTAATATAAATACATAATTACAATAGGCAATTCTAGAACATATAACCGCAAACAGAGACCAATTAATATGTCACTGTATTAAACAAAACTAAAGAGAGTTAGATTAGGATATGCTACAAGATAATAATAAACTTTCCAGATAAAAGTCGTGGGAAAAAAAGCGACCCATAAACAAATTATATATAAAATAAAAATAAATAGCTGGGGATATGCTGAAGAAAATAATAAACGTCCTAGATTAAATTGGACGGGGGGGGGGGGGGGGGATAAAGTGTACCATAATTTAGCTCCTAGGGCGACGAGGTGTACAAGTTACGAGGTACGAGGGGTCCAAAGTGTAAACCCCCCCCACCCCCTCCCCCCCCGGAAAACTGCTTGTAAGGGGAAAGGGGAAAAAAGTGGATAGGAGAAAGAGGAGGGGAGGAGGGGAAACATAGAAGAGAAGCTACGAGAAAAGAGGATAGAAAGAAGAGGAGGTAAAAGAAAAGTGGATAGGGGCAAGAGGGGAGAGGAGGGGAGGGGAAAATATAGATGAGCTAAGAGAAACAAGAGGATAGAAAGAAAGAGAAGGTAAGAATACAGAAGAGGAGCTAAGAGAACCGATAGGATAGAAAGAAGAGGAGGCAATAATAAGAAAGATGAGCTGAGAGAAACGATGAAATACAGAAGAGGAGCTGAGAGAAACGATGAAATACAGAAGAGGAGCTGAGAGAAACGATGAAATACAGAAGAGGAGCTGAGAGAAACGATGAAATACAGAAGAGGAGCTGAGAGAAACGATGAAATACAGAAGAGGAGCTGAGAGAAAAGATGAAATAGAGAAGAGGAGCTGAGAGAAAAGATGAAATAGGGAAGGGGAGCTGAGAGAAAAGATGAAATACAGAAGAGGAGCTGAGAGAAAATATGAAATAGAGAAGAGGAGCTGAGAGAAAAGATGAAATAGAGAAGAGGAGCTGAGAGAAAAGATGAAATACAGAAGAGGAGCTGAGAGAAAATATGAAATAGAGAAGAGGAGCTGAGAGAAAAGATGAAATACAGAAGAGGAGCTGAGAGAAAATATGAAATAGAGAAGAGGAGCTGAGAGAAAATATGAAATAGAGAAGAGGAGCTGAGAGAAAAGATGAAAGAGAAGAGGAGCTGAGAGAAAAGATGAAATAGAGAAGAGGAGCTGAGAGAAAATATGAAATAGAGAAGAGGAGCTGAGAGAAAAGATGAAATAGAGAAGAGGAGCTGAGAGAAAAAATGAAATAGAGAAGAGGAGCTAAGAGAGACGAGAGGATAGAAAGAAGAGGAGGCAAGAATCAAGAAGAGGAGCTGAGAGAAAAGATGAAAGAGAGAAGAAGAGCTAAGGGGAACGAGGATGCAGAGAAGAGGATCTAAGAGAAGAGAGGAAATAAAGAAGAGAAACTAAGATAAAAGTGGATAGGGGAAAGAGAGAAGAGGAACTAAAGGAAAATATGAAGTAAAGAAGAAGAAATGAAGGAAAATAACAGAAGAGTAACTAGGAGAGAGAGAGAGAGAGAGAGAGAGAGAGAGAGAGAGAGAGAGAGAGAGAGAGAGAGAGAGAGAGAGAGAGAGAGAGAGAGAGTAGACATAAAGGTGGATAAGGGGCAAGACAAGAGGAGGAATAGAGAAACGAGTAGCTAAAAGAGAATGGGAAAATAGAGCAAGGAGAGAGTAGACACGCTCTCACATACACTCACACACTCTCTCTCTCTCTCTCTTACACACACAGGCCATGTTACCTATCTAATAAGGTAAAACATACACACGGCTATTTTTCCACCTTGCTAATGAGACAGGTAAATGCTAATGATGATGATGATGATGTTGCAAGGATACATTTAGATTTATCGCATTCTGTATATATATATACAGTATATATTTTGTTGTATACATATTTCATTCCTTACATAATCCCCCCCATCTCTCTCTCTCTCTCTCTCTCTCTCTATCTCTCCCTCCCTCCCTCACTCATTCTCATTCTCTCACACTCTCATAATCTCTCTCATTCTTTCATTCACTCTATCTCTCTCTCTCACTCACACACACACACACTCGCTCTCTCTCATTCTCCCTGTTGGCTTCCTATGTCTGGCTTCTTCTTCCTCTGATTCCTGTTTTTCCTTCATTCATTTTTTGTTCTTCTCTCATCGCTGTCCTTTCTCTCTCCCTCTCGTTCTCTCTGTTGGCTTCTTATTTCTCTTCTAATTAATCTTTCTCCATCGTTTAATACCCTTTTCCTTCCTTCACCCTCCTCTTTCCCATCATCTTATCCTATTCTCTCTCTCTCTCTCTCTCTCTCTCTCTCTCTCTCTCTCTCTCTCTCTCTTGATTGTGTTCTTCATCATCCCCTCACCTAGGATCTTCCCTTCTCTCCCTACCTGGTGTTGAAGACGAGAAATGTGAGAAGAAGAAAAAGAAGCAGAAGCAGTAGAAGAAGCAGAAGAAAAAGCAGAAGACGAAGAAGCAGAAGACGAAGAAGCAGAAGGAGTAGAAGAAGCAGAAGCAGAAGCAGTAGAAGCAGAAGCAAAAGCAGAAGACGAAGAAGCAGAAGCAGTAGAAGAAGCAGAAGCATTAGAAGAAGCAAAAGAAGCAGAAGCAGTAGAAGAAGCAGAAGATATTGATGAGAAGACGATGAACAAGATAAGATTGAGAATTGTTATGCTTACAATGAGTATAATTAAAACAAATACAATTACAATAATTTAATAGTAAACATAATTATGATAATGGCAAAAAATAATACAGACGGTAGAATGCGTAAACAAATGAAAGGAAGAGTAGCAAAATGGTCGTCAAATTAAAGGAAGAGTAGCAAAATGGTCGTCAAATTAAAGGAAGAGTAGCAAAATGGTCGTCAAATTAAAGGAAGAGTAGCAAAATGGTCGTCAAATCATGTAAAGAATAGTTAAATAAAGGAATACACACTGGGAAGGGAAGAAGACTAATTATAAGATGGTATACGAGAGGGGGGGGGGCGGGGGGGGGGTGGTGGGGGGGGGGGGGGTGGGGGCGGGGGAAAAGTATTGAGAAAATGGTGGAATAATATCCCCAATGAATTAATGTCCTGACGTTCCTACCTCTCCCTCGATCCAGCTCCCCCTACTTCATGTCCTCCTCCTCCTTCTTCTTCTTCTTCTTCTTCTTCTTCTTCTTCTTCTTCTTCTTCTTCTTCTTCTTCTTCTTCTTCTTCTTCTTCTTCTTCTTCTTCTTTCTTCTTCTTCTTCTTCTTCTTCTTCTTCTTCTTCTTCTCCTCCTCCTCCTCCTCCTTTCCCACCTCTACCTTCTTCTTCTCCCTTGTCTGTTTCTCCTCCTCCTATTCCTCCTTTAACAATTACTACTTACCAAATTAAATACGCAAGACCCCCCATAAATATCTACCATCTCTCCTTTTCTGTACCGCCAAACACTAAATCTATACCCAAATCCAACTTATCTATGTCACTATGTATCTATAATGGAGCTTGAGAAGTGCTAATAGTAAATAGTTCACCAATAAAAGCGAATATTTGAGTAACGAAATTGAGAGCTCTTCACAGGGCATAATATTTCACCCATATCTTCTTATCTTTTCCAGAAAACACAATAGTTCTACCAAAATCAATAGCTCTATGTCACTATGTCTAATGAAATAAGTCTCGAAAATCACTAAAATTCGCCAGTTCACTAATAATAACGAAAACTAATGGAGAACAAAGATGGCGGACTTCCCTGGGCAATGTCTGGGCAGTGTCTCACTTTTCCCGCCTAGTGCAGGGTCGTGACGTCATCGGCCAGCGACCCTTCTGATTGGTTGATTAATAGCCCGTTTTTTATTCATAGTCTAGTTTTCTATTGAGGAGTTAGATTAGGGTAACTGTTTTAGTTGCTTAGGCTTACTCGCATTTCCTTTGAGCTCGCTCGCTCTCGCTCTCGCTCTCTCTCTCTTCTTTGCTATTCTTTCCTTCCACTGTACCTTACTCTCAGGTTAACTATCTCTACTAGAATTAAGTCCTGACCACCTCGCTGGGATCGTAAGGTCTGTGTGGTCAGTGTATCTATGTAAACTCTCGCCCTCCCTTCCCCCTCTCTCTCTCTCTCTCTCCTTCCGCTAGCCATTTCCCCAGATACAGCCTTAAGGGGGTAGTACTCGTTTTTTATGGACCCCCTTCTCCCTCATGTTTAGCATATTAGTGTTGAGGGTTTAAGATGTTCGTTTCGTTAGTTTGCCAATTTTTAGACCTTTCGCCTCATTTTTGTTTCAATATTTTAATCTTTCGTGCCCTTTAGGTGTCGATTTTTTCCTGGCGAGCGATAGCGACCCTCTAATTTTAGAAGGAAGTGGCCTTCGGCCGGGACATTTTTCTACCGAAAAATGTACAAATTTATCTTGAAAGGGGGTCTTGGGGGTGTTATTCTAAGCTTGATGGAGGTCGAGCGAGGAAACTCAAACATAAATTAATACATAAATTATACGGTATATATGTAGAACAAAAACCAAGCACTACCCCTTTAAGGGGAGGTTTTTAGTTATTTCCTTAGACCTCCATCAAGCTTAAATTTACACCCCCTACAGTAGTACCCATTTCAAGATAAATTTGTATATTTTTCGGTAGAAACATTTACCGGCCTTCGGCCGGTTGCTCTTAAATTACAGGCTCGCTATCGCTCGCCAGGAAAAAATCGTCACCTAAATAGCACGAAAAGTCTTAAAATTGACATAAATGGGGCGAAAGGTCTTCAAATCGCCAAACTAATGGGGCGAACGTCTTATAATCTCAAAAGCAATGGGGCTAGACATGAGGGAGAAAGGGGTCAATAAAAAATTCCCTCAAGTGGAAATCTCCCCTTAAGGCAATAGTGATAGCGATGGTGATGTTGGCTAGTCGTGCTATTCCCTTGATATATCTATATATTTTTTTTTTCTATATTCCAACTTACTTCCTCTCGGGCATAGGCTGAGAGCCTTAACATTCACCGCTTTACAATGAACAGTGAAGCCCGTGAGGTCTTGTTCCAGTCTAGGGAGTGAGACATGTAAAGCACGTAGAGTACAACGAGCACCTGCCATCTTGCCTTCACATGAGGCATGGTGCTCACTCATGGCCCCAAACGACCCCATCTCTGAAGCCACCTCATTCCCGTGCTTCACTGTCTCATCCCCTACACTCGGACTCTCACACTTACACACACACAACGCCACCTGTTGAGCAGATAACTCACCAGGCATTGCACCCCTGTAGCATATTTTGAATATGGGAATATTCATACAGTGCTATTTAATCAGGGAACAATGAGGGTATTTTATTGACGTTTCGGTGAGCTTGTGGTAATGCACTGATACTAGGTACAACACAAATTCCATCCCAATAATATCTTCCCATTGATACATCGGGATTTGAACCCGGGACCTTTGGATTACCAGGCCAGTAGCAAGACCACTCCACCACACCTCCCCTACATATTCTATACATATCCATCTATATATATATATCTGACTTTCTATTATATTTCACCATCTATATATGTAGCTCTATGTTGTTATCTATAGTGATCTAATCTCTGTCTCTTTATCTATCTGTCTATGTATGTATGTATGTATGTACGTACGTACGTACGTATGTATGTATCTATCTATCATTCTATCTAACCATATGTTTATATATCTGTTAAAAATTATTATAAATTCATATTCCTAGAATGTGCAATATACCATTTCAAAGCAATTGTCTGTTGTATATTTAATAACAAAACAATATTTTTTTATGATAATGCATATTAAAAACAACAATAGGAGTTTTAATGTGGGTAAAGCTTGTGAGACTAAAGCATACTATTGTTCAGTGCCATTATTGCCATCAAACACCAAATGCATATACCGGTGTCTACGGCGGTATCACACAAGCGATTTGTCGTCAATTCTTACGAGCAATTGTAGTCTAGGACCTTTAAAATATTGCGTATATCAGAATTCAGCCACCTTATAAATTCTACCTTCAGTCTAGCTTCCGATTCCAATGCGGAACAGCCTAAATATATTACCAGACAAAATTTATCATCGAAAATTGTCGGAAAAAGCGCTCGTGTGACACCGGCTTAACAAATTATGTCCATGAATTATTTCCACTCGTCAAAAAGCGAATGCACAGATGAAATGTATTTAATATTTAAATACCCTTTTCATTACTAATAAGCTGACGTATTAATTTATACATATTTATTAGTGTACGTGTATTTATAAAAGCTGTATACTGTATTATGTAATTCTGCATTTAAGTGTAGAAGTGTGTGTGTGTGTGTGTGTGTGTATGTGTTTGTAACCATCCACGATCACATCACAGCGACCACTTAAGATATTATTGAAAATCTCTCTCTCTCTCTCTCCTCACACACACACACACACACACACACACACACACACACACACACACACACACACTCTCTCTCTCTCTCTCACACATAAAGATTGACAACAGTGAGATAGTTAGAACCCAATCCCCGTACCTTAGATACCGGTCTCAAATTACCTCTCTCTCTCTCTCTCTCACACACTCTCACACTCTCTCTCTCTCTTTCACTCGCCCCAGATTACGCTCTTACCATTAACCCCGACCGTTTTTTCCACCCCAAACCAGGATGCTACTTTTTAATTACAACTGGGATGCGGCATTTGTATATATTTATTTGTATTTTATTATTATTTTTTGGTTTCGATCTAAATGGTACATCTCAGGACTGGATAGAGTGTCTCGTGTTGAGGTTTGACCATTATTGACGTTTTTACAGTAACTCATAACAACTCGTGGACCACACCCATTTCAAATTCTGGAAGTATATCTCTGGAAACGAATGGATGCCTACTGTATATTTTCCTATATATCAATTACAACACTAGATTATATTATTTATTGAAAAGCAAGTTCTAATAACAAAAAAAAAACAAAAAAAAAAAAAACAATCCAGGTAGATATAATTGCATAAATTAGTTATAATTTCATAAAGAAAAACACGGGGTCAAGAAAATAGGAGGAAGAAACAAATAGTAGCTAAAAGGAGAAAAGGGGAAACAGAAAGCAAGGTGAGAGTAGACACGCTCTCACATGCACTCACTCTCACTCTCACTCTCTCGTAAACATATTATACAAGTAGTGCCTGTACACATCCCTGCTTCAATCTTGTTCACCCCTTGATATAATCCTCAAATCAAACTGCTTATCCATCAATAATACGCTGCTTCTTCTTCTTCTTCTTCTTCTTCTTCTTTGTCTATTATTCCTACGTTTCTTTCTAGCTATTTGTCTTATATTCTTCTTCTTCTTCTTCTTCTCTATATTTCGTTCGTCTCTTCTTCTTCTCCATTTTTTGTATATTCTTTTTCCATCTCTTCCTCTATCTGTGTGCATTATATTCTTCTCTATCTATCTACCTATCTATATTCTCTATCTACCTATTCATCTATCTATCTATCTATCTATCTATCTATCTATCTATATATCTATATATCTATCTATCTATCTATCTATCTATCAATCTATCTATCACCCTTATATTTGTCTTGTTGCCAATGGAGGGGGACAGGAAGCCACAGGACGGAGGGGGGGGGGGGGGGGGGTAGAGCTAACAAACAAGATAGGGAGAAGTGAGTTTATTTCCCCTCTCCTCCTTGCTCTACCTATTGCCTACTAGTCTGCTCTCTTCTACACCTACTGTACTGTCTATACTCCTCTTCATACACGGTCCGCCTGTTGTTGCTTGCTTTCCTTTGTCCTTCTCATTCCTTTTCACCTCCACCACTTCCTCCTCCTCCTCCTCCATCATCAACACCAGCTTTTCTATTTCTTCTCCATCTCTAAATACTCCTTCTCTTTCCCAAACACCATCAACTTCATTTTTCTCCCTGTCCTATCCGAAATTCCGTGTCAGTTTTTCCATACTACATGGTATTTTTCTAACTGTTTCCATGCCAGCATTAGCTGGAGGGAGTGGTGGGTGGGGAGGAGCCTTCATCTTTGCTATCCTTTTCTCTACCTCGTAGTCTATAGATTAATAGTTTTAGATATCCGAACTGCCCCGTAAGGACCAATAGGTCTGTTGCAGTTTGTTCTCCTTTGTATTCCTTTGTATCCCACCCTTTTCCACCACCTCCACCACCATCTCCTCCTCCTCCTCCTCCTACTTGTTCTCCCCTCCTTCTCCTCCTCCTCCACCTCCTCCTAGCTGTTCACGTTCTCCTACTTGTTCTTCTCCTTCTCCTCCTCCTCCTCATCCTCGTCCTCCTCCTCCTCCTCGTCCTCGTCCTCCTCCTCCTCCTCCTCCTCCTCCTCCTCCCCCACCTCCTCCTCCTCCCCTTCCTAATCTTGACCCACATGACTTTTGGCAATATCAGCTGCAGGAAGAACTTGTTGACGTTGGGTGATGGAAACCCGGAGGAGGAAGAGGAGGAGGAGGAGGGATGAATGGGGGGAGGAGGGGGAGGAGGAGGAGGGGGAGGAAGGGGTAGGAGGAGGAGGAAGAGAAGGGGAACGGGGATGATGATAATGATAATGATGATGATGGTAATGAGAAAGAGGAGAAGACGAAAGAGGTTGGGAAGCAGTCGAAGAATGAGGAGAGAGTCAGCAAAGGGGGCCGTGCGCAAAAGAAGGGAAACAACAACAACACAACCCCAACAATAACAAAGCAATATGCAAAACAGGAACACACTTAACAGATCATGCAAAAGAGGCCACCGAAGAAGGAAGAGAGGAGAGCATTAAGGGGAGAACATTAAGGGGAGATGGGTCGTTTTTGTGGCCCCTCTTCTCCCTCATGTTTAACCCCATTAGTTTTCATAGTTTCAGATGTTTGCCCCATTAGTTTGTCGATTTTAAGACCTTTCGCTCCATTTCTTTGTCAATATTAAGACCTTTCGTGCTATTTAGGTGTCGATTTTTTCCCTGGCGAACGATAGTGAGCCTGTAATTTTTAAAGAACCGGCCTTCGCCCGGGACATTTGTCTACCGAAAAATATTCAAATTTATCTAGAAGGGGGATCTAATGGATGTTTTTTTAAGTTTGATGGAGGTCTAGGGAGGAAACTAAACTAAAAATATGAAATAGCTATATGAAATAATCAACCAAAAAACAAACCCTTCCCCCTTATGGGAGAATCTAGGACACACACACAGATGACGATGATGATGATGATGATGGGAGAAGGCTCAGAAGGAAGGATTTGGGGGGATCTCGGAAATGGGACCAAAGAGGCTAAATATATACCCACTATGTAGCAACATAATGATACACAGCTAAGAAATAAGTTAAAAATATCGGGACAACCAAATATAATTATAACCATTCTTATCACTTAAATATAACTAATACATAACGATCTATAATACATTAACCCCTTCAGTACCGGTGCCGTCCTTTTAACTTAATTATGGCAACTATTAGACGATTTTATTCAGTTTCAAAAGGGCATCCAATAATTAACAGGCTGAGAACCATCTCATTCAACCCATTGTTCTACCACAGATCCTTCTCAAACAGCACAAAATCCTCTAAATATAGCTAGAATATAATTAAAGAGACGTCCCCGGTACAGAAGGGGTTAATACAGAAATACAAGAAGACAATATATGAAACTAGAGAACTGAAGGTATGGAATGGAAGGCTTTGAGTAGATTTTGGTAATGGGTCTTTGGGGGGAAGGAAACGATGGCACGGAAGATGCAAAATATATATATATACCTGTATATATATATATATATATATATATCCTGTGACAAACTGTATGAATAAATGAATAAACAAATTACACGAGTACCACCATAGCTTTTAGTGTGTGTGTGTGTGTGTGTGTGTGTGTGTGTGTGTGTGTGTGCTGACATTTCATTCAGCTGACAAAGGACCGCTCGTACTCAAGGGAAATGCGAAAGCTCAGCAATTTGACACTGCTACGCCATTCTGAGGACAACACACACACACACACACACACACACACACACACAATGGCAATAACGAAATGTCTGAAGGTACGGTAGAGTATTATAGGTGACATAATTTGTATACAGATTAATTTCATAAGATGTCATACGATAAACAACGAACAAATTAATACGAACATAAACAAATAATAAATAACAACAACAACAACGACAACATCACCTCCTTAGGGTTTATCCCCAAGACAAAAAAGAAAGAATAGAAAGAAGAAAATAACAGAAAATCAGCAGGTATTCAGTCTCTTGTTTATTAAGGGGAGGTGGGCCGTTTTTCTGGTTCCCTTTCTCCCTCGTGTTAAGCACCATTTTATTTCTGGTTTTAGATTATAAGACGTTCGGCCCATTAGTTTGGCGATTTTAACACCTTTCTCCCCATTTCGTTGTCAATTTTAAGACCTTTCGTGCCATTTAGGTGTCGATTTTTTCCTGGCGAGCGATAGCGAGCCTGAAATTTTAAAAGGAATCGGCCTTCGGCCTGGACATTTTTCTACCGAAAAATGTACAAATTTATCTTGAAGGGGGGGTCTAGGGGGTGTTTTCTAAGCTTGATGAAGGTCTAGCGAGGAAACTAAGAAATAATGGAATAAATGAATTAATAGAAAAAAAAAAAAAAAAATCTCACCCACCCACACCTTTCCTCTCTCTGTCCATTCACTTTTATGTTGTCTTAAAATCACCATCGTCCCTCTTTCTGCACCCACTTCATCTTGCTACCTCTTACCGTTAGTTCTCTCTTCTCCTCTTTATTGTTCTCTCCTTTCCTCTTACTCACCTCTTCTTATTGCCACCTCTTACCGTTAGTTCTCTCTTCTCTTCTTTATTGTCCTCTCCCTTCCTCTCCTCTTCTCTTACTCGCCTCTTTCTATACCTGTTTCCTCTTGCCACCTCCTACCGTTAGTTCTCTCTTTTACTCTCTTTGTTCTCTCCTTTCCTCTCTTCTGCTCTTACTCGCCTCTTTCTACACCTCTTGCCATCTTTCACCATCAGTTCTCTCCTTTCCTCTTCTTTTAATCGCAGACCCGCCCCCCCCCCCCCCCCCCGCACACCATTCTGCCCGAGAGAACAATTTACCCGCGCGAACTTCCGAACGTTTCCCAGGAGATTTAGTACAGCCAGCCGTAAACACTGACACACTTCTTAAGATACCTTGGGGTCGGGAAAACTTATGTACTGAAAGGGGAGTTACGTAATAATATTGGTTCTATATTATTATTATTATTATTATTATTATTATTTGTATTATTATTTTTATTCTTGTTATTGTTATAGTTACTAGTGTTACTAATATTACAAACCTCCAACATAACTTATATTATTCGGGTTTCAAAACAGCACAAACCTATTTACTGATCTGGAGAAGTCAGGATCGACCGTGCATGGAGGAGTATAATATGTGGATGGCATAATAAAGTGTGTGTAGGAGTGTGTAGGAGTGTGTGTAGTATGTGGGAGGTAGATAGAGAAGAATGGTGTGGCGGTGTTTAGAGTGTATAAGAGTGTGTATTATGTGGGAGATATGTGGGAGATGTGTGGGAGTTACTACAGGATACACGAAAGAATCATGTGGGAGTGTACAGAGTGGGAGGTTTCTAGTTTGTTCCCTAGACCTCCATCAAGCTTAAAATGACACCCTCTAGACCCTCTTTCAAGCTAAATTTGTACATTTTTCGGTAGACAAATTTCACGGCCGAAGGCCGGTTCCTCTTAAATTACAGGCTCGCTATCGCTCGCCAGGAATAAATTGACACCAAAATGGGATGAAAGGTCTTAAAATGGGGCAAAAGTTCTTAAAATCGCCAAACTAATGGGCGAACATCTTAAAATCTCAAAATCAATGGGGCTAAAGATGAGGGAGAAAGGAGTCCAGCAAATAATCCCTTAAGTAGAAATCTCCCCTTAATATAGAAGGATGGTGTGTGGGGGGGGGGGGGGGGGTACATTCCAGACTAGTGGTTGTTGCTGGGATAACGGGTACAGTAAATGATCCAGGTAATCAATACAGGTAGGTTATAAGGAAGGAGAGAGAGAGAGAGAGAGAGAGAGAGAGAGAGAGAGAGCGAGAGCGAGAGCGAGAGAGAGAGCGAGAGAGAGAGAGAGAGAGAGAGAGAGCGAGAGAGAGAGAGAGAGAGAGAGAGAGAGAGAGAGAGAGAGAGAGAGAGAGAGAGAGAGAGAGAGAGAGCGAGCGAGCGAGAGAGAGAGAGAGAGAGAGAGAGAGAGCGAGC
>CM064483.1:1840180-1862856 GCA_032716605.1 Paralithodes platypus
CACACTCGCCCAAGCTCTGCCGGTGATGGGGGGTCTCTCAGCTCGAGGTAAGCTACAGGTTGATTGCAGGTGGATCGATAATACCACCTGGTAGAGAGAGAGTGAGAGAGAGAGAGTGTGTGTGTCTTGGTTACAGCTGGACGATTTGATTTAACTAAGGAAGGATCTCTCTCTCTCTCTCTCTCTCTCTCTCTCTCTCTCTCTCTCTCTCTCTCTCTCTCTCTCTCTCTCACAATGATTATATGGTAAGATATATTCCCTAAACAGAATACAATCAAGGGTACAATTTCACTGAAGATGTAAACATTTGCAAAGACAAAATGTGCAATGCATATGTATTGTTGACGTTATTTCTCTACAAACCACGAAAGCCCAACTGAAGAGACATTATATTTAAACAACGACTGTGTAATGAATGTATAGTGAAGATGACGCAGTTTCGAATAGTCTTGGTACCTATTACTGTACTACTAAAGGCGGTGTATACTTCTGTGTGTATAACTCTCTGTGTATAACTATCTGTGTATACTTCTGTGTGTATATTTATCTGTGTATACTTCTCTGTGTATACTGCTCTGTGTATACGTCGGTGTGTATATTTATTTGTGTATACTTCTCTGTGTATACTGCTCTGTGTATACGTCGGTGTGTATATTTATCTGTGTATACTTCTATGTATATACTTCTCTGTGTATACTTCTCTGTGTATACTTCTCTGTGTACACTTCTCTGTGTACACTTCTCTGTGTATACTTCTCTGTGTATACTTCTCTGTGTATACTTCTCTGTGTATACTTCTGTGTGTATACTTCTGTGTGTATACTTCTCTGTGTATACTTCTGTGTGTATACTTCTGTGTGTATACTTTTGTGTGTATACTTCTCTGTGTATACTTCTCTGTGTATACTTCTGTGTGTATACTTCTGTGTGTATACTTCTGTGTGTATACTTCTGTGTGTATACTTCTGTGTATACTTCTCTGTGTATACTTCTGTGTGTATACTTCTGTGTGTATACTTCTGTGTGTATACTTCTGTGTGTATACTTCTCTGTGTATACTTCTCTGTGTATACTTCTGTGTGTATACTTCTCTGTGTATACTTCTGTGTGTATACTTCTCTGTGTATACTTCTCTGTGTATACTTCTGTGTGTATACTTCTCTGTGTATACTTCTCTGTGTATACTTCTGTGTATACTTCTGTGTGTATATTTCTCTGTGTATACTTCTCTGTGTATACTTCTCTGTGTATACTTCTCTGTGTATACTTCTCTGTGTATACTTCTGTGTGCGTCGTTGTGCAACTGATAATCCCTCGGTGCATTAGTACGCAGGAAAGCTCTTGGCATAAACATAGCCATCAATGTGTGTGTACAGTCTCCTCTGATAGTCCTATATGTGTAGGTGTTATATGTATCGTTGGAATGGCTGTGGATGTGTGTGTAGTCTGTATTTTTAGCCAATTGACGAAGGCGTAGGGTGGATCTGTATGGTACCATTCTCACTATAGACGGTACCGTCTCGCCCGAAGGCTTAGGTAGCCATCAGCTTAGGTGAACCATATGATACTCATCTCGCCTTGTACCATTTTTGCCAACCCCAGATGGGACGTCACAACGTCGTCCACTTATTCCAGGTACCTATTTACAGCTAGGTGAACTGAGGCTAACACATGAAAGGAGACAAGCCCAATTTGTCTCCGCCCGGCCGGGATTGAACCCCCGACCCCTCGTGCGTGAGACGAGAGCTCTACCTACTAGGCTACGGGCTGTGTGTGTGTGTGTGTGTGTGTGTGTGTGTGTGTGTGTGTGTGTGTGTGTGTGTGTGTGTGTGTGTGTGTGTGTGTGTGTGTGTGTGTGTGTGTGTGTGTGTGTCTGTGTGCGTGTGTGTGTGTGTGTCAATATCTGTCCCCTTCAGCGTTATTACCCTATACATGTTGTTGCTTGGGTTGGCTCGTTCATTATGTAGCCAAGGCATGTTGGATATATACAGTATAATATAGTCTGGGTCGAGACAATTACTGCACAACAACTTCGTCACAGAAAATTACTGAATAAAATGCTTGGTTAGAGGAAATTACTGCACAAAAAAGGTTTGTTGAAGGAAATTACTAAAAAAAAAAAAAAAAAAAAAAATATATATATATAGCCTATACAGTATATATAGCCTATACAGTATATATATAGCCTATACAGTATATATATAGCCTATACAGTATATATAGCCTATACAGTATAAATTATACATCCACACACCTTCGCGATAATACATAACCCTGTGCACGTTCGACTCCGCTTCCCACCACGCCGTATATAGACGTTAAGGTTTGTTTTCTCTTTCTCTCCTTGGCTTGTATCCATTCGGCCCCATTCAGCTTGCTGTATTAAGACGTTTACCCCCATCCAAGTGTCAATAGTTTTCCTGGCGAGCGGTAGCGAGCCAGCATATATATATTTTTGTTTTGACAGCAAGCTAAATTTGTACATTTTTCGATAGAAAAATTTCTCCGGCGAAGCCGGATTCCTTGATACAATTCTGGCTCGCTATCGCTCGCCAGGAAGAAATCGACACCTGGATGGGGATAAACGTCTTAAAACAGTTGGCTGAATGGGGCCGAATGGATACAAGCCAGGGAAAGAGAAAAAGCAGAGAAAGATAACAAAAAACACGAGGTGACCTCCCTTAAGATACATTGTGAACCACGGTGCAGTGCCTGGTGCCCTCTATTGTCTGATGGGCCTTGGCGTGTGCTATAACTGTAAACACATACTCGTAATGCTAACCATAGACGACCGCAAATGACCACTTTCGGAAACCTTATTAAATATTAAGTTTTATTAATTTATTAATTATTTGTTTGTCTATCTATTTATATAGTGATCCATTTATTTATCTATTTATTCATATATATTTATCTATTTATTTATCTATTTATCTATTTATTCATATATATTTATCTATTTATCTATTTATTCATATATATTTATCTATTTATTCATATATATTTATCTATTTATCTATTTATTTATCTATTTATTCATATTTATTTATATATTTATCTATTTATTTATCTATTTATTCATATATATTTATCTATTTATCTATTTATTTATCTATTTATCTATTTATTCATATATATTTATCTATTTATCTATTTATTTAGATATTTATTCATATACCGGTATATTTATCTATTTATCTATTTATTTATCTGTTTATCTATTTATTCATATATATTTATCTATTTATCTATTTATTTAGATATTTATTTAACTATCTATTTATCTATTTATCTATTTATTTATTTATCTATTTATCTATTTATTTAATAATCTTTTGCTGTATTTTACTTTTAAACTACCAAACTGATATCATAAATATGCAGAAATATCGATAGTTACTCATTGTCTGTTTACGGCTACACTAATTACGGTATTATGTATGTTGACAATAGTGCGGCCAGGCGTATGACCGTATATATTAGGAAATCATTTAGCAGTATAGGCTAGTGGCTTTTTCTTATTATAACACTTTTATTTCAGTCATATTGAGACGAATAAGTACACCAATAAAGGCAACGTGACAATAGTTAATAATATATATAATTAATGATATATATATATTTTGTTATATTCTTGTCAATTGTTCCCTCAAGTCTTCCTAGTACAATCGTGTGTTCCAGTGTTTTCATTTGCCTTTCAGCTTTGACCTTTAGCCATTTCTACGTCCGCTTTGTCAGATCTGTGTGTGTGTGTGTTATTCACTTGCTTGTTCGTCAAGGGGAATCCACGCAATGCTAGCTAAGCTCATTATTATCGCGCCTCCTTAACTGGGAATGTATTGCGTGAAATGCATGTTAAGTGTTTATGTATCGTTGGATTGGCTGTGGATGTGTGTGTAGTCTGTATTTTAGCCAATTGGCGACATCTGGAAACGAAGGCTTAGGGTTAATCTGTACGGTACCATTCTCACTACGGTACCAGTCTCACCCGAAGGCTTAGGTTGACCAGTAGCTTAGGTTGACCAGTACGATACCCATCTCACCTTGTAACCGATCACCAACCCCAGATGGGACGTCACAACTTCGTCCACTTATACCAGGTGGTGTGTGTGTGTGTGTGTGTGTGTGTGTGTGTGTGTGTGTGTGTGTGTGTGTGTGTGTGTGTGTGTGTGTGTGTTTATCCCTAACTACCTGGTCCAGTCATGTGTGTATGTATGCCTCTCTCAAGTTCTGATCTATTGTTTATTTATAGTTTAGATGCATAAATTAAAAGTTCATATCTCTCTCTCTCTTTCTCTCTCACACATCCAACCATAATCTGTTTTCACTCTCTTATGTTCGCCCCCTATTTTTCAGACCATCCCAACAATCAAACCATCTCTCTCGCTCTCTCTCTCTCTCTCTCTCACCCAGCCATAATCTGTTTTCACTCTTATGATCGCCCCTATTTTTCAGACCATCCCAACACTCAAACCATCTCCCTCTCTCTCTCTCTCTCTCTCTCTCTCTCTCTCTCTCTCTCTCTCTCTCACCCAGCCATAATCTGTTTTCACTCTCTTATGATCGCCCCTATTTTTCTGCCCTTCCCAATCAAGCCGACCTCCTCGCCTCACCTCTTTCATCTCGGCTTAGCGACTGTCTTTTTTGTTTTTGTTTTTTTGTTTTTGTTAAAGTTCCCTCTCTGTATATTATATAAGTTGTTTTATGTATCGGTCTATCAAAGGCGAATATGGGTTGTATAACGTCTCTCTCACTCTCTCTACTCTTCTCACTCTTACACACAAACACACACACACACACACACACAAAGGAGTACAAAGGAGTACAAAGGAAATCAAGCAACAACAGATCTAGTGACCCTTCTAGGTTGCTTGTCCTCCAAAACACTGAAGATCAAGTGTCCAAACAGTGGTTTAGAGTGGGTAAGGGAACATTGGAAAGGGAATTACTGCCCTGGAACTAATGTCCGTGGCAGGATTAGGAAGTTAGTAGGGGACAGATGGGTTAGTAACTGAGGGGGGGATAAAATAAAGTTATTCATTTACAAACGCAGTCAGTCACGGGTTTGAAGCGAGATATTTGTCTAGGCGGAGTTTAAATGAATCAACGGTGATGCAGTCTATAACGTTTCGGGGAAGCCCATTCCACAAGTTGACAACTCGATTGAAGAAGAAATTCTTAGATTCGTGTGAGTTAAAAGATTTACCAATAATTTTGCAACCGTTTCCCCGCGTGTAATTAGATTGGTCGATAGTGAAGTACTTACTACAGTTCATATTGTCGATGCCTTTGATGATTTTGAACACTTGAATTAAGTCACCTCTTAATCTGCGCTGGGTTAAAGGAAAAATAGATTTAATTCTCTCTCACACATCCAACCATAATCTGTTTTGTTTCACACACACACACACACACACAGTCTCTCTCTCTCTATCTATCTCTCTCTCTCGCTCTCGCTCTCTCGCTCTCTCTCTCTCTCGGTGTGGGGCTATCAAAGGCATATACGGGTTGACATCAATATCGAGGTTGACCCTTTGAATCTCCTTTGATAATTCACGCTTGTTTACTCTCTCTCTCTCTCCTGCCCCCCCCCCCCCCCCCACACACACACATATATACAGAGAGAGAGGGAGAGAGAGAGAGAGAGAGAGAGAGAGAGAGAGAGAGAGAGAGAGAGAGAGAGAGAGAGAGAGAGAGAGAGAGAGAGAGAGAGAGAGAGAACTGGCGGTGTGTATGTAACTAAGGTCCTCGCGTGTGGTGGACTCATTAATAAATTCCCCCCCGGCAATATAGAGCAGGTAATTATAGCCTTGAGGCCCTGGACTCTACCTTAACTACTAGCCAGAAGTTCAAGGGTGTCTATTACTTTGATTGATCCTCTTTAATGGGGGTCACCTGCTGTTTTTATCCTTCTCTCCTTTTCTCTCTTTCTCTGGCTTATATCCATTCGGCCCCATTCAGCCAACTGTTTTAAGACATTTATCCCCATCCAGGTGTCAATTTCTTTCTGGCGAGCGATAGTAAGCCAGCATTGAATGGAGAAATCCTGCTTCGCCGGAGAAATTTTTCTATCGAAAAATGTACAAATTTAGCTTGCTGCCAAAACAAACAAATATATATGCTGGCTCGCTACCGCTCGCCAGGAAAATATTGACACCTGGATGGGGGTAAACGTCTTAAAACAGTAGGCTGAATGGGACCGAATGGATACAAGCCAAAGAGAGAGGGAGAGAAAGAGACAAAACGCGAGGTGGGTCCCCTTAATGCGTTTCTGGGAACAGTTTGCTTTGATAAATAGCGAAGGTGTATTAAAATGTACTTCTTACTTGGTTCTTGGTTATACTGTATAGGGTACTTAGGCTCTCTCTCTCTCTCTCTCTCTCTCTCTCTCTCTCTCTCTCTCTCTCTCTCTCCCCCTCTCTCTCTCTCTCTCTCTCTCTCTCTCTCTCTCTCTCTCTCTCATTTTTATGCCTGTAAATTAGTTATTTTAGAAGAAGAATTTCGATAAGTGTGTGTGTGTGTGTGTGTTGTTAGTGTGTGTGTGTGTGTTGTTAGTGTGTGTGTGTGTTGTTAGTGTGTGTGTGTGTGTGTGTGTGTGTGTGTGTGTGTGTGTGTGTTGTTAGTGTGAGTGTGTGTGTGTGTGTGTGTGTGTGTGTGTGTGTGTGTGTGTGTGTGTGTGTGTGTGTGTGTGTGAATGTGTGTGTAAATATAATAGTATAACCCCACCATCGTACACACACGTACACTTGTAACCATACACGTGTACGTATAATATGTAGTCGTACATTAATTAAGGGAGCCCGCCTCGCTTTTTTGATCTTTCTCTCCCTCTCTCTTTGTCTTGTATTCAGTCGGTCCCATTCAGCCTACTGTTTTAAGACGTTTACCCCCATCCAGGTATCAATATTTTCCTGGCGAGCGGTAGCGAGCCAGCATATATATTTTTCATTTTGACAGCAAGCTAAATAAATGTGTACATTCTTCGATAGAAAAATGTCTCCGGCGAAGCCGGAATTCTCCATAAATGCTGGCTCGCTATCGTTCGCCAGGAAGAATTCGACACCTGGATGGGGATAAACGTCTTAAACCAGTAGGCTGAATGGGGCCGAATGGATACAAGCCAGGGAAAGAGAGAAAAGGAGAGAAAGATAAAAACAAACCGGTGACCCCCCTTAAAGCCTGTGTGTGGTCTTCTGCATGCAAGTCACCCTAATAATGCAACCCAGTACATCCTGCAAGCAATTCACACACACACACACACACACACACACACACACACACACACACACACACACACACACACACACACAGCCCGTAGCCTAGTAGGTAGAGCTCTCGTCTCACACACGAGGGGTCGGGGGTTCAATCCCCGGCCGGGCGGAGACAAATTGGGCTGGTCTCCTTTCATGTGGTAGCCTCAGTTCACCTAGCTGTAAATTGGTACCTGGCATAAGTGGACGACGTTGTGACGTCCGATCTGGGGTTGGCAAAAATGGTACAAGGCGAGATGGGTATCATATGGTTCACCTAAGCTGATGGCTACCTAAGCCTTCTGGCGAGACGGTACCGTCTATAGTGAGAATGGTACCATACAGATCCACCCTAAGCCTTCGTTTCCGATGTCGCCAATTGGCTAAAATACAGACTACACACACATCCACAGCCATTCCAACAGTACATAAAACACTTAACATGCATTTCACGCAATACATTCCCAGTTAAGGAGGCGCGATAATAATGAGCTTAGCTCGCATTGCGTGGATTCCCCTTGACGAACAAGTAACTGAGTAACTGAGTAACTGAGTAACACACACACACACGCACTTACACACACACACACACACACACACGCACACACACACACACACACACGCACGCACGGACACACACACACACGCGCGCGCACACACACACACACACATGAACTACACTGGTACAAAAACAACAAATCACAACACAACACATACTGTACAGCCACTAGCACCTTAACCGAACTCCACGCGCACCACCCAAGCAGCAAGCAAACTAACTCATTAACACACACTTATATTCTAAGTCCCTTTCACGTGTGTATAATATAGAGTTCATTGATCAGTTACAAGCATCTGACACACTGCGACATACTGTTTAGCAAGCACCACACACACACACACACACACACACACACACACACACACACACACACACACACATACACCGGATATACCACATAACTATAATACACTATTATGACTGGCATAAACACACAGCCAAAACACTATGACCATAATTATATAATCAACAAAACCTACGTTCTTTCTCCTGCCAAGTCAAGCCAATTATGGACTTAATTAATTCATGCTTGCCCTTAATTAGGCAGCCGATAATTAATAGCTTTTGTCCTCTGATATTTGTGTCATATTTAACGTGTTCCTCTATTCTCTCTCTCTCTCTCTCTCTCTCTCTCTCTCTCTCTCTCTCTCTCTCTCTCTCTCTCTCTCTCTCTCTCTCTCTCTCTCTCTCTCTCTCTCTCTCTCTTAAATAACGACGTCATGTGTCCCCGTTACCATAAATACCCTTGTCAAGTACTAAAAGGTATTCCAGGTCGCAGGTGCCATAGTGGGGTGGTGGTATTAAAGGACGGTGTGATGGTGGTGTGGTGTGATAGTGTGGTGTGGTGGTGAAGAGGTGGTGTGATGTGGTGGGGTTAAAGATAGAGATAATGGTGTGGTGTGTGTGTGTGTGATAATGTAGAGATGGTAAGGTTAAGTGGTGTGATGGTGAAGAGGTGGTGTGTGTGTGTGTGTGTGTGTGTGTGTGTGTGTGTGTGTGTGTGTGTGTGTGTGTGTGTGTGTGTGTGTGTGTGTGTGTGTGTTTGCCTTGACATTCTGTAGTAGTTTACACAAGATAGGAGAACGTAAACCTCCATAACGTGACGGGGTATGCAACATATTACACGCGCTGTATAGGAGGGTCTAGAATAGATGCAGGAATAAATGAATAAATACATAAATACATTAATATATACATAGAGAAACAATGTTAGTGGGGCATCTACATTATATATAGAAAGAAAGAAAGGCAGAAGAGTGGTAAGGTATCTACAATTAAATAAACTAAAAAATAACTAACTAAATAAATAAATAAATAAAATATACAAACAAACAAAGGTGGTGGAGTAAGTGGTGGAGCTAAAGAGGTGGAGAGTGGTGGAGATAGTGCAAGTGTAGTGTGGTGGAATAAGATGGAGGAGTAAGTGGAGTAGAGTTTTGGAGAGTGGTGGTGGTGGTGATAATGAAGGTGGTGACTGGAGTTAGGTGGAGTAAGGAAGTGGTGGAGGGTTGTGACTGGAGTGAGGTGGAGGAAGGAGGTGGAGTAAGGAAGAGGAGGAGGGAGGTGGTAACTGGAGGGAGGTAGAGGATAGAAGTGGAGTAAGGAGGAGGAGGAGGGAGGTGGTAATTGGAGTGAGGTGGATATAGAAAGTAGAGTAAGGAAGTGGAGGTAGAGGAATGAGGTGGATGATAGAGGTGGAGTAAGGAAGTGGTAGGTGATAGCGATACTAATGATGATGGTAAGTAGAGAGAGAGAGAGTGAGTGTGTCAAGAATATTACAGGCAAGAGAACTATCAAGGACCAAATTACACCATCAATCTTAAGGGGAGATTTCCACTAGAGGGATATTTTGTTGGACCCATTTCTCCCTCATGCTTAGCCCCATTGCTTTTGAGATTTTAAGATGCTTGCCCCATTAGTTTGGCAATTTTAAGAACTTTCGCCCCATTTCTGTCAATTTTAAAGATTTAGGTGTTGATTTTTCCCTGGCGAGCGATAGCGAGCCTGTAATTTAAGAGGAACTGGCCTTCGGCCAGGAAATTTTTCTACCGAAAAATGTACACATTTATCTTGAAAGGGGGTCTAGGGGGGGTAATTTTAAGCTTGATGGAGGTCTACTGAACAGACTAAAAACCTCCCCTTAATGCCTGCTTTATGGGTAATTCTGGTTATGTAATGTAGATCTCTCTCTCTCTCTCTCTCTATGTATGTATGTATGTATATATACAGTACAGTATATACCAAAGAAAAGGTATACGGAAAGCATACACGTCTTAATCTAAACGTGTAACAATTTGGTTAATATAAAAATATAATAATCAGTGATCATGCAACTTGCAGAAAGACAATATTTTGAGCGCTCCTACTCCCACACTCACACCCACGCCCACACCCACACATCCACACCCGCACACCCACACCCACTCACAGGTTGGAAGGAGGATATCCGCCCGTGACGGCTTCCGCGCCCACGGGAAGGCCTCTAACAGAAAGGGTTGATGTCAAAGGAAGGGTTACCGGCAGTCCTTGGGTCACGACAATGATATAACCTTCCTACCGGCTCTGTCTTATCATTATGTGGAAGAGGGAAGGACGAGTTGAGATACGAGAGAGTTACATACAGAGCTACACACACGCTGCACAAACGTTGCGGTCCCTACTAAGCTGTTCAGCCTTAAAGCTAATTAACTAGTAGTTGCTTTGGGGGAGACACTCGTTACAGGCAACCTGCCTTATGTCTCATTCATACAAATATGGAGAAAAAAAAGTAGAATACCCTACACACATAGTAAAAGACAAGGTTAACTCAGAGAGAGAGAGAGAGAGAGAGAGAGAGAGAGAGAGAGAGAGAGAGAGCGCGAGAGCGAGAGAGAGAGACAGAGATATATGGTAAGAATAACTAGGTGAACACGGTGGGATCGAGCCCTATCACCATAATAGGATACGCCCCCTCAGTGGGATACAGTTTCAGGATAGACCCGGTGTCATAAAGCACTTTTTCGGCAATTTTTGTCCAGCAATTGTGGTCTGGAATTCTTCTCAAGTAAAGGTATATATTATTTCAGTCTCTTAAAATCATATACATGCAGTCTAGTTGTAGATTCCCGTTCAATTCAATTCAAAATGCAATCATTTTTGTTGTCTATCTATCTATCTATTTACTCAGGCCCAATCCCCACTTTTCCGATTTTGTTTTTCGTTTCTTTGTCTTTGTCTTTTCTTTTTGTGTTAGGCTATACATGGACAATAACATGTTAACATATATAAAGATATACAATATCCAATATCAAATGCAAATAAACCAAAAACTAAAAAAACACAAAATTGCTCATTGAAAATTGACGGAGAAATTGCTCGTGTGACATTGCTATATAACACCAGCGCCACACCAGTTCGCCCTACTACACCATCTATACCACACCGGCATGGTATTTACACACCACCATAGAATCATCCTCCCACTCTTGATAGTTATCATAGAATGACCTCAACTTCCAATGCTCAACTTCACCAAACGAGTGCACCAATTTAACACCATCTTTGTAACTTAACATTACGACGATCAGAGAAAGAGAGAGTGAGAGTGAGAGTGAGAGAGAAATAAGACACATTTTCTTTCCACCACAAAAAATATCTACATCAAAGATTACACACCACTCGATGTACAGTATAATAAATTATATATATATATATATATATATATATATATATATACAGTATATACGGTATATATACAGTATATATATACAGTACATATCTGTACCGGAATATATCCAGCATTGCACCGTGTCGCCAGCCCCCTAAAAGTTGGCACCACAGTATCTTTAGCCTCCCACGCCGCTATCCAGACCTTTCCATTTTCGCGATATGGCAAAACAAATATTCGCACTCTACTTTTACACACCCACTATCGCACACACCCACGATACCACCAACAATCTCCCAACACCACCATCTTTTCCCCCTCCTCCTCCATCATAGAAGCTCACACCACAAATAAGATACCACCAAAATATTCCAATAATATATCATCAACATATATTCTGCAAGAACCAATCACTACTACATATTCCCCGACCACAATACACATCCCGCACACACACGCACTCACACATACACACACACACGCACACACATCCTCAATAACAGTGTGAAAACAAAACTTCCCCCCATACACACACACGTAGACACAGGCGTCCACGTACACGTGTCCACAACCGACATTTATATACTGTATACACACCCTCCCACCTCCCCCCATACACACACACTCACTCACTCTATCTATCTATCTATCTTCTCTCTCTCACACACACACAGCCTCCTTTCATCTGCGACACACACACACACACACAAACTTAAACACACACGACATCTGACCCCTAGAACACTACACACACACACACACACACACACACACACACACACACACACACACACACACACACACACACACACACACACACACACACACACACACACGCACCACATTCACACACACACACACCACACCACACACACTCACACACACACCACATTCACACACACACACACACACACACACACACACACACACACACACCACACTCACACTCACTCACTCACGTCACTCACTCACTCACTCACTCACTCACTCACTCATCACCATCACTCACTCACACTCACTCACTCACTCACTCACTCACACACTCCACCTCACTCACTCACTCGCACACTCCACCTCACTCACTCACTCACTCCACCTCACTCACTCACTCACACACTCCACTCACTCACTCCTACTCCATCCACTCACTCACGCACTCACTCACTCCATCACTCACTCACTCACTCACTCGTACTCACTCACTCACACACACCCTCACTCACTCACTCACTCACTCACTCACTCACTCACTCACTCACTCTCTATCTATCTATCTATCTCTCTCTCTCTCTCTCTCTCTCTCACACACACACACACATACACAGCCTCCTTTTCTCTGCGACACACACATACACACACACACACTTACACACACACACTTAAACACACACACACATACACACACACACACTTACACACACACACGACATCTGACCCCTAGAACACTACACTACACACACGCACACTCACGAGCATGCTCACTCCCGCAATACAACTAGAGTAAGTACACACACCACCTGACCCCTAGAACACTACACAGCCATAAGTCGTGAACCCAGTGTGAAAGTTAAGGGGCCAGGGTGTAGCACAGTCGCGGCCAAGAATCATGATATATATATATATATACAGTATATATATATACAGTAGTCTACAGTCAAAGTCAACAAATTAGGCTGCAGAGATTCACTTAAGGGGAGGTTTTTAATGTGTTTCCTAGACCTCCATCAAGCTTGAAATTACACCCCCTTGACCCCCTTTCAAGATAAATTTGTACATTTTTTGGTAGAAAAATGTCCCGGCCGAAGGCCGGCTCTTCTTAAATTACAGGCTCGCTATCGCTCGCCAGGAAAAAATCGACACCTAAATGGCACGAAAGGTCTTAAAAGTGACATAAATGGGGTGAAAGTTCTTAAAATCGCCAAACTAATGGGGCGAACGTCTTAAAATCTAAAAAACAATGGGGCTAAACATACAAAGTACAAAGGAGTACAAAGGAAATCAAGCAACAATAGGTCTAGTGACCCTTCTAGGCTGCTTGTCCTCCAAAACACTGAGGATCAAGTGTCCAAACAGTGATTTAGAGTGGGTAAGGGAACATTGGAAAGGGAACTACTGCCCTGGAACTAATGTCCGTGGCAGGATTAGGAAGTTAGTAGTGGACAGATGGGTTAGTAACTGAGGGGGTGATAAAATAAAGTTATTCATATACAAACGCAGTCAGTCGCGGGTTTGATGCGAGATATTTGTCTAAGCGGAGTTTAAATGAATCAACGGTGCTGCAGTCTATAACGTCTCGGGGAAGCCCATTCCACAAGTTGACAACTCGATTGAAGAAGAAATTCTTAGATTCGTGTGAGTTAAAAGATTTACCAATAATTTTGCAACCGTTTCCCCGCGTGTAATTAGATTGGTCGATAGTGAAGTACTTACTACAGTTCATATTGTCGATGCCTTTGATGATTTTGAACACTTGAATTAAGTCACCTCTTAATCTGCGCTGGGTTAAAGGAAATATGAGGGAGAAAGGGGTAAAGAAAAAAAATCCCTCAAGTGGAAATCTGCCCTTAACCCTTGCAGTACCGGTGACGTTATTATTATTCATGTCAGCTATATGTAGACGTTTATACAAAGCTTAGGATGAATACTGTACAACATGCTCGCTAAAAGGAATAATTGATGGAGACCTAGGGAGGAAGCTATAAATACAAATAAAAAGGTACATAAATGAGCCAATAAATACAGCCGTCCCCCCTTAAACAATCAAGTCAGCTAAACCCATTGCCTACGATAAACCCTTTCTAAGATGAGCTAAATCGTCAGGAGGTGGGGGGGGGGGATACTAATAATAATAATAATAATAATAATAATAATAATAACAACAATAATAATAAAACGCACAGTCGTCAATTGGAAAAAAAAAAAATATATATATATATATATATATATATATATATATATATATATATATATATGCGCTACCCCCCATATCGTTTTTCCATATCCGCACCCCGCCAACCGCCCTTTCTGTGTGCGGGCGGGCGTGAACGGCATCTGGCTATTAATATGACAGGGCAGACAATGATGGGCGTATGGGCGGGCTAGTTCTTTGCGGGCTGGGGATAGGCTGAGGCGGAAATATATAAAGAGGCATCGGAGCGGCGCATATACTTACGTAGACACACATACACCTCATACACACACACTTACACACACTTGCACATACACACACACACACACACACACACACACACACACACACAGTTTCTCTCTCTCTCTCTCTCTCTCTCTCTCTCTCTCTCTCTCTCTTTTACTCTCGGGTTAGCTATATCTACTAGAATGAAGTCCTGATCACCTCGCTGGGATCGTAAGGTATGTGTGGTCAGTGTATCTATGTAAATCTATGTACATCTCTCTCTCTCTCTCTCTCTCTCTCTCTCTCTCTCTCTCTCTCTCTGTCGCCAGTGTTTTGGCTTTTTAACCTTCAACTGTATTTGGCATTCTCGTTGTTTGTTTGTTTTTCCTCGCCTCTTCTCCTTGGCTATTTTTGAGTTGACCTTTAAATTTTATCAATAGCCAACTTTTGTAATCTGCCAAGCGCTGTTGCCGTATGTACAGTCGCGTTCAGAAATGTCAGTACAATTATGACACACTGACGAATTATTCTGATACACCGCTTGAGGCACAAAGACCATACTATTACCGAGGTTCACTTGTTAACGCTCGCTGTTTTATTTCTATCATTAAGTGTTCGAGTATTTATTTTGAAGGGGTTTCTGTTTATTATTATTTTTTATTATTATTATTTTTTGTTAAGATTGATAGAGGTCAAGGGAGCAAACTAAATCCCCCCCCCCCCCCCCCCCCTTAACAAAGGAACGTCATATTAATGTGTTTCTCGCTGGAGTATATATATATATGTCCACGATAGTTATAAACCGGGTGTACATAATATATAAGAAGTTAAGAACCACCTCCTTTCACAGATAAAGTTGACTAAAGAGGAAATGGCAAGGATAACTCGGAAATGGCAAACAAGGAAATGACGAAACAAATACACAAAGCCAGAATATAAGTCAACACACACACACACACACACACACACACACACACACACACACACACACACACACACGAAAGAAGGTTGGAGGTTAATAAGTCAACACACACACACACGAAATAAGGTTAGGCGGTCAAAAGATAGATAGAGAGAGAGAAAATAATAGATCCGTGCTTAATAATTAATAGGATAAGGATAAGAATAGAAAGTTTGGAAAGGTAACATCACGAAGAGATATAGAGACCCACACTGTTAAGAATGGCTGTGCAAAATAGAACATAGAAGCTATAACAATATATATAGTGTGTATATATATACTGTATCATATTCACCTATTTCTAAAGAGTCCTAATGAGAAAGGTAAATCTCAACTAAAATATAATGCTAAAGTTAAATTTGAATATGTGTCAAAGCGTTCGCAATAAACTGTACATATTGGAGTCAAAGGGTTACAATGGTTGACAGTCTTCAATGAAATTACAGCTGACAGAAACAAACTAATAATTATATATTCCGAGATTGTACATACCATTGCTTTATATCCTTCTCATATATATTTCGCCTGGGTCATTTATATTTGCTCATATATGTATCGATTTATTATTATATTTGTTTCCTCCCTAGACATCCATCAAACTTAAAAACACCCGACCAAGACCCTCCTTCAAGACAAATGTGTACATTTTTCGATAGAAACATGTCCTTTCATTTATATTGCAGGCTCGTTATCGCTCGCCAGGAAATAATGGACACCTAAATGACACAAACATTCTTAATATTGACAAATGGGGCGAAAGATCTTAAAATCGCCAAACTAATGGAAAGAACGTCTTAAAACGTCAACACTAATATGCTAAACATGAGGAAGAAGGGGGTCCATAATAAACGAGTACTACCCCCTTAAGGCTCGTGTGATCCAGCCTAAACCAAGCGACTGTAAATATCCGCGGAATTCCCCCCATCGACGCCTGGCCCTGACGCTGACTTGTGATTGACGGCCGGAAGGGAAGGTGATTGTAAGGGTTATTGGTGTTATTGACAACCACCTGGAGAATGGCTGATGGAAGGACGGTGATTTACTGCTATAACTGGTATTTTATGTTGTTGTTATTAGTATTATTATTATTATTATTAGTATTATTAGTATTATTATTATTATTATTATTATTATTATCAGTATTTGTATTTGTATTTTTTGTTTTATTATTATTATTATTATTATTATTATTATTATTAGTATTATTATCCATATAAATATAATAATGACCCCATGGCAACCCAACACATCATTAATATGTCAAATGTTCTTGGAACTGTCGTTGTCAGGCAATAATTAGTCACCCATTAATTACATGATACCATAAATAAAGCAGAAGAAGTTGTTATTCGTTAATTATACGTTGCTGCGTGAACTGTGTCGCTCGCGGCTGGTTATGCGGTCGTTGGTCGGCTTGTTCAGGCGTTTCTGATATGTCGATTTAATAACCCGAAAGCGGATATTATTTTTTGTTTTAATTTTAGAAAACGTGTAATTTTTAGCTTCGTTAAAATAAATCGACACCTAAATGGCACGAAAGGTCTAAATTGATCTTGAAAGGGGGTCTAGGGGGTATTTTATTAAGCTTGATAGAAGTCTAGCGAGGAAACTCAAAAATAAATAAATAAATAGATTTATAGCCCAAAACCCAAGCACTACCCCCATAAAGCCCTCCATTATATTAACTTATTTCTAGAATAACCCTTTCGAGATCTGACGAGAGTTTCTTTTCTGCTCTCTGACTATTATTGGGACGATTTTTATTCAGCTTAGGAAGGGTTTGTGGAAGTCAGAGGGGTTACTGAATTAGTCTTTACCCTTATTATTCCCACAAATCCTTCCTAAACAGTATACAATTGTTGTTGTTGTTGTTGTTGTTGTTGTTGTTGTTGTCATGTTGTTGCTGATAATGATGAGAATAATGAAGCCCCTAGCTCTCTCGCTCTCTCTCTCTCTCTCTCTCTCTCTCTCTCTCTCTCTCTCTCTCTCTCTCTCTCTCTCTCTCTGTCATTTGCATCAGCCCAGGTTCCAGGATGCCACACTAACGCACACAGGTTAATTAAGGGGAGGTATTTAGTTTGTTCCCTAGATCTCCATCAAGCTTAAAATTACACCCCCTTGAGTCCCTTTCAAGATAAATTTGTACATTTTTCGGTAGAAAAATGTCCCGGCCGAAGGCCGATTCCTCTTAAATTACAGGCTCGCTATCGCTCGCCAGGATAAAATCGACACCTGAATTGCACGAAAGGTCTTAATATGGGGTGAAAGTTCTTCAAATCGCTAAACTAATGGGACAAACGTGTTATATTATCAAAAGCAATGGGGCTAAACATGAGGGACAAAGGGGTTAAGAAAAAAATCCCTCAAGTGGAGATCTCCCCTTAAACACATACGGTCTCTACTATATATATTATAATGGAACAGGTTTGAATACAATTAAAGAAGCCCACCCCTCGCTTTTTTTTTTCTCTTTCTCTCCCTCTCTCTTTGGTTTGTATCCATTCGGCCCCATTCAGCCTACTGTTTTAAGACGTTTACCCCATCCAGGTGACAATATTTTCCTGGCGAGCGGTAGCGAGCCAGCATATATATATTTTTGTTTTGACAGCAAGCTAAACTTGTAAATTTTTCGATAGAAAAATTTCTCCGGCGAAGCCGGATTTCTCCATACAATGCTGGCTCGCTATCGCTCGCCAGGAAGAAATCGAGACCTGAATGAGGATAAACGTCTTAAAACAGTTGGCTGAATGGGGCCGAATGGATACAAGCCATGGAAAGAGAGAAAAGGAGAGAAAGATAAAAAAAAAAGCAGGTGACCCCCCCTTAATTAGCTCAGGTAAAACAATAAGCCTCCTCCCCGAGAGTCCTGGTGATGATTACGAGAGAACAGGGGGGGGGGGGGGCTTCATAATCAACATCAACCACAACAATAACAACAACAACCACAACTTTGACACCACCGCTAACAACAATAACAACTACATCTTTAACAACAATAACACCAACAACTACAATAATAACAAAACAAAAACAACAGCAACAACTAAAATAACAACGGCTCTGTTACGCTGGCTATCATTAGACGATTTCATGCAGTTTAGCGAGGGACTTTTGAAACCAACGGGGCTCAAACTAAATACAACACACCCTTTAACTCCCGCAGACTGAACAAACTGCCTGAAATCGTCTAATGATAGCCAGCATACAGTGAAGGTGGTCCCTTTATCGCGAAAGGGTTAATTATTAAATTAGGTCCCGATAATTATGTAGTCACGGTATAAAGGGGATTAATTAGCTCCCGTGATAATGGGTCAACAGGCAGTCTAATGAAAGGTAAACAAATTAGATAGATAGATAGATAGATAGATAGATAGAGAGAGAGAGAGAGAGAGAGAGAGAGAGAGAGAGAGAGAGAGAGAGAGAGAGAGAGAGAGAGAGAGAGAGAGTGTGAGTGTGTGTAGACGAGAAACACTCAGGTGAATCATTAATATGTAAATATTATGCATGAAGTAGTTACATGGCTAGTATGAGCGCCCTATAAGAACATTAATAACGACAGTGATAAGAATATAGCCAGATAAACAGTAGAGATAATAGTCATATGGATACTAAACTATTTGGAGTTTTTGTAAACATTAACATACCATAAAATATACTACACCGTTATATATTAGCTGAACGTGAACATAACAGGTGATAAGAAAGGTAATACACAGACAATAATATACCCATCTTATAAACTAACAAGGACTAATGAGTGAGAGGAACTCGAGATATGCACAGTCAAGAGCAAAAAAAGGCCACTCATCCATTTATATCAGTATCGAACAAGACAATACATTATTATCGCCCAAATGCTTCAGATCAGGGTGTCAAACTAGAGCAATTTTGTTTGAAGACTTTGCGAAGGAATACGAGACAATTAACACCAAATAGCATTGGTTTGGTCTTGTTACCACTTCCAAAGACATAATTTGAACAATAAACCACAATTTCATCTCTGCCTATAACAAAAACACAGACTAAAAATGAAAGGATTCGGCTTTCGTTTGACACCCTGCTTCAGATCTAGGCTTTAAAAGGTTCAAAGACTCGAACTGGTGTAACTTCATATATGCTGAGAATTGTACAGAGTTCATATACACAAACACAATAATAATAATAATAATAATATAACCGAGGATTTTGTGTATATAGTTTTCCGGAGCATGTAAAGAAGCAATTTAGGTGTGACTGGCCGGACGCGACGGGGGTCCTTGGAGAAGAGAAAAAAAAAAAAAAAAAAAAAATCGGACCAAGTTTATTTTGCGAGCCGAGACTTACGAACTGGGAGTGACGGATCTTTTGAGCAAGGAGGGAAATCTGCTTCTTCTTTCAGGGTGTTAATTACTTCCTATTTCTTTCTCCTTTATTTCCTCGTCTGGTCTGGTCTGGTCTGGTCTCTTCTCTTCTCTTCTCTTCTCTTCTCTTCTCTTCTCTTCTCTTCTCTTCTCTTCTCTTCTCTTCTCTTCTCTTCTCTTCTCTTCTCTTTCTCTTTCTCTCTCTCTCTCTCTCTCTCCTCTTCTCTGTCGCTCTCACTCACTTTCTCTCTCTCTCCCTTCCTCAACTTTTCTCCTCAATTTGTCTCTGGTCGACCATTATTCACTCTAAGCCCCCCTTCTCTCTCTCTCTCTTTCTCTCTCTCTCTCTCTCTCTCTCCCTCTCTCTCTCTCTCTCTCTCTCTCTCTCTCTCTCTCTCTCTCTCTTTCTCTCCCTCTCTCTCTCACACACACATAAGCACCGGGCGAAAGGATCATTTTGTGGACTGAAGGGTTGACACGGCGGTTGAAACTCAAGAGGGTGTTTAAGACCGACTCCCGGGAGAAACTAAAACAGGAGAGAGAGAGAGAGAGAGAGAGAGAGAGAGAGAGAGAGAGAGAGAGAGAGAGAGAGAGAGAGAGAGAGAGAAGATAGACTACCGTATTTCCATCAATTCAACCTACAAAACTAATCTTGGTAACCTGTAAAATTTAACTGTATAGGCTAACTCAACTTAATACCTTTTATAACTAACAAACGACTACAGCAAGCGAGTTAATATGTCTACCCCTTGCGAAGGATCAGCCAGGGAATAATACTGTAGGTGCAGCAATTTATAACCCATTCGCTCTAGCCCTTTTTGAGTTACAGAGTTTAGGGATCTGGATTTCTGGCCTATCTATAATGAACAGGGTATACATACTTATCCAGCTTCATTTACAATTACTTCATCAAATATTGTAAATAATCAACACCATTCCGTACCTATATACCTGTAGCCATACTGTATATTGCCCCGATATAAGAAATCGCCGTGTGTTGAAATGCGCAAGTATACTTATTATGAGACAAATATGTCTGAAAACACGACCAAGGAAGCGAAAATAAGTAGCAAAATGAAAAGAGAACGCGAGGAAAATTGATAAGTGCAATCAGGATAAGGATTGATAAGTGCAAGCAGGATAAGGATTGATAAGTGCAAGCAGGATAAGGATTGGAAGGCCCCCCCCCCCCACACACACACAGACACACACACACATATAAACACACACACACACACCACCTAGGCAGCAAGAAACTAGTACTGCGGGTAGCCCTTAGGCGGAGCAGGATAGGGAGAGTGGGGGTATGGGGGGGGGGGGAGGGTATGTGAGGGAATGGGGGGAACACGGGGGGGGTGGGGGGGGTGAAGGGAGACGAGAACAGGACGTATGGAGGACGAGAGGCGATGTAAGGGGAGGTAGAACATGGCCACGATGGAATTTGACACATAAATGGTTAACTCACTATATACAGTATATATATATATATATATATATATATATATATATATATATATATATATATATATATAGGCATGGTTATAATTATATATAATTTTTATCCGAGATCACCATTGCGTTTACAGTATATGTGTATTGTCAACACATACGTACACGCGCTAAATTAATTAACCTATTTCTTCGATAAAGTTCAAATTACTCACATGCGAATTATTTTATATTATCGAGTAAGTTTCAGACTCGCACAGGCTATTCCTAACCTAAATAATACCATATAATGCTATCAAGAGGAGGAGGAGGAAGGAAGGAAGTGGTCCTGGCAGTGAAAGGGTTAAGACAGGAGCCATGGCCACTAATACCGCTACCATGTGCATACTAACTACCACACTACAAGCTTTCTCTCTCTCTCTACACACACACACACACACACACTAGGTATACGGGTATGGGAAATGAGGACACACACACTTATACGCACACACATGCACAGTTCTACACACACAAAGACACACATACACACACACACACACACACACACACATATATATATATATATATATATATATCCGAACACACACTCATATATATATACACCCACACATACATACATATACACACTCTTTCACCCTCACACCCACATACACACGCACATCCACACTCACATATGCTACACAGACACATACACACACATACTGTACATAAACAGTGAAAAACAAATATATATAGAGAGCATGTGACATATCTCATCAACCATTGCCAGTTAAAATGTTCGCATGAAGTCTTATCAGAACACACATATATTTATAAATTATAATTAATGTTCACTATTAACCATTAACCCCTTCTGTACCGGTGTCGTCCTTTTAACTTTACTGTGGCTACTATTAAATTATTATATTCAGATTAAAATGAGCCTCCAGTAATTAACAGGTTTTGAACTATCTCATTAAACCATTATTACTACCACAGATCCTTCCTAAGCTTCATAAAATAGTCTAAATGCAGCTGAAATATAATAAAAAAAGACAGCCCCAGTACGCCAAGGGTAAAGACAAGGATAGCAAGGTAAAACACACCCAATTTACTCCTCGCTCTAAATATATACCTTTTTCACACCCTATATACAGTGTTATCAAACCTGTCCAGGCATACCAGGAATTCCTCGGCTCCCCAGACTGTACGCACCCACGGACCCATTCAACCCCCCTCTGTTGTTGGCAGGTGCTCGTTTATGTGTTTATCACAACTTTAATTTGGCTCGATTTAATTTTCCCGGGAATTGACGCGAAATTTATGTCATATATTGTTTTATAACCTGTAATG
>CM064483.1:1862956-1912118 GCA_032716605.1 Paralithodes platypus
CACCCCTCCCCCATTCATCCTTCCTCTTTCCACCACTCCTCCTTCATCTCTCCACCACTCCTCCCTCCTCTCTCCACCCCTCTCCTCTCCTCTCACTCACGTCCCCCTCCTCTGCTTTCCCACCCCTCTCCGGCACGTGTTCCTTCATCCTCCACCCTCCCTTCTCTCTCCACCACTCCCCCTCCTCTCTCTCAGCATCGCCTTGCCCTCCTCTCGCCACCCACCGTCTCCTCCCCCCGTTCCACCCCCTACCTCGGCCTCTCTCGGGTCCCTCTCTCCCCCGACTCCTCCCTCTCTCTCCCACCACCTCCCTTTCTCTCCTCCTACCCCCTCCTCCCCTCTGTTCCTCCAACCACTGGCCTTACCTTTCTCTCCACCTGCCCTTTCTCCCTTCCTCTCCACCCCTCTCCCTCTCTTTCTCCACCACTCCTCCCTTCTCTCCACCCCTCTCCCTTCCTCTCCCTCTCTTTCTTCACCACTCCTCCCTCTCCACTCCTCCTCCATCAAGGCAGAGATAATTTCAAGGCTCGTCGCGTCCATACCCCCAGCGGAAGATTTGTTTTTAATGAAATAAATTGGTTCGTACATACGGTTTACCGTCCGATTGACTTTACACACACACACACACACACACACACACACACACACACACACACACACACACACACTCACTCATTCACACACACACTCACTCATTCATTCATTCACACACACACTCAATCACATACACACCCACACACACATGTCGTCCTTTTAACTTTATTCTGTTTAATATTAAACGATTGTATTCAGTTTGAAAAGGTCCTCCAGCAATGAACAGGCTTCGAACTCTCTCACTTAACCGTTTGTAATACCTCAGATCCTTCTCAAACTGCACAACATGGTCTAAATCTAGCAAAGGGGGGGGGGGGACGAGTGTATGAAGGTTAACAGGGAGGTATGTCATTTATGGACCCCCTTCTCCCTCATGTATAGCCCCATAGATACTTTGATATATTAACATTTTCGCCCCATCAGTTTAGCAATTTTAAAATCTTTCGACCCATTTCTTTGTCAACTTTAAGATCATTCGTGCCATTTAGGTGTCGATATATTCCTGGCGAGCGATAGGAAGACTGCAATGTATGAGGAACTGGCCTTCGGCCGGTACATTTTTCTACCAACACATTTACAAATGTATCTCATGGGGGGGGGGGGTCTCTTGGAGAACATTTCAAACCTCCCCTTAAGCCTAGGTTCAGTACAGGGATGGGACTATACGGCTTATAAGCAAGGAATGGACGTAATTTGTGTGCGGCTTTTGTCTCGTTTATCAGGATACAGCATCATTAGCTGCTTTACGCTCCCATGGTGTATATAGCTCCACCGGTACACAGTTGTATTTACGCTCCCATGGTGTATATAGCTCCACCGGTACACAGCTGCTTTACGCTCCCATGGTGTATATAGCTCCAATCGCCACCGGTGACACAGCTGCCTTTACGCTCTCCATGGTGTAATTATATCTCCACCGGTACAACAGCATGCTTTACCGCTCCCATGGTGTATATAGCTCCACCGGTACACAGTTGTCTTTCAACGCCTCCCATGGTGTATATAGCTACTCCACCGGTACCACAGCTGCTTTAACCGCTCCCTGGTGTATATAGCTCCACCGTACGACGTGCTTTAAACGCTCCCATGGTGATATCAGAGCTCCACCGGTACACAGTTTGCTTTAACGCTCCCATGGTGTATAGTAGCTCCACCGGTACACAGTTGCTTTACGCTTCCCATGGTGTATATAGTCTCCACCGGTACCAACAGCTTGCTTTAACGCTTCCCATGGTGTATATAGGCCCTCCAAACCGGTACACAGCTGCTGTTAACGCTCCCCATGGTGTATATAGCTCCCACCGTACACAGCTTCTTACGCTCCCATGGGTTGTATAGTAGCTCCACCACCGGTTACACAGGTTGCTTGTTAAAACGCTCCCCATTGTTGTATATTAGCTCCACCCGTACACAGCTGCTTTTACCGCTCCCATGGTGTAGATAGCTCGCACCGGTACACAGCTGCTTTACGCTCCCATGGGTGTAAATAGCTCCCACCGTTACCAAAAAACAGTTGCTTTACGCTCAACCATGGTTGTATATAGCTTCCACCGGTACACAGCTGCTTTAACGCTCCCATGGTGATATATCTATAGCTCCAAACCGGTACAACACAGCTGCTTTACACGCTCCCATGGTGTATATAGCTCCACCGGTAACAAACAGTTTTGCTTTATTACGCTCCCATGGTGTATATAGCTCCACCTGTACACAGTTGCTTTACCGCTCACCATGGTGTATATAGCTCCACCGGTACAACAGCTGCTTTACCCGCTCCCATGGTGTATATATCTCCACCGGTCCAAACAGCTGCTTCTAGCCTTTACCGCTCCCATGGTGTATATAGCTCCACCGGGTACAACAGCTGCTTTTACGCTCCCATGGTGTATATAGCTCCACCGGTACACAGTTGCTTTACGCTCCCATGGTGTCATATCTCCAGCTCCACCGGTACCCCAGTTGTATTACGCTCCCATGGTGTATATATCTCCCCCGGTACACAGTTGCTTTACTCTCTCCATGGTGTAGATAGCTTGGCCACCGGTACACAGTTTGTATTTACGCTCCCATGGGTGTATATAGCTCCACCGGTACAACAGCTGCTTTACGCTCCCATGGTGTATATAGCTCCACCGGTGACACAGCTGCTTTACGCCTCCCATGGTGTATATAAGCTCCACCCGGTACACAGTTGCTTTAACGCTCCCATGGTGTATATAGCTCCACCGAGTGACACGAGTTTGTATTTACGCTCGCCTATGGTGTATATATGCTTCCACCGGTACACAGCTGTTTTACCGCTCCCATTGGTGGTATATAAGCCTCCACCCCGGTAGCACAAGTTTGCTTAACCGCTCCCCATTTGGTGTAATATAGCTCTCCACCGGTACACAGCTGCTTTACGCTCCCATGGTGTATATAGCTCCACCGGTACACAGCTGCTTTACGCTCCCATGGTGTATATAGCTCCACCGGTACACAGCTGTTTTACGCTCCCATGGTGTATATAGCTCCACCGGTACACAGTTGCTTTACGCTCCCATGGTGTATATGCTCCACCGGTACACAGCTGCCTTACGCACCCATGGTGTATATAGCTCCACCGGTACACAGTTGCTTTACGCTCCCATGGTGTATATAGCTCCACCGGTACACAGCTGCTTTACGCTCCCATGGTGTATATAGCTCCACCGGTACACAGTTGCTTTACGCTCCCATGGTGTATATAGCTCCACCGGTACACAGCTGCTTTACGCTCCCATGGTGTATATAGCTCCACCGGTACACAGTTGCTTTACGCTCCCATGGTGTATATAGCTCCACCGGTACACAGCTGCTTTACGCTCCCATGGTGTATATAGCTCCACCGGTACACAGTTGCTTTACGCTCCCATGGTGTATATAGCTCCACCGGTACACAGTTGCTTTACGCTCCCATGGTGTATATAGCTCCACCGGTACACAGTTGCTTTACGCTCCCATGGTGTATATAGCTCCACCGGTACACAGCTGCTTTAAACGCTCCCATGGTGTATATAGCTCCACCGGTACACAGTTGCTTTACGCTCCCATGGTATATAGCTCCACCGGTACACAGCTGCTTTACGCTCCCATGGTGTATATAGCTCCACCGGTACACAGTTGCTTTACGCTCCCATGGTGTATATAGCTCCACCGGTACACAGTTGCTTTACGCTCCCATGGTGTATATAGCTCCACCGGTACACAGTTGCTTTACGCTCCCATGGTGTATAGCTCCACCGGTACACAGTTGCTTTACGCTCCCATGGTGTATATAGCTCCACCGGTACACAGTTGCTTTACGCTCCCATGGTGTATATAGCTCCACCGGTACACAGCTGCTTTACGCTCCCATGGTGTATATAGCTCCACCGGTACACAGCTGCTTTACGCTCCCATGGTGTATATAGCTCCACCGGTACACAGCTGCTTTACGCTCCCATGGTGTATATAGCTCCACCGGTACACAGCTGCTTTACGCTCCCATGGTGTATATAGCTCCACCGGTACACAGCTGCTTTACGCTCCCATGGTGTATATAGCTCCACCGGTACACAGTTGTATTTACGCTCCCATGGTGTATATAGCTCCACCGGTACACAGTTGCTTTACGCTCCCATGGTGTATATAGCTCCACCGGTACACAGCTGCTTTACGCTCCCATGGTGTATATAGCTCCACCGGTACACAGCTGCTTTACGCTCCCATGGTGTATATAGCTCCACCGGTACACAGTTGTATTTATGTTCTTTTTCGACTGGAGCTTTGAGAATAATTGTCTTTACCAACTAACGAGAAGCGAAGAATAATGGTACCTTTCGGCAATGAGTCACTTCAAATGCATCCTCATAAAATATCAATTGACCACTTGCGAGTTTCGTTCTATAAGGAAGTTGGAGCTGTAGACATCGATATTTAGTAGAATTACCAGCTAAAATGCGGTTGTATTAAGTTTATAAATACGTCAAACCCAATTCAACATACTCTTTAGGCATCAGAAACATACCTAATTATTGCACTTATATTTACCATCGATGTCTACAGCTCCAACTTCCTTATAGCCTGAAACTCGCAAGTGGTCAATTGGTTCTGTATCCTTCGTTCTGTGAGATTGAATTTACATTAGATTTGTATAATATATCCAATTGAGCTTTTGAATTAAGTCCAGAATACCCGATAGAAAAAAAATCATGAACTGTTGAGGAGGTAAATGCTTTTTGTAATTCTATTGTGCAGATTCTTCACTGCATTTCCGTGTAACGAACAATATTAATATTCTCGTGTTGTATTTAGTTCAAGTCAAAATGACGCCCCTTCAATTGAACAGATAATTATTAATATTATTATTGCAATTATTTTGATCTAAAGGAATCACCGTGCCCCATATGAATCAAACCGACTAAATTACCGATGACAGCCACAACGCTTAGCTCGGTAAAAACCAGCCTGCCCTTTGGTAGCTGCCGGTGTGAGGTGAATGTCTAATGATTAAGGCAGCCCACCTCGCTTTTTTTTATCACGCTCTTCCTCTCTCTTTGGCTTGTATCCATTCGGCCCCATTCAGCTTACTGTTTTAAGACGTTTACCCCCATCCAGGTGTCAATATTTTCCTGGCGACCGGTAGCAAACCAACATATATATATATATATATCTTTGTTTTGACAGCAAGCTAAATTTGTAAATTTTTCGATAGAAAAATGTCTCCGGCAAAGCCGGATTTCTCCATACAATGCTGGCTCGCTATCGCTCGCCAGGAAAAATTCGACACCTGGATGGGGATAAACGTCTTAAAACAGTTGGCTGAATGGGGCCGAATGGATACAAGCCAGAGAAAGAGAGAAAAGGAGAGAAAGATAAAAAGAGCAGGTGAATGTCTAATGATGAACTGGTCCCTCCCTTGGTAGTAGTACCGGTAGTTGATGAAAGTACGACCCCCTTTAAAACTACACCAGGGAGAGAGAGAGAGAGAGAGAGAGAGAGAGAGAGAGAGAGAGAGAGAGAGAGAGAGAGAGAGAGAGAGAGAGAGAGAGAGAGAGAGAGAGAGAGAGAGAGAGAGAGATGGGGGGGGGGGAGGTGGAGGGGAGTTGGATATGTACACTTGATTTCTGGGGCTATTGGATTCTCTCTCGTGTTCTTAACATTTGGGAGATGCGATGACACATTTCTGTTTGGTTTTCTAGCTATCATAAGACGATTGTAATCAGATTAGGAAGGGCATGTGAAAGTCAGAGGGTTAATTGAAATAGTTATTACCCTAATAATTTGCAAAGATCATTCTAAAATGTATAAAATCGTTTAATGAATAAACTATCAAAATGCGTCCTAATCTTCTAAGGGTTTCATGTTTAATCATTGTTTCCACCAAACTTCAAGATTGTGGAGATTATGCGTGTGTCTGTTTGTAAGCAGGGGTAGACAGAAGGAATATAAACACCATATGAGGAGGAGCACTTTATTGACAACGTTTCGCATATAGGTTCTTCCGGCCAATCTATTTTTATCAAGCAGGAGCCTCAAAATGTAATTCACAGATTTTGATGACATATCGTCAATAACTGTATCTGGTACCGGAATAGCAACCATTCATATTTGGACAAAATCCGATGACTCCTCCCCCTCCCCTCCGTCCAACGTAGCTGACCGACCTACCGACCGACCGACCGACTCCGACCTCTCTCTCTCTCTCTCTCTCACCACGCCCCTCTCTCTCTCTCTCTCTCTCTCTCTCTCTCTCTCTCTCTCTCTCTCTCCAAATGACCGCATAAAGCTTAGCGCCATGACCCCTTTACATAAAACAACATAATGGCCGTAGTAATAAAGCCATTGTCTGGTAAAATATTATATATCATATATATAGAAGTGTCGTAAATAACTACTGAGAGAGAGAGAGAGAGAGAGAGAGAGAGAGAGAGAGAGAGAGAGAGAGAGAGAGAGAGAGAGAGAGAGAGAGAGAGAGAGAGAGAGAGAGAGAGAGAGAGAGAGAGAGAGAGAGAGAGAGAGAGATAGAGAGATAGAGAGAGAGAGAGAGAGAGAGAGAGAGAGAGAGAGAGAGAGAGATAACTGGGTACACACATACATACATACATGTTTAAAGACCGTTTTGCCCACAGAGAATGTGGTTACAGTCTCACATCCTAAACGGCTGTTTTCCAGGCAGCCCTGTCAAGGCCTCAAGGGCTGCCTTTGTTGTCAAGTTCTATATTTTGAGATCGGACTGGAGTACCTGATCCCACGTCATCCTAGGTCTACCCCTACGCAAAGGTCCCGAAACGTTAACAGTCCAGCATTTCTTTATGCAGTCCTGGTGGCATAATGAAATAAGATTTGAAAGGAAGGAAGTTTTGAAGCCCATTGAAACTTGGCTATTTCTCGAGAGGGATTATTATTACTACCCAGGACTTAAGGGAAAATGGGTCGTTTGTCTGGACCCCTTTCCCCTCGTGTTTAGCCCATTAAGTTTGATAGTTTAATACGTTCGGCCCATTAGTTTGGCGATTTTAAGACCTCCCCCCCCCTCCACACACACACACACCTCCTTAGACAGTTTAGGTGTACTGAATATAGTGCGTGTGGTGCTGGTGGACCGACCTACTGCCTCGTATCATTGTCAACAGTGTGTATACGTCATTCACAGTGAGAGAGGTCACAGTCAGCCTCTCACAATTATCTCACTCACTCACCAACTCTCTCACACACACACACACACACACACACACACACACACACACACACACACACACACACACACACACACACACACACACACACTCACTCACACTGTGTGTCTCTCTCTCACTCACTCTCACTCTCTCTCTAGACATTCCTAGTTTGTGCCTATCTGTAACTGAGTTATTGCATCACAAATTTTGTTTTATTGAAATGTGTAATTGTCTGCCCCCATCTAGTCTGTGGGGCGGTAAATAAAGGTTATTAAGTCATCAGCTCTCTCTCTGTCACACACACACACGCAAAAATGGTACAAGGCGAGATGGGTATCATATGGTTCACCTAAGCTGATGGCTACCTAAGCCTTCGGGCGAGACGGTACCGTCTATAGTGAGAATGGTACCATACAGATCCACCCTAAGCCTTCGTTTCCGATGTCGCCAATTGGCTAAAATACAGACTACACACACATCCACAGCCATTCCAACAGTACATAAAACACTTAACATGCATTTCACGCAATACATTCCCAGTTAAGGAGGCGCGATAATAATGAGCTTAGCTCGCATTGCGTGGATTCCCCTTGACGAACAAGTAACTGAGTAACACACAGCCCGTAGCCTAGTAGGTAGAGCTCTCGTCTCACACACGAGGGGTTGGGGGTTCAATCCCCGGCCGGGCGGAGGCAAATTGGGCTTGTCTCCTTTCATGTGTTAGCCTCAGTTCACCTAGCTGTAAATAGGTACCTGGAATAAGTGGACGACGTTGTGACGTCCCATCTGGGGTTGGCAAAAATGGTACAAGGCGAGATGGGTATCATATGGTTCACCTAAGCTGATGGCTACCTAAGCCTTCGGGCGAGACGGTACCGTCTATAGTGAGAATGGTACCATACAGATCCACACTAAGCCTTCGTTTCCGATGTCGCCAATTGGCTAAATACAGACTACACACACATCCACAGCCATTCCAACAGTACATAAAACACTTAACATGCATTTCACGCAATACATTCCCAGTTAAGGAGGCGCGATAATAATGAGCTTAGCTCGCATTGCGTGGATTCCCCTTGACGAACAAGTAACTGAGTAACTGAGTAACCACTAACAACACCAGTCCTTCACTGTCCCTCCGCCTTTCCTTTACAATCTTTCCACTTCAACTTCCATTTTTTTCAATATCACTTGTTTCCTTCTTATTCACTTTATTATTATTATTATTATTATTATTATTATTATTATATTTCAATATTATTACTGTCACTAAAATTATTTTATTTGTATTATTACTATAGTATTCAATTAATTGTATTACTAACAAAGAAAATAGTTTCGAAATGTCTAAAACTATTACGATTGGATAGAGCTTTGGCATAGGTAAAAAGGGATGATTAATATCAAAATTACCATAAATATATTATTTTAGTACGGTAACCGTATATATATTTTTAAAGCATGCATTTTGGCTATGCAATCACACTTTTAAGAATACTCCCAAGACCCCCCCCCCCCCTTCTTCTTCTGCGCCATCCTTGTCTTCCACTTTCCTTTAATTGGGGTTTTGCTACCTCTACTAGAATAAAGTCTGGAGCGTGTGGTCAGGGAATCTATATACCAGTGCATCTATCTCTTACACACACACACACACACACATCCACTAACACACACAACCCGACTTGCACACACACACACACACACACACACACCGACTTGCCACACACTCACTCAGTCACCCACCCACACACGTACACGTACACACCACACACACACACACACACACACACACACACACACACACACACACACACACACACATACTTACCCCACACTCTCTCCTCAGTCTTCACTCTTGCCTCTCATGGACAAAGCCACTTTCCGTGTTGGGGGAACATTTTTCCACCTGTAAATTCACAGTTGAGTGCTCTCTCTCTCTCTCACTCAGTCTCACTCTCTCTCTCTCCAATCCATCTCTATCACACACTCTCTCTCTCTTCTCTCTCTCGGAAATAAACACCAGCATTTCTTATTTTACGTCGATTACATTACTTTCCCTGTTATAACCGTACTACTAACTTGTGAAACCGCATGAATAGGATCTCTTAACAGGTTTACTTCAATAATATAAAGACATAATAATGGCGCACTGGTAACCTTTAAAAAAAGAAAAAGAAAAAGAAAAAAAGAAAAAAAGAAATAAAACGGCTATATCTAATTCTTAAATTTCTCCCTCAATAATATTCCGAAATCAATACAAACATTATATTACTGCATGTGACACCATAGTATGGTTGGCCAAATAAGTCGTGTCTCCGCTGTCATTATGTTTTGCTCGCTGTGTGCTGTATTAATGTCTGTCAGATGTTGAATAGTGTGTAAAGATAGAAACATGTTTTATATCTCACTCGAAATGATGCATTAATGCTTAGATAGTGCTGACACTAATAATTGATCGAAATATACTTGGTACCGCGTATTGACTTATTTGGCCGACTGTACCACGCTTGCATTCCCAGTACACTTCCGGAAACAGAGGGTAATAATGATGTACCCGCCACATTTTTGTCCAGTGATGCAATAACACGCCAACCACCAAGACCACGCCGAAAAGGACACCAGCAAGTTTGGGATTTGAACCTCTAAACCATTTATCTCTCTGTCTACACAAAATCTGTCTCGTATTTGAACCCCTTAACAATGTCTTTTTCTGTCTGCACACAATCCGTCTCGTATCTTATCCCCCCACAATACTATCACCAACCAGGCATGCATAACATAATTTATACCCTTTATCTGTATTCCGTATATCTGAATAATAAGTAAGCATTAATCACATATAATGAAGTGCACAAGAAAAATATAAATATATTAAAGTGTCTAATAAAAAAATAAAAAAAAATAAATGGGAGAAAATCAACATCTCACCGAACTTAAGACTGCATAATGGCCATGTTCGAATAGAGAGAAAGAGTGGGAGAAATAAAATGAATAAAAGTATGACGCACGTATGTTTGTATATCATGCTTAAAAGTATAATAACGAGGGGGAGAGAGAGAGAAAGAGAGAGAGAGAGGGGGGGGGGGGGAGGGGGCCAAGTAGAGAGAAAAGTGGGTACAGAGGGGGCGAATCAAACAAAGAATAAAAACAAATTAGACAAGGTTAGGCTTATGGGGAACAAGAGAAAACAAAATTCAAGAACAACACAAAAAATACAAAGTTGGAACACTGGGGAATTGGGAAAAAAAAAAAAAAAAGGGAGGGAGGGAGGGAGGGAAAATATATACACAAGAAAGGGAGCCAAGCCGCTATTATAATCATGAATAATAATTAATCCCTTCAGTACCAGCTACGTTTTTTAAACTATATTCTGGCTATAGTTAGCTGATTGTGTGCAGTTTCGGAAGGATCTGTGGTACCGTAGTTAAAAGGGTTGATTGAGAGAGATCGAAGCCTTATCATTGCTAGAGATCCTTCCTAATCTGAATAAAATCAATGCCTAGTAGCCAGAATAAAATGATAAGACTATCGAGGGTAAACAAGGGGTTAAGAGTACCAGTAGCGCATAAAGAGCAACGGGATAAGAATATGACAGTGGCGTACAGAATGGAGAGATAAACACTAGACATATTTGGAGAGAACAAAATATAGATGGAAAGACAAAAAAAAAAAAAAAAAAAAATACGTTAAGATCATTTATACATGGTGAAGGATAGAATATTATGATAAATCTCAAAATGCCACAACATGAGACGCAAACGAGAGAGATAGTGAACAAGGCCTGGCTACCTAAAATATCTATACTTTACGAATGCTTATCTGAACCTCTTCTTCAGTTCATTTACCCCTTCTGTACCGGTGACGTCCTTTTCATAGTGTTCTGGACACTATTGGACGATTTTATTCAGCTTAGGAAGGAGCTGTGGTAGCTAAGAGGATTAATTGAGATAGTCTGCAACCTTGTAATGTGTAGACGCCCTTCCTATGCTGAATAAAATCGCCTGATAGTTGCCAGAATATAATGAAAAAAAAAGACATCACCGGTACTATATTATGGGTTAAACAAGGACAGCAACAGCAGATCAGACCAGATGGCTGGAGTAAAGTAAGAAAGAAGAGCAATTGGACAGAGGAAGAACCAGCTGAGAAGTGAGAAGTACAGTAGAAGACTGGACACAGCCAGATCCAGCAATATGTTATGTGTACGATATATACCGTACTGTATATACGGTGGCCACGGGATTGGGCCCACTTAGGTTAGGTTAGGTTAGGTTCCAATCCCGTATGGGCCCAATTCCGTATATTCCGTATGGGCCCAATCCCGTATGGGCCCAATCCCTATGGAACCGTATATACTGGTACGGTGGCGCTAATAAGTCGTGGCTCAGCTGTCATTACGCTTGGCTCGCTCTGTGCTGTATTAATGTCTGTCGGATGTTGAACAGGGTTGGTAAGTGTAGGCATAGGTTTGTATATCCCCCTCGAAATGAATAAATCAAGTTTACTGTAGATATTGCTGATACTAATTATGGATCAAAATATTCTTGGTGCCGAGACATCAGTTATTAGGCCGATTGTACATTAATTAAAACCTAACTAGCTCAACCCATTCACTACTATAGCGTTTTCCGACTCTAATCTGGATAACATTAGACGATTTTGCAAAACTTGGATGGCCCCGTAGGAATCAAAAGGATAATACGTATCACAATTAAACTCTTACCTCCACAATATCTTCCTAAACTGAAGAAAAAAATCGACTAATGACAGCCAGAATATAAAGGAAAACAGTCACCACATACTGAAAGGGTTAATATAATAGAAAAACTATGGTAACCAGTGTATCTACCGGACATAAGAACAAATATTTAGTTGTAAAAACGTTTCTCGTTGAACTACATGAACGTTTCGCAGTTAATAGTAGTCACGTTCAAAAGGCTAATGGTAATACAACGTGATGTAACCCAAAGCATAGTATAACAGGACAAACTAATAACCCCTTCTGTACCGGCGACGTATTAATTATTTGATTTCCGCTTCATTTAGACGATTCTATGAAGCTTAAGAAGGATATATGATAGCTAAAAGGATTAAATGAGATAGTCGGTAGTCTTTTCATGGGTATACGTCCTTCTTGAGCTGAATACAATCGTCTTTTACTTGTCAGAATATATAATGAAATGGACGTCGCCAGTACTGGATGGGTTACCAGATATATATATATATTTTTTTTTTTTTTTTTTTTTTTTTTTTTTTTTTTTTTTTGCATAGGCTAAGTTGAATACAAAAAAAAAATCAGATTTGTTTTAAGTGTTATAATGCTATTTTGTTTTGTAAAACCAACCAAACTAATAACAGGAAGAACATTTGGTATACACAAATATATATATAACAAAAAAGAATGGCAAAATACTAAAAAGGTGAGATAACCATGCCAGACAAATGAGGCAAAAATAAAAAGATGATGGTGAAGGCCCCCAGACACGCACAACATACAACCACACACATATACACACACACATGCGCGCACATACACGCACACATGCGCGCACATACACGCACACACACACAGCCAGACACGCATACACACACATACACACACACACACCACACACAGACACGCACACACACAGACAAACAACACACACACACAGACACGCATATGCAGAGAGAGAGAGAGAGTGAGTGTGTGTGTGTGTATGTGGGTGTGTGTGTATGAGATAGATCATACATGATGTACTCAGATACATACAAGAACACAAACACATTGTAAACATATTGACATACAAATAGATAGCAACACCCCCCCCCCCCCCCCCCTTAGACTCGACCACACAAATACGCACTCACGCAGGCACACAGAGACAGTAACATAGCTTCGAGGAAAACAGTTAGTATCTCAAAGACCTTGCAACCTATTCCAGGGAGAAACTCTCGGTGGAAAGAATTTGTATAGTGCAGAATGGTAGCCAAGAACACACACACACACACACACACACACACACACACACACACACACACACACACACACACCACCCAACCCTTCCCCTGCCACTCCCCACCCATGACTCACCCCTCCCCTGGTCGATATGTGTAGCCCCCCCCCCCCCCTCCCCCTCCCCCTCCAAAACCCCTCTTTAAGGACCGTTTCCCCGTGTCCTAGTGTAGCGATATGGACCCTACTGACACACTACCGTCTCTCTCTCTCTCTCACTCGAGAGAGAGTAACCTAATCGAGTCAACAATGTTCAGAAGTTGTTAGGAAGGCAAACAAAATAATTGGCTTTATAGGCAGGTCATTTGAGCATAAATCCAAAGACGTTATCCTAACCCTTTACAATTCCTTAGTCCGCCCTCTTCTGGCATACTGCGTTCAATGATGGTGCCCTTATTACCAAAAAGACATAAACAAGCTAGAACTAGTTCAACGTAGAGTTACCAAAATTATACCTAGCCTAAAGAACAAACCATACGAAGAGCGTCTTAGAGAATTAAATCTATTTCCTTTAACCCAGCGCAGATTAAGAGGTGACTTAATTCAAGTGTTCAAAATCATCAAAGGCATCGACAATATGAACTGTAATAAGTACTTCACTATCGACCAATCTAATTACACACGGGGAAACGGTTGCAAAATTATTGGTAAATCTTTTAACTCACACGAATCTAAGAATTTCTTCTTCAATCGAGTTGTCAACTTGTGGAATGGGCTTCCCCGAGACGTTGTAGACTGCAGCACCGTTGATTCATTTAAACTCCGCCTAGACAAATATCTCGCATCAAACCCGCGACTGACTGCGTTTGTAAATGAATAACTTTATTTTATCCTCCCCTCAGTTACTAACCCATATGTCCCCTACTAACTTCCTAGTCCTGCCACGGACATTAGTTCCACGGCAGTAGTTCCCTTTCCAATGTTCCCTTACCCACTCTAAACCACTGTTTGGACACTTGATCCTCAGTGTTTTGGAGGACAAGCAGCCTAGAAGGGTCACTAGATCTGTTGTTGCTTGATTTCCTTTGTACTCCTTTGTACTCTATCTCGTCCGTAGCAAAATATATCTATCTATCTATTACCGGACGCCGTGATCCCCGAAGGGATGGCCACGAACGAAACGGCCCCATGCACCTCTGTTCCCAGTCAGTTGATACTCCTCCTCCCAACCAGCACCGCCTTTACTCATATACTTCTTCACTCTATCCTTGCACCTCTCATTCGGTTTGCCTCTCCCTCTCTGTCCTTCCAATTCACTATCGTACACTCTCTTAGTCATCCTCTCGCTTACCATACGTTCCACATGGCCGAACCATCTCAAGGTGTTCCTTTTCACACTTTCCAGCAAATCTACATCCACACCACACCTCTCTCGTACTTCCTCATTCGTCTGTCGATCTAGCAAAAACTACTTGTAGGATTTTTTTGAGAAAAATAAGAAAAACTTCGTCTAAGTTGTGTGAAAAGCTTGTTAGGCCTATCATAATTAGTTTGTAGGTGAGTCCGTCTATTAGGTTAGTGTGTCTGCATACATTACTGTAAGCAAACCTCACGGTCGCCAAAGGTCGCTTGTGACCTCGTAGTTAAAGCATTGTACTGTCCCTAGATTAAGAAAACACTCTGTAGATGTTCAGCCTCACAGCTGCAAGTGAACAATAAACCGATAATTATTATATATAAAACATGATTTCACTGCCATATTCCCGGCATGCGTATAATGATTCACAAAATTAGTCAAGCCAACTGTAATTCACAGTATATTTGTGAACTACTGAGTGAAATACAACGGACCTATTTTATTTCTATTGATTTGCTCAGGCCCCTTCCCCATTTTTTCTATACATACATACAGTATACATTTTGTTTACAACGGATACCCACATTAATTGGAACCTACCAGATACAAACTATAGACACAGAATAATTATGTATGTAATGGTGCCCCTATAAAGTAAAATAAAAACAAGTGTGAAATAAACTGTGTTGATGGTGTAATGGTTTGAGTGTTTAAGATCTGTACGTAGGTTCAAATCCCGGGTGGAGTTCATTAATTTCATTGGGTGGTGTTTGGTGTTGTGAGTGAAATAAATATATTCGATAAATATAGTTATCTATACAAAGATGCGTACACTTTTAATATAGTTCTGCAACCGTGAGGCTTAAAACTGTAAGATTATCCATTATTTAACAAAGAATATCAACAAACAATTGTATAGCTAACAAGTAGGTGTAGCACAAAAACAGTTCACAAAATAAAAGGTGTAAAACCAGTAAACTATTTCACTGACTAAGGTGAAAAAACAACATGGGGTACCGATATAAAAGATAACAACAACATGGGGTACCGGTATAAAAGATAACAACAACATGGGGTACCGGTATAAAAGATAACAACAACATGGGGTACCGGTATAAAAGATAACAACAACATGGGGTACCGATATAAAAGATAACAACAACATGGGGTACCGGTATAAAAGATAACAACAACATGGGGTACCGGTATAAAAGATAACAACAACATGGGGTACCGGTATAAAAGATAACAACAACATGGGGTACCGGTATAAAAGATAACAACAACATGGGGTACCGGTATAAAAGATAACAACAACATGGGGTACCGATATAAAAGATAACAACAACATGGGGTACCAGTATAAAAGATAACAACAACATGGGGTACCGGTATAAAAGATAACAACAACATGGGGTACCGGTATAAAAGATAACAACAACATGGGGTACCGGTATAAAAGATAACAACAACATGGGGTACCGATATAAAAGATAACAACAACATGGGGTACCAGTATAAAAGATAACAACAACATGGGGTACCGGTATAGAAGATAACAACAACATGGGGTACCGGTATAAAAGATAACAACAACATGGGGTACCGGTATAAAAGATAACAACAACATGGGGTACCAGTATAAAAGATAACAACAACATGGGGTACCGATATAAAAGATAACAACAACATGGGGTACCGGTATAAAAGATAACAACAACATGGGGTACCGGTATAAAAGATAACAACAACATGGGGTACCGGTATAAAAGATAACAACAACATGGGGTACCGGTATAAAAGATAACAACAACATGGGGTACCGATAAAAGATAACAACAACATGGGGTACCGGTATAAAAGATAAACAACATGGGGTACCGGTATAAAAGATAACAACAACATGGGGTACCGGTATAAAAGATAACAACAACATGGGGTACCGGTATAAAAGATAACAACAACATGGGGTACCGGTATAAAAGATAACAACAACATGGGGTACCGGTATAAAAGATAACAACAACATGGGGTACCGATATAAAAGATAACAACAACATGGGGTACCGATATAAAAGATAACAACAACATGGGGTACCGGTATAAAAGATAACAACAACATGGGGTACCGGTATAAAAGATAACAACAACATGGGGTACCGGTATAAAAGATAACAACAAAAATAACAGTACAGTAAAAAATAAAAGTACGGTGTTAAAATTCCTGCAACAAAGGGACGATGGGGCGGGCACAGGTGGTGTGAGAGAGAGAGAGAGAGAGAGAGAGAGAGAAGTGTGTGTATATGTTTGTTGTGAAAGAGGTTGCTACGGCATGTGACTCATTTCTTTGGCGTTATTTCAAATGGGGCTCCTCTCTCTACCATCTACAGTTCTACACCGATCCCTGTGTGTGTGTGTGTGTGTGTGTGTGTGTGTGTGTGTGTGTGTGTGTGTGTGTTCGTAAAGGTGTGTGGCTGCGTAGGTAAGTCTATATTTGTTTGTTTGTTTGTTTGTTTGTGAGTTACGTGGAGCACTTTAATTATCTCTCCGCCTTATCTCCTCCACCTACCTACCTCTCTGACTCACCACCGTAAAGGGGGTCACCTGCTTTTTTTCTCTATCTCTCCTTTTCTCTCTTTCTCTGGCTTGTATCCATTCGGCCCCATTCAGCCAACTGTTTTAAGACGTTTATATCCATCCAGGTGTCAATTTCTTCCTGGCGAGCGATAGCGAGCAAGCATTATATGGAGAAATCCGGCTTCGCTGGAGACAATTTTCTATCGAAAATTGTACAAATTTAGCTAGCTGTCAAAACAAAAATATATATATATGCCGGAAAATATCGGCACCTGGATGGGGTAGGCCCTAAACGTCTTAAAACAGTAGGCTGAATGGGGCTGAATGGGGCCGAATGGATACAAGCCAAAGAGAGAGGGAGAGAAAGAGAAAAAAAGCGAAGTAGGCTCCCTTAAGTGCCCAGCCGTACTCAGACAAGTGGCACTCACGGGGAATATTATGGCACCCAGAATATGTGGCACTCAAGCGCCAAAAGAATTCGCGAAAAATAAACCACTGCACGAAAATTAATAGAAAAATTAATAACAAATACAATTTTTGTTTACATTAAGTTAATCAAATCATAAATAAATAATATACATGAAAACAATACATAATCATATTCAAAACAATACATAGTCATATTCAAAACAATACATAATCATATTCAAAACAATACATAGTCATATTCAAAACAATACATAATCATATTCAAAACAATACATAATCATATTCAAAACAATACATAATCATATTCAAAACACAAATACACGAACACGTAATAAACTTGGCTAAATTAAAACAACAATAAAACATATCTATAATAGGTTAATCAAAACAGGTAAACGGATACATGAATACAAACAAATATAGTAATATACCAATCAAATCATAATGAACTTGGTAAAAAGATATAGGCCTATTCCTAATGTAAAGTGTATAGCGTAAAACAGAGCCTGACGTACACTAATCATACTAATCTCGTGTCGTGCACTAATCCTACATCATAAATTGGCTCATAATTAATCACACCCACGCATAGTCGTGGACAATAAATGATGAACAACCCTTCAAGGTGCAGTTGTGCTCCTTAAGGGGGAAGGCTATTTTTTTTGGTCGATTATTATATATATATATATATATATATATATATATATATATATATATATATATATATATATATATATATATATATATATATATATTTTTTTTTTTTAATTTTTTTTTTTAAGTTTCCTCCGTAGACCTCCATCACACTTTAAAACAAAAAACATCCATTTGATTTTCCTTCTAGGACCTCCATCACACTTTACAACAAAAAAACATCCATTAGATTCCCCTTCTAGATTAATTTGTACATTTTTCGGTAGAAAAATTTCCCGGCCGAAGGCCGGTTCTTCCAACATTACAGGCTCACTATCGTTCGCCTGGAAAAAATCGACACGCAAAGAGCACAAAAGGTCTTAATATTGACTAAGAAATTGGGCGAAGGGTCCTAAAATCGACAAACTAATAGGGCAAACATCTTAAAATATGAAAACTAATGGAGGCTAAACATGAGGACCAGAAAAACGGCGCATCTCCCCATAATTATTGTGATACATTTTCGACGCTGTCTCAGGCTGAATAATTAACTCTTCTAACCTATGATTTACGTGATATTTGCATTTCGGGGGTTCGTTCATTCCGTTCCAGGCTTAAAAAAATGTGTCGGAACTAATGAGCGCGACTGTACTGCACATTCTAAGATATTAACCCCTTCTGTGCCGGCGCCGTTTTATTATCTATATTCTGGCTGTTCTTAGACGGTTTTATCAAGTTTAAGAAGAGCCTCCAGCCATTAACAGGCTTCGAACTATCTTACTTTTAACTCTTTTTACTACCATAGTTCATTCCTAAACTAATCTTTTAATCCTGTCACGGACATTTGTCCCAGGGCAGTCTTCTCTTTCCATTTTTTCCTTATCCACTCTAAACCACTGTTTGGAGACTTGACCATTAGTGTTTTGGAGGGCAAGCAGCCTTGAGGGGTCGCTATATCTGTTGTTGCTTGATTTCCTTTGTACTATCTACACAAAATTGTCTAAATATAGCTAGAATATCATTACAAGGACGTCTCCGGCACAGCAGGGGTTAAACATGTCCTCTAACTCTAGATTCTTCTTAATTGCTAAATAAACAGAGGCATTAGTTGTGAAGAGACTGCCCAAACATTTCCACCTGCCAGGGATCGAACGCGAGTCCTCGTGGTTATGAGCCAAGCATGCTATTCACTATACCACAGGCCACTCTTGAATGTAGTTTGTCTCCTTCATTATTTAGGCAAAAAATAAAAATAAATAAATAACGCCAAATTCCTGAACCAAAGAGAAACTGTTAGGATCGCTGGCTATTAAGGGGAGATTTCCACTTGAGTTTTTTTTTTCTTGGCCCCTTTCTCCCTCATATCGCTTTTGAGATTTCAAGACGTTCGCCCCATTATTTGGCAATTTTAAGAACCTTTGCCACATTTCTGTCAATTTGTTAGACCTTTCGTGCCATTTAGGTGTCGATTTTTTCCTGGCGAGCGACAGTGAGCCTGTAATTTAGAAGGAACATTATTGTGCCGCAAAATGTACAAATTTAACTGGAAAAGGGGTCTAGGGGGTGTAATTATAAGCTTGATGGAGGTCTAGTGAACAAACTAAAAACCTCCCCTTAAAAACGCAAATCGCCTGGGTGATCACAAGGCAGAAGGTCGTATAAGTAGGGGTATTATAGCTTACGGTAATGCATGTACCGGTATAGTCAATGATTACCGAACAACGTATGTATGACCTTGACAAGCATCATACGTACAGTCACGAGCATAAATACTACGACACTAACCAGATAACGTTGGCCCCTTCATCTGGAAAGGCATTGCTAAACTGTATTTTCAAACTCACAACGATTTCTTTGTTTCATTCTAGCTACAGTCAGATGAGTTTATTCAGCTTAGTATAAACCTCTCGTGAAGAAGGATTTAACGTCCTCTGATTGATGTTGCAGCATTTATGCTCGCGACTGTACGTTGCTGGCATTTCTTAAGGGGTTAATTTTTCTAAACCCCTTCTCCCTCGTGATTAGCTCCATAAGTTTTGATATTTTAAGACGTTTGTCTCATTAGTTTGGCGATTAAAATACCTCTCGTACCATTTAGCAATATTTTTTGTTTTCCTGGCGATCGACAGTGAGCCTGCAAATTAGAAGGAACTGGCTATTGGCCGGAGCATTTTTTTACCGAAAAATGCTCACATTTATCTCTAAGGAGAGTCTTAGGGGTGTTTTTATATATTTGATAGAGGTCAATGGAACAAAAATATGTATAATACAAAAATAAACATAAAAATTACAATAATCCCTCCTTGAAAACGCAACTTGCTTGGGTGATCACAAGGCTGCATGCAGGTCCTAAGTCAGGCCGTTATTGCTTCCGATAATATGTAGCCAATGATTATCGAGCAACGTATGACCTTGGGAATTATCGTACGCAGGTTGCTGGCGTTTCTTGAATGACTTACGATATAATTAAGTCAATAATTACGGTCGGTTATAATTACTGTACGTTACGCATATTGTTACGAATATAATTACGTAACCAATGGAATCAATAATTACGTAACCAATGGAATCAATAATTACGTAACCAATGGAATCAATAATTACGTAACCAATGGAATCAATAATTACGTAACCAATGGAATCAATAATTACTGAGAAACACAATAACTTGCGAATTACTATACGAATTTGATGGGGCTTTAAGGTGGGCAAGGGGAAAAAGCTTCTTAATAGTTGTTGAGCTATAAATAATGACATAGTATCCTAGTTATCCTATACACAGTACTTCAATACGTTCAAAGACGATTATATACAATTTTTAAGGGGAGGTATTTAGTTTGCTCCCTAGACTTCCATCAAACTTAAAATTACACCCCCTAGACCCCCTTTCAAGATAAAGTTGTACATTTTTCGGTAGAAAAATGTCCCGGCCGAAGGCCGCTTTCTCTTAAATTACAGGCTCGCTATCGCTCGCCAGGAAAACATCGACACCTAAATGGCACGAAAGGTCTTAAAATTGACAGAAATGGGGTGAAAGTTCTTATAATCGCCAAACTACTGGGGCGAACGTCTTAAAATATCAAAAGCAATGGGGGTAAACATGAGGGAGAAAGGGGTTCAGAAAAAAAAATCCCTGAAGTGGAAATCTCCCCTTAAACAAATAATCATAATGTTTCTGATGTTTCTATTTAGCATTGTGTTACTGAGTACGGTGCGTGTTCTCATATTAGTATTCTTTACTCGGTGTAGCCTACTGTAAAGACTTGAGTGTCCTATATATATAACATTAAGGGGAGATGGGTCGTTTTTCTAGATCCCCTTCTCCCTCATGTTTAGCCCCATTGGTTTTCAGATTATAAGACGTTCGCCCCATTAGTTTGGTGATTTTAAGACGTTTCGCTCCAATTGTTGTCAATATTAAGACTGTTCGTGTATTTTAGGTGTCGATTTTTCGTGGCGTGCGATAGCGAGCCTGTAATTTAAGAGAAACCGACCTGCCGGAAACAATTTCTAGCGAAAAATTACAAATTCATCTTGAAAGAGAGTCTTGGTCGGGTGTTTTTAAAGTTTGATGAAGGTCTAGAGAGGAAACTAATATAATAATAGAAAATTGCATAAATGAGCCAATATAAACGACCCATCTCCCTTTGACAACCGTTCTAGTTGGCCAACCACAGATTCAAAGTTAGGCATACGATCCGGTAAGGTGTGATGGCACTATAATCTGTTCACTATAATTAGATCAGAATTCTCAACCTCTATCCTCTGTAACTCAAAATGGGCTAGAGCAAATGGGCTGTAAATTTCCACGCCTATTCCCTGGCTGACTCTTCCCAAATGGTAGAGATATTAGCTCGATTGTTATAGTCGTGTTTTTGTTATAGGGGTTAGTGGTCAAGATTTGTTTGCTTAATTATAATGAACACTCTATAGTTATCCAAGGGAGAATTCTAGGTTAGCTATAAGATCAGGTAAGAAATCAGTTAAGTATGGTCTAATGAGCCTATTGTGGTGGTATTCCTATGTCCTTTATAAATCGTTTGGCGGTAGGTAGGGCAAGACATCAGACCACATGGGGAGTGAAAGGGCTAAACCCCTCGCTCAATACTCTTGCGTGTTTACCCCCTCCCCCCTCGCTCTCCCCGTCCTGATAGCGAGTATATTTTAGGCAACCCAATTCTGAACCTGTGTACACCCAGGACCATAACACACACACACACTTATATGAACCTGTATCGAACCCAAGCGAGACCATACAATGCTATATTATATCCCAGATGACATACTGTATAAATTGGGTGTAGAGGTTTAAAATGTGGGTGTATACGTTCTACGGCTCACAACTGTACATACGCTCGGATATATATTGAACCCAAACGAGACAATGCAGTGTTATAAACGATCCCAAATACATGGAAGTTTAACTCGTAAGGTTCAGATATTCAAATGGCTGCATCCTTATTATTCGTCACGAGATTACAATTGACCACTTGCGAGTTTTGGTCTATGAGGAAGTTGGAGCTGTGGCCATCAATATTTAACATAATTATCAGCTAAAATACGGTCATAATACATATATAAATACGGTCATAATACATATATAAATACGGTCATAATACATATATAAATACGGTCATAATACATATATAATACATATATAAATACATAAAACCAAATTGATCATACTTTTTATCCATCAGAAACCCACATTATTATTGCATTTATCTTTAATAATGATGCTCACGGCTCCAACTTCCTTATAGCCTGAAACTCGCAAGTGGTCAATGGGTGCGTAGCTCTTACTGTATACCGTAGCTACTGACGACTGCATACCCCTGGTCAGAAGTGGTCTACAGAAGGTATACTCGACCACGACCAGAAACAAACTCGCCATGGGACAAAATCAATGGCGGCACATCGAGGGCGTCACACGATCGTCAGCTTTTTTCTTCAGGCAACTTCCTTTTTCATTGGCAACTTTCTTTTCCCGACAACTCTCTTTTTCTGACAACTCCCTTTTTCTGACAACTCCTTTTTCCCTGGCAATTCCAGTTTCCCTGACAACGTTCATTTCCTGGCAATTCCCTTTTCCTCGGCAACTTTCTTTTCCCAGCAACTTTCTTTTCCCAGCAACTTGCATTTCATAGCAATTCCATTTATCCCCGGCAACTTATTTTTCAGGCAACTTTCTTATTCCAGCAACTCTTTTTCCCATGTAACCCTTTTATTCTCGTACCTAATATATTTTCCCATGTAACCCTTTTATTCCCGTACCTAATATATTTTTCCCATGTAACCCTTTTATTCCCGTACCTAATATATTTTCCCATGTAACCCTTTTATTCCCGTACCTAATATATTTTCCCATGTAACCCTTTTATTCCCGTACCTAATATATTTTTCCCATGTAACCCTTTTATTCCCGTACCTAATATATTTTTCCCATGTAACCCTTTTATTCCCGTACCTAATATATTTTCCCATGTAACCCTTTTATTCCCGTACCTAATATATTTTTCCCATGTAACCCTTTTATTCCCGTACCTAATATATTTTCCCATGTAACCCTTTTATTCTCGTACCTAATATATTTTCCCATGTAACCCTTTTATTCCCGTACCTAATATATTTTCCCATGTAACCCTTTTATTCCCGTACCTAATATATTTTTCCCATGTAACCCTTTTATTCCCGTACCTAATATATTTTTCCATGTAACCCTTTTATTCCCGTACCTAATATATTTTTCCATGTAACCCTTTTATTCCCGTACCTAATATATTTTTCCCATTAACTAAATTTTTCCCAGCAATTTTTTTTCCCTGCAACTCTTTTCTGGGTAACTTCTTTTTCCGGCAACTCTTTTTCCGAACATTTATTTTTCCCGGTAACAATTTTTACGGTACTGTTTGCGGCAATTTTGGTCTCGTATGGCTTGGCTTCAAAAGTGTTAGCGGCTATCATATATTTGTATTTGTTTTATGTGTTATTATAAGGGGGTTATAAGAAGATAAAGGATTTGAAAGGGAAGAAACACTGGTAAAAACATATTTTTTTTAGGAGAGAAAGAGATAAGAGAAAGACTTAGAAAGCGAAGAAGAGGTGGGTAAAATTTGAATTTGCAGGAGAAAAAGAGAGAAAAACAAATAAAGGGAAGAAAATCAGGGTAACACTTAAATTTGTAGGAGAGAAAGAGAGAGAAAGGGTTGCGTACAGTATCTTCCAATCTCCCCCCCCCCCCCTCCCCGCCTTCCCATACCATCATAATCCCTCCCTCCCCCGTCCCCTCCTCTCGGCACTTGTTTTGTGTGTATGGTGAGGGTGATAGTGGAGTTGAAAGGGGTGGAGGGGATTTTACGATGGTGGGGGGAGGAGGGGGGGATTGGGAGGGGGATAGCATGGGAAATGAGGCGGTTGTGAAAGTGCTGAGTAAAGGATGAGGAGAGGGGACATGTTAACAGACAAATGAGTAGGAGAGCCAGGTGGGAATAGATGAAATGTTACGTGCCATCCTATCTTCCTTCAGCACACACACACACACACACACACACACACACACACACACACACACAGAGTACTGATTACAAACACTATGTATCGGTAGATGAGCATGTTGACGCAAGGAATGGTGTTAATAAATGTTGAGTTATTCCGTGTATAAGTTTTGAAGATAATGCCATATTAACATAAAGGGTGTGAAATCCCCCGCCATCTATTGAGTTTATACAATCATCAACAGAAGGCAGTGACTCACCAAGCAGTAGCATCTGGAATATCGTGAAAACAAAAATAAAATAATAACTTATTACGATAATTTCGGAGGGAGCTTCAGGAAGGGGGAAGTGGGGGGATACGAGCGTTATTAAATATTAATAAATGTACTGACCAAGTTTTATTAAAATTAATTAATTTGCTTTCGATTCAATTCCAGAACGTAAAAACACACACACAGGATTACAAACAATATCTTGTCCTCCATTGTGACGCGCAAGGTAAAAAAAAGAAAAAAAAAAAAAAAAAAAATGGTCGAAGAGGACAAAAGAGGGGGAGAGAGTACAAAGGAGTACAAAGGAGTACAAAGGAAATCAAGCAACAACAGATCTAGTGACCCTTCTAGGTTGCTTGTCCTCCAAAACACTGAGGATCAAGTGTCCAAACAGTGGTTTAGAGTGGGTAAGGGAACATTGGAAAGGGAATTACTGCCCTGGAACTAATGTCCGTGGCAGGATTAGGAAGTTAGTAGGGGACAGATGGGTTAGTAACTGAGGGGGGGATAAAATAAAGTTATTCATTTACAAACGCAGTCAGTCGCGGGTTTGATGCGAGATATTTGTCTAGGCGGAGTTTAAATGAATCAACGGTGATGCAGTCTATAACGTTTCGGGGAAGCCCATTCCACAAGTTGACAACTCGATTGAAGAAGAAATTCTTAGATTCGTGTGAGTTAAAAGATTTACCAATAATTTTGCAACCGTTTCCCCCGCGTGTAATTAGATTGGTCGATAGTGAAGTACTTACTACAGTTCATATTGTCGATGCCTTTGATGATTTTGAACACTTGAATTAAGTCACCTCTTAATCTGCGCTGGGTTAAAGGAAATAGATTTAATTATCTAAGACGCTCTTCGTATGGTTTGTTCTTTAGGCTAGGTATCATTTTGGAAACTCTACGTTGAACTCGTTCTAGCTTGTTTATATCTTTTTGGTAATAAGGGCACCAGGATTGAACGCAGTATTCCAGAAGAGGGCGGACTAATGAATTGTAAAGGGTTAGGATAACTTCTTTGGATTTATGCTCAAATGACCTGCCTATAAAACCAATTATTTTGTTTGCCTTCTTAACAACTTCTGAACATTGTTGACTCGGTTTTAGGTTACTCGATATTGTTACTCCCAGATCGGTTTCTCTGTTTACATTCTTAAGCTGAGTGCCATTCATCGAATAGTTTGCTTTCTCATTTAGGTATCCGATATGTAGTACTTTACATTTATCCGCATTGAAACTCATTTGCCAACGAGAAGTGTTTCATGAGGGGAGAGGAGAGGCAGGGAGGGGAAAACATTATATAAGGCCAAGATTGGATGATTCGGGGGCAGGGAGATAGAAGGAAGGGAGGAGATAGAATGGTAGAGGAAGGATGGGACGGTGAGGGAGAATGAGAGAGAAGAAAAGAGGGGGGGGGGGGTTAGGTTGCAAGGAAAAGGGGGAGGGAGGAAGGGAAAGCAAGAGTCGAGGGTGAAAGAATGATAGGAGAGAGAGAGAGAGAGAGAGAGAGAGAGAGAGAGAGAGAGAGAGAGAGAGAGAGAGAGAGAGAGAGGTAGTGGGGGGGGGGTGATGGAGGAGGGTAAGCAAGGTATAAGAAGGGGTGAGGGAGGAGATCGTAGCGATGGAGAGGCAATTGAGGATGGGAGAGTAAGATTTGAAGGAGGGGAGAGTGAAAGAAGGAAGGGAGCTTGAAGATGAGAGGGAGGAATAATACAAGAGATGGGAAGGATATAAATAAATGGAGGGTGAGGGAGGGAAAAAGGATGGAGAGAATGAGTGATTATATAGGAGAGAAGCATGGGGGGTATGGATGGATGGAGGGTGTAAGAGGAAAACAAGAGGGAGAGAGGGAGGGAGTATACAGGAGAGAAGAAGGGGGGGGGGGGATATGGATGGATGGAGGGTGTAAGAGGAAAACAAGAGGGAGAGAGGGAGGGAGTATACAGGAGAGAAGAAGGAGGTCGGGGGGTATATGGTTGAAGGGAGGGTGTAAGAGGAAAACAAGACGGAGAGAGGGAGGGAGTATACAGGAGAGAAGAAGGGGGGGGGGGAGTATATGGATGGATGGAGGGTGTAAGAGGAAAACAAGACGGAGAGAGGGAGGGAGTATACAGGAGAGAAGAAGGGGGGGGGGGGGATATGGATGAATGGAGGATGGGGGAGGGAGGAAGAATGAAAGCCAAGTAATTAAGAAGGTAAATAAGGATGAGGAAAGAGTATAAGAGGGAGAAAGGAAAGTAGATGATGAGTAAGGAATAAGGGGAGATAGGGTGGGAGAGACCTGAGTGTTGTGGGAGGGACTTAAGAGTAATGTAGGACAGAAGCTGAGACGTGGGAGCAGAGGAGAGAAGGAAGTGTGTGTGTGTGGGGGGGGGGGAGAAAGGGAAATTGAAGACAGCAGAAGGAAGGAAGGTTGAAGTAGACAGAAGGTCGGATACATAAAGGAAGAGGGAGAGAAAGGGGAAACACGGAGAGAAGGAGAGACAAAGGAAGAATAAGAGCTTCTAATAATGAGCAGTATGGGAGACAAGCTGGGGTGTAAATGGGTAGAAAGTGAAATTAGGGAAGAGTGAGGGTGGTTGAAGTAGGAAACAGAGAAGATAAACGAGGGAAGAAATAAGGGGAAGGGAGAAATAGGGAGAGAAGGGTGGAAGACGAATGAGAGGGGAGAGGGTGGGAGGGATCTGACTGGTGTGGGGGACTAATAATGAGTAGTATGGGAGACGGGCTTGGAAGTGGATGGTAAGAAAGAGGAAAAGAGGTTGAATTTTGGAGACGGGAAAGGAGGATAGAGAAAAGAAAGGAGAGAGGAATAGGGATAGAAGAGTAGAAGATGAATAAGAGGGGAGAGAGGATGGGAGGGATCTGAGTGGTGTGGGAGCTTCTAATAATGAGTAGTGTGGGAGAGAGGCTGGGGAGGAGAGGAAGCAGATGGGGTGAGGGAGGTGGGAACTGCGGGGAGAGTGTGGGAACTTTTCGGTGTGTGTGTGTGTGTGTGTGTGTGTGTGTGTGTGTGTGTGTGTGTGTGTGTGTGTGTGTGTGTGTGTGTGTGTGTGTGTGTGTGTGTGTGTGTGTGTGTGTGTGTGTGTGTGTGTGTGTGTGTGTGTGTGTGTGCGTGCGTGCGTGCGTGCGTGCGTGCGTGCGTGCGTGCGTGCGTGCGTGCGTGCGTGCGTGCGTGCGTGCGTGCGTGTGTGTGTGTGTGTGTGTGTACTATGGCAAGGACGAATTTAGGAAGTGAGTTTTGCGGTATATTTATAATGGTGTGTCCGGACCAAAACCAATTAATATTACCAAATGGAAGTCAGGAGTGAGATATAAAACTTATTAGAGCTAACCACCGCTTCCCACCTTTTTGTAACACTCTGACATGGTTGAGTGGTTATGGCGTTGGTTTGGGAGTTGCCAGGACGTTGGCTCGAATCCCCCAAGCCGTATATAACTATCCCGAGGAGCATCTAAGCAGCTTATTATTTGAGGTAGCGAATATTGTGTGGTGAAGAGGGTATATTTAAGCTTTGTGAATGAGAAAGGGGAGTAATCTTTATGACTTCATTGTTTAAGAAGTACCATAAGTTTTATGTAGGGGAGATAGATATATAATGGTATGTTTTTTGAAGTTAGAGGTCTATGGTTTGAGGGAGGTGGGATGAACTTTTTAAGTCATAAAAACACAAACATTAAAACAAAGTGAACTGACAACAAGATTAAAAAATAGAAACAAAAACACGAGAGCAACACGACTACAACAGAAGCGAATACAAAAAACTCAATCGTGAGCCAAATTGAAGTAGTTAATATAATAAAGGGCGAGGGAGAGGGTGAACAGCAGAACATAAGGGGCAGGAATATGGCCGAACGAGGATTGAGGGAGTGTGGGGTGAGAGTAATGGGGTCGGAGGGTGATGGAACGACGGGGGAAGGTCGTTGGTAGCGTCAGGGGGGAGTCGTGGCAGGTTTATGTGTGAATGGGAGAGTATGCGCCGCCGTGTGTGACCATGCGCGCCATCTATAGGAAGCTGAGATAAAGATGAGCTACCTATATATGAACCGGGGAAAGTCCATTAAGAGGAGATGGTGACCCTCAAGACTCCGTTGCTGCCCATCATACTAGATCCTATGTCTGAAAGGCATATACTGTATGTATATATATATATATCATAGACTACAGTAGATCTGGACTGGACACGAAAATGGAACTTTGCAGTAAGGGACCCAAAATCAGAGAACGAACCCCCAAGTTCGAACCTCGAAACCGCGAAAATGTGATATTTTCGCGGTTTCGAGGTTCGAACTTGGGGGTTCGTTCTCCGATTTTGGGTCCCTTACTGCAAAGTTAAATTTTCATGTCCAGTCCAGATCTACTGTAGTCTATGATTATATATATATTTATATACCGGTATATATATATTTTTTTTTTCTTCTATGTGATTGAGGGAGGCAAAAGGCATAACTGCCTATAGCGAGTGCCTCCCCCATAGTTGAAAGAGTGACAGGGCCAAAATCAAGGGACGTTCGAGCCAAAATGCCTGGACACACGGAGTTTGAAGCAATTTAAGTCATAGGTAGAGGGAAAGACTGATTCTGGGAGAGCTCAGCTGTTGAGTAGAAGGAAGTTTGAGAGTAACGTTTCACTCTTGGGTTGGAGAGTTGCACAGAGTAGGAGTGGGATTGAGTTGCAAGACGGGTACCACGTGCCCTACGTAAAGGAGGTGGTATGCACTGGGATAGCTCTGAGGAACACTGATTATTATAGTAGCGATAGAATAGCGAGAGAGATGCAACATTGCGGTGGAGAGAGAGAGATTGCAGAGAGTTGGTGAGTGGACGGGAGTTAATGATACGAAAGGCCTTCCTTTCAACTTTGTCTAGGAGAGCGGTGTGAGAGGAACCTCCCCACACATGTGAACAATACTCAATACAAGGGCGCACTATGCTATGGTATATATATAATATATATATATATATATATATACGGCATATACGAAAGAGAGAGAGGTGCATGGAGGGTTAGAGAGAGAGGGATGATGAATAAGATGTATAGGGCGATTGTGTACAGAGGCATTAAGAGAGGGGAACTGTGCAAAGAGGCCCCCCCCCCCCCCCCCCCCCCCCCCCTCTCTCTCTCTCTCTCTCTCTCTCTCTCTATCTCTCTCTCTCTCTCTCTCTCACACATACACACACACATTTAGCACTGGTAATTACTCCTGTTCTTGCAACATCTCTCACTCTCACCTCACCCCTCCGTGTCTGCCTCTCATATTACTCTCACTTTCATTATCTCTCTCTCTCTCTCTCTCACACACACACACTCTTATTTTACACTGATAACTCTTCTTCTTGCAACATCTCTTACACTTAGCATAGCCCCCTCTCTTTCTCTCTCTCTAACACACACACACTCTTATTTTACACTGATAACTCTTCTTCTTGCAACATCTCTTACACTTAGCATAGCCCCTCTCTCTCTCTCTCTCTCTCTCTCTCTCTCTCTAACACACACACACACTCTTATTTTACACTGATAACTCTTCTTCTTGCAACATCTCTTACAGTTAGCATAGCCCTCTCTCTCTCTCTCTCTCTCTCTCTCTCACACACACACACACTCTTATTTTACACTGATAACTCTTCTTCTTGCAACATCTCTTACACTTAGCATAGCCCCTCTCTCTCTCTCTCTCTCTCTCTCTCTCTCTCTCTCTCTCTCTCTCTCTCTCTCTCTCTCTCTCTCACACACACTTTAACGAGGGGAGGGACCGATGGAACACGCGAACAATCATTAACAAGGAGTAAGAGGAAACACACAAAGAATCCACCTGCAAGGGGGGGAGAGAGAGAGAGAGAGAGAGAGAGAGAGAGAGAGAGAGAGAGAGAGAGAGCGAGAGAGAGAGAGAGCGCGAGAGAGCGCGAGAGAGAGAGAGAGAGAGAGAGAGAGAGAGAGAGAGAGAGAGAGAGAGAGAGAAAAAAAAGTGTGCGCGTGTGTGTGTATCATTCCACCGATTCGCTACCGACAACTGTGCTACGTTAACAAAGGGACGATATATATTACTACTCCATAACTAATCGATTCTTAACATACACATATACACACACACACACACACAAGGCCAAATACACATTCAATATTTCCTCGTATCTAACACACACATACACACACACACACACACACACACACTCACTATTTATTTGTATCTTAACAATAACTTTCATTACTCCTCTCTCTCACTCACTCACACTCTCTCTCTCTCTCTCTCTCTTTCGATACCGTCATATGTACGCTAGTGTCCAAGAGCTACGGGAACCACTAAGCCAAATATATTGCCATACTCGTAAGTAATCGATTCGCAACTGAACACGCACTGACGAACACACACGCACATAATTTCAACTACCCGATCAATATGCCATTACACACACACACACACACACACACTCTTTCCTCGTATCTAATCGATAACTTTAGTCATTATTACACACACACGCACACACATAGACACACACAGCCAACCTCAAAATATTTCCTCGTATCCAATCAATAACTTTTGTCACACACACACACACACAAACAAACACACACACACACACACATTCACCCTTTACTCAAAATAAAATAAAAACTTTGGCATACGAACGACCTAAATGTGTGAACATGAAAAACGACCAATATAAAACAAACAAACAAATAACAACATAGCTACTCTCGGTGACACTGGTTGGGTTGCAGAGTATAAACCCGGTATCACACGAGAGCTTTTATAGTCAACATTCAATGGTCAACATTTCTGGAATATGTTGCACTGGTATCGGAAACTAGACTGATGGTGGATTAATTTAGGTGACCGAAATATTGCAAATGTTGACCTCTTAAGCTGCCAGACCAGTGTTGAGGATAAATGTTGAGGGAAAAAATGTGTTCAACAGTCACGGTCAAAAGTTGTGCCCCACCTGCACAGCTTATAATGTAGTCTCCTCCTATCACTAAAGACGATGTTAAGGGGAAATGGGCCGGTTTTTATGGCCCCCTTCTCCCTCATGCTTAGCCCCATTTGTTTAGAAGACGTTCGGCCCATCAGTTTGGCGGTTTTAAGATCTTTCGCTCCATTTATTTGTCAATATTTAGACTTTTCGTATCATTCAGGTGTCGATTTTTGTCCTGGCGAGGGATAGCAAGCCAGTAATTTTAAGAGTAACCGGCCTTCGGCCGGTACATTTTTCTACCGAAAAATTTATAAATTTTTCTTGAAAGGGACGCACCCATTTGAATCCGTATCGAACGTAAACGAGACAAACAATACCGGTACTTTACAGTATTATGGCTCAGATGCTTCAGAACTTGACTTTAGAGGTTTAAAGATATAATCAGTTAGTGAAAATAGGACTTCAGAGGTTATCAACCCTTCTGGATTATTAAGCCAGCACACTGTAAGTCAAGAATCGCGTCAGGACTGGAGCCCCTTTTCGAGAACCCCAGTCCCTTGAGTAAATATATGATTTGGTGTAACCTTAAATATGCTGAGAACTGTACAGTCAGGACCAAAAGTTATCGATCCAAAACTGTCTGGCCAAAGTGTTCGTGTGGCGTCCCCTTAACCCCTTCAGCACGATGACGTAATTTTCATCATATTCTGGTAACCATTAGACCAGTTTATTGAGCTTATAATCAACCTCTATGATTCAAAGGGTAAATACGATCTCATTAAACCCTCTGAATATCATAGGTCCTTCTTAATCTGCATAAAACCGTCTAGCTTTACCAAGAAGAAAAGCTAAAAGGCATCATAGTGCTGAAAGGGTTCATGGGAGGTTGTTTAGTTGGCTCCCTAGACCCCATCAAGACTTTTAAAATAACCCCAAGATCTCCCTTCGAGATAAATGTGTAAATTTTTCAGTAGAAAAATATCTCGGCCAAAGGCCGGTTCCTCCTAAAATACAGGCTCGCTATCGCTCGCCAGGAAAAAATCAACACCTAAGTGGCACGCAAGGTCTTAAAATATACAGAAATCGGGCGAAAGGTCCTAAAATTGCCAAACTAAGGGGGGCGAACGACTCAAAAATCAAAACTAATGGGCTAAACATGAGAGAGAAGGGGGCCCAGAACTATACTCCCTCAAGTGATAATCTCCTCCCTAAGTCTGTTAAAACTGGCGGCCCATTATTGATCAGCAGTCGGCATTTACATTTGCTGTACCATGACTTCATTATTGATCAGCAGTCGGCATTTGCATTTGCTGCACCATGACTTCATTATTGATCAGCAGTCGGCATTTACATTTGCTGCACCATGACTTCATTATTGATCAGCAGTCGGCATTTACATTTGCTGCACCATGACTTCATTATTGATCAGCAGTCGGCATTTACATTTGCTGCACCATGACTTCATTTTCACCTGGTCTGGCTGACTTTAGACGATTTTAGTTAACTTTGGAAGGACCTCTAGGATGTTATAGTGTGTGTGTGTGTGTGTGTGTGTGTGTGTGTGTGTGTGTGTGTGTTTTTTTTGTTGTTGTGTGTGTGTGTTTGTGTCTGCCTGTATGTCTGTCTGTGTGTGTGTGTCTGTGCTGTAGTCGTGAGGGTAGAACAGTACTTAATGGCCTGACTGTACACTGCAGCAGCAATACAGGTAAACAAAAGGGTGAGTCAGGTGTATTGGCCAGAGTGTACGAGGGGAAGCTCACGGGAAATATCACCACCACCACCACCCCTTCACCTGCCGTCTTCCTGGGAAGGCCCGATGACGTAACCCGGGGGAGGGGGGGGGGGGGAGAGGAGGAGGCGGTATATGTATAGAAGGAGAAGAGGTGGAGGAGTAAGAGGTGGAGGGGGAGTAGGAGGAGGAGGTAGAGGTGGAGGAGGCGGAAGAAGAGGGCTACGAGGTAGAGGTGGAGGAGGAATACAAAGGACTTACACACTGCAACAGACCTATTGGTCCTTACGGGGCAGTTTGGATATCTACACTGCTAAGCTACTAACAACTAGGTAAAGAAAAAAATAGTAAAGCAGAAGGCTCTTCCCCACCCACCATTCCCTCCAGCTTACGCTGGCGTGGAAACAGTTGGACAATATATACCAAGCAGTATGGAAAAACTGACATGGAATTTCGGATAGGATAGGACGAAAGGAGATAAATTAGTACTCTACGCTCATTCTACATCTAACATCTGAAAAAAAAGTCATGAGCAAAATGGTATGCAGAAATTTGAAATATATTGCAATCTGTGGTATTTGAAATATATTGCAATCTGTGGTATTTCTTCATTACGACTGGGAGTTATTCTGAAAGAAATGGTGTTAATTGAGGGTTAGTGGCCAAGTATTTATCAATACGGTTCTTGAAAGTCTCAACTGTATCGCAGTTCACAATGTTTGAAGGTAGTCTGTTCCAAATGTTCACAACACGATTGAAGAAGTGTTTTGCTTCAATAGAATGAAATCGCTTTCCTATAATCTTACAACCATTGTTTCTAGTGTAGTTTGATCGGTCGATAGTGAAGTAATCACTTACATTTAGATTGCTGAATCCCTTAAAAAATCTTGAAAACCTCTATTAGATCACCTCTCAATCTGCGTCTGGTTAGGCTAAAAAAATTTAGTTCCTTTAGAAACTTTGTTTGGTTTGTTTTGCAATCTAGGAGGAGGAGGAGGAGGAGGAAGAGGGCTAGGAGGTACAGGAAGAGGTGGAGGAGGAGGAGGAGGAGGAAGAGGTGGAAAACGATTAGGAGGTGGAGGAGGAAGAGGAGGAGGGGGAGGAGGAATAATAAGTCTAAACGGAAGAAAAACGTAGGGAGAATAAGGAAAACACAGGAGAAAGGAAACACTGTGGGAATGGAGGAAAGACAAAGAAGAGAAGAAGAAAAGGTAGGATGAGGAGAAGGAGGTATAAGGAAGACAAGAAGAAAGAGAGGCATGACGATGGCAAAATATACGAAAAAGGAGGACAAAAGAGGAGGTGGAAGACAGAGAAAGAAGAGAGGATTATGGTGGTAAATGGGAGGTAGGAGTAGGAATGTCAGGCGTAAAGGAGAAGGCAGTGGGAAGGAAGAAGGTGGATGAGTGTATGTGGAGGAGTGGTGGAAGTGTGTATGTGGTGGGGTGGAGGTGGATGTGTGCATGTGGTAGAGAGGAGGGTGGGGGTGGAAGTGTGTATGTGGTGGGGTGGAGGTGAATGTGAAAGTGTGTATGTGTGGAGGGTGGGGGTGGAAGTGTGTATGTGTGGAGGGTGGGGGTGGAAGTGTGTATGTGGTGGGGTGGAGGTGAATGTGGAAGTGTGTATGTGTGGAGGGTGGGGGTGGAATGATCATTGTACTACGTGTGTCGCTCCACCGACTTTTGCTGAATAACTCCACAATCATTACGCTGTCTCACCATTACGTCAACATCAACACTCCATATGTCATCACCACACACATACATATATACAGCCATACATACATACATACACCCCTACTCATTGTGCTGAATAACTCCACAATCACGTTACATCACCATTGCATCACCCATTGCAACATCACTGTATATGCTATCACCACATACATAAACATATATATACAGTACATACACACCTACTGCTTGTATAGCATAACTCATCGTTCACACTATCTCACCATTACACCACATTCACCACTCTTACACCATCAACCACATTACATCATCACCACATATGCATCATCACCACATATACATAATAATATGTATATTAAAGTCACATGTACAGTTGTCCACATAAATATATATCTACTCAGTGATTTTCTGTATGGAAGGAAAATAGTATGATTGCGTTTCAAGTGTAATTTAATATACAATCGTTAAGCTATATGATCAATCAACAGTGTCATAGCAAATTAATCACGTAAGTCAACCGTGCTATTTTTGCTTCCGTACATACCATCACTGAGTGGATTGGATACGAAACTTGTTTTTTCGGAATCTCCTTCCTCATGTTTATCTCTATTAGTTTTGAGATTTTAAGACGTTCGCCCTATTAGTTTGGCGTTTTTCAGACCTTGTGTTCCATTTCTTTGCCAATATTAAGACTTTTAGTGCCATTTAGGGGTCAAATTTTTTCCTGGCGAGCGATATCGAGCCTGTATTTTAAGAGGAATCGGCCTTTGGCCGGAACATTTTTCTACGGAAAAATGTACAAATATATATCGAAAGGGGGTCTTGGGGGTGTTTTTATTAAGCTTGATAGAGGTTTAGAGAGCAAACTAAACCCCCTCCTTAAACCATTGAGCCGAACCAGTAATTCATAATGCGCAATACCGTCTGGGTCCCCTTAATGTGGTCAACTATACTGTAAATACATACAAATGTAAACAAGACGGCAGTGGAAAGGAAGAAGGTGGAAGCGTGTGTGTCTGGGGTAGTGGAGGTGGATGAGGTGGAAGGGGTGGAGGGGATCATATAATACGTATGTCGCTCCACCGATTGTACTGACTAACACCACAATCACCACAACACTCTCACCACCATTACATCACCAACCCTAACACCACAACACTGTCATCACACATACAGTATACGTATATACTGCATACACATACGAACACACACATGCACATATTTAAATTATTCATACACAAACTGAACGCTTCTGAATCCCCTACGAGAACAGGCGCTATGTAAGTTACCAGATGATTATTATTTACTATTACATATGGGGGTTGGACTGTATAACAACACAATCACACCACTCTCCACACCACCTTTCTGTTACTGTATACACACATATACATACACATATACTGCATGACTCCACAATCACGCTACCTCACCATTACACCACCACATACACATATATAGACACATACAGTATACAAACATATACATACCGTACATAGTGAGTGTACTGCATAACTCCACAATCACGCTACCTCACCATTACACCACCACATACACATATATAGACACATACAGTATACAAACATATACATACCGTACATAGTGAGTGTACTGCATAACTCCACAATCACGCTACCTCACCATTACACCACCACATACACATATATAGACACATACAGTATACAAACATGTACATACATAGTGAGTGTACTGCAGGACTCCACAATCACGCTACCTCACCATTATATCATCAATCTACATGACATCACCACACACACACACACACACACATCCCGTAGCCTAGTAGGTAGAGCTCTCGTCTCACACACGAGGGGTTGGGGGTTCAAACCCCGGCCGGGCGGAGACAAATTGGGCTTGTCTCCTTTCATGTGTTAGCCTCAGTTCACCTAGCTGTAAATAGGTACCTGGAATAAGTGGACGATGTTGTGACGTCCCATCTGGGGTTGGCAAAAATGGTACAAGGCGAGATGGGTATCATATGGTTCACCTAAGCTGATGGCTACCTAAGCCTTCGGGCGAGACGGTACCGTCTATAGTGAGAATGGTACCATACAGATCCACCCTAAGCCTTCGTTTCCGATGTCGCCAATTGGCTAAAAATAGACTACACACACATCCACAGCAATTCCAACGATACATATAACACCTACACATATAGGAGGCGGGAAATAACGAGCATGCTCACTCCCGCAATACAACTAGAGTAAGTACTAGAGTAAGTACTCACATACATATGCAGTATACATAATTATACATACACATATAAATACCGAATGTCTCACCAATCACCCTGCCTCACCCCCTACATCATACCTCTTTGCATCACCACTCAACATGCGATGCCATGCACATGATGCATATACAAGCACACAAACACGAGAGAGAGAGAGAGAGAGAGAGAGAGAGTGAGTGAGTGTGAGAGTGAGTGAGAATGAGAGTGAATGAGAGTGAGTGAGTGTGAGAGAGTGTGAGAGAGAGTGAGAATGAGAGTGAGAATGAGAGGGGGGTGGGGAGAGAGATATATATGCGTGTTAACTGAATACCTTGCCTGTATAACTCCCATTCATGATCACCCTATCATATATTGTGATGCCTTAACAATCTATTACCACCTGTCAAAAAAGAAAAGAAAAAATCTCTCTCTCTCTCTCTCAGATCCACGTGTTAACCGTCTTCACACCTTGCCTGTTTGGTTCGCATTTCTGTCCACTCCCGGATCGTGCTACCATGTCTTATGATGTCTCAAGGACCATTACCAGCTGTTAAAAACTCTCCTAGTTGCTCACTCACTCACTCACTCACTCACTCACTCACACACACACACACACACACACACACACACACCTCTCACTCTTTCACACACACTCTCTCTCAGACAGCCACACCCACACACTCACCTCTCACTCTTGCTCAGACAGGCACACACACATTTCTGCCTAATGCAGGATCACGATTCCATGTCTTACCAACCATTACCAGCTGTTAACATATCTCCCACACACACTCACCTCTCACTCACTCACTCACTCACTCACTCTCTCTCTAGCGATCTATCTATCAATAATAATAATAATAATAATAATAATAATAATAATAATAATAATATTTATTCAGTTAGCATTTTACAATGTTGGTACCACATAATATGTTACATATATGACATGTCTTCATAACAGAAAAATACGTGTAATGGTAGATGGCCTTTATTCTCAATTTCACTCAATAAATGCTGGTGTTCCCCAGGGATCAGTTTTGGCCCCAACTCTGTTCCTCATTCATATCAATGATCTCATAGCTACCACTCATAATCCAATACATTCCTACGCAGATGACTCAACACTCCACAGTTCCTTCACATTTACCAATTCTTTCACCCAATCCAATCTTATAAATTCAAAAATAAACACTGCAATTTCTCTGAACCAGGACCTTTCTAGAATTAATGAATGGGGACAAAAGAATCTAGTTTCCTTTAATGCACAGAAAACCAAGTACATTAAATTTTCTAACCGACAGAATCCCACTGACTCCCATATATTTTTTAATGATGTAAATATTCCCACTTCCCCTAGTATTGACATTCTCGGTGTAAAATTAACTACTAACTTGAGCTGGACACATTATGTTAGAAGCATTGCTAAGAATGCCTCTAAAAAACTGGGACTCCTGTACAGAGTTCGAGAATTCTTCACTGACGAGCAGTTGGCCGTAATATATAAAAGTCATGTGCGTTCTCAGATGGATTACTGTTCACCTCTGTGGGGTGGAAGTGGAGTGCATTGAGGCAGTTAGACAAAATTCAAAATAAAGCTATTAGATTAATAAATAACCCTGCAATCACACAGGACCTTCCTACATTATCCATACGAAGAAACGTTGCATCCCTTGCATTATTCTATCAGATATTTTCACAGCAATTGTTTCCGAGGAACTTGCTTCAATTGTGGCCGCCTCTTCCACATCTTTCCCCGTGAGAAACTAGGGCAGCTGAGAGCGCCCATGAATTTACACTTTCTCCTCCACAATGCAGAACTTCTGCTTATCAGAATTCATTTATCCCCAGAGCTACTAATCTTTGGAATTCACTTCCCTCGAATTGCTTTCCACAAACTTACAATCTACAAATGTTTAAATCCAGTTGTTACAAAACAAATTTTTTAATGGAGGATGCCTTTAGGCACATGGACCTTTTTGTTTTATCTGTGTTTTTCCTTCCTCCGTTCATTGTCTCTTTAAACAAAAACAAAAATAATAAAAAAAATACCAGCTTTGCATAATTCCAACTAAGGAATAAGGCCGTTAGGCGTATTTCCATTGGGGTCCTTGTGGGATTAGGTTAGCTGGGGAAAAAGGGGAGGATAAAAAAAAAAGTAGATACTCTAGAGAAAGTATTTCTAGGGGGATATATTAAGATACCTTACATTCTATAGTTGGACTGGTCAAAATAGTTCAGTAATCATTTCAGTTTGTTTTGCCTATCTCTTATGTCGTATGTGGTAGTAGACATCAAGGTCCATAGGTACTCAAGGGTAGTATCTATGGACCTTGATAGACATAACCTTGGTGCTCCCTTCTCGCAATCTATATCTCTTTCACTCTCTCATTCCATAAAAATACCTATATCATAATTTGTTTGCAGTATCCCACTAAGAACAGGCTCGTCGAGTGATTAACAACTATTAGTGATAAACTCTGTCTGATTAAACTAACCATACTTACTACACGCTCTTGATACTGATAGTTTAGATTTTGAATTATATAAGATAGTGATGTTAAAGACCTGATCAATAAAGAAGTATACAGAGAGATCAAATTTACCGTAATTACTACAGCGCTATTGATATTCGTCAAGTAATTAGTCAACAGTTTAATCAGCTGGTTAACAAAATTAAGTCGAACTAGATGTTTATACTATAATTATAACATCAAGTTGGCTAACACTGGAAAGGTAACACGTGTAAGTACTTCGTGTTATCTATTACAGTACTTGAAAATATTTAAATAAAGTTAAACAACGTTTTTGTAATTTTTTTTTTATCAAATCCATCGCCATTTTTGTTCTGATGACATTAACCCCGTATTAGAATATTACATTCAGTTTAGTAAGGACCAATAAGAACCAGGTGAATATATCCGGCAGTTTTAAGCTTCTTGGTGCTTAAGGACCTTTCTAAGCATTGTGTTGAAAATGTTAATGGACAGCTAATCCACAACTACCGAAACATTGCTCGAAAAATGGCTTGTGTGACGCCGCCTTAAACGTTTGTAAACACCCACAACGTTTTACAGCCTCCACATACTTGATGGAATTCCGCACGGGAGACGGGGGGAAAAAAAAAAAAAAAAAAAAAAAAAAAAAAAAAAAAAAAAAAAAAAAAGAGTGGCGTAGAATGTGAGAGAGCATTTTAAAGCTGTAGTTTGAATGCAACCCTTACAGTACCGGTGCCGTCCAGCTAAACTTTACCGTTGCTGCTATTAGCTGTAGTTTGAATGCAACCCTTACAGTACCGGTGCCGTCCAGCTAAACTTTACCGTTGCTGCTATTAGCAGGCTTCGAATTATCTCACTAAATATTTTTTATTAAAACAGATCCTTCTTAAACTGCACAAACTCGTCTAAATATAACTATAATATAATACAAAAGACGTCGCCGGTACAGAAGGAGTTAAGTTTACTACATAATTAATAATAATAATATTAACAACAACAATAACAATAAACATTATTACATACGTTTGTTGAATTACGTGTTAAAGTCTAGTGTTCAAACTAACTAAATTCCTAAATTACCATTACTTCAACATACCTTTATCAATATTTTTTTTTTTTTACATAACTTGGATTCTCGCCCCAGAAAATCTAAGTTGTAAACAAATATAGCAAGAAAATGACAACAAAAATAACTTTGCTACATCTCAAATACGAAATAAGAAACCATAGTTGTTGTTGTTGTTGTTGTTGTTTTAATTAAGCCACTTGTAAACCTGACACACTTCTGGAAAACTTGGACCAATTTTAGAGACGAAATATACACAGCAACGAGTAAGAAAAAAAAACAAGTCTCTCTCTCTCTCTCTTCTCATTTTCTATTATTTCTTTCAACTTTTCTATCGGGTATGCCATCCCTACTAGAACTAAGTCCTGACCACCTCGTTTGGTTCGTAGGGTCTATGTGGCCAGTGTATCTATGTAAATCTCTCTCTCTCTCTTTCTCTCTATCTCCTTCTTCTTCACATACACACACACACTCACACACACACACACACACACAAACAAACACACACACACGAGAGAGAGAGGCATCTGTTTGAACTAAAAGTTATCCCCTTCAGAGAGGCACCGAATTACGACAGTTGCCAAACTTCCCTTTAATCCATTAATTAGATTTAATGAGAGAGAGAGAGAGAGAGAGAGAGAGAGAGAGAGAGAGAGAGAGAGAGAGAGAGAGAGAGAGAGAGAGAGAGAGAGAAGAGACGTAAAAATATATCAAAATCAGGAGGTACGGTGGAGGTCAAAATAGACTAGGTCACTCGGGAGAGCACATACCTCCGCCTATGCTGGTGGAGGTATGTGCTCTACCGATCGCCTCCTAAATTAATTAACTTCTTCCTTGGCCATATCCTATATGCTCACCAAATTTCGTGGACATCGGTTCATAATAATTTGAGATATCTAGTTTACAGGCAAACAGACAAACACACAGACCAACGGAGGCAAAAACGAAAACCTCCGTCCACTTTCGTTGGCGGAGATAATGACCTCACATTTCTCACCTGTGCATCATCCCCATCAGCCTTCACACCACACTGACCACCAATCAAGCTCACCACTCACCTGTAAAGAAAAGAACAGTGGTTAGAGCTTGGAATAGGACAATCTAATCATAATCATTATCATCAACCTCTTCTGTACCGTAGACGTCTTTATTATTTTATGCTAGCTATATTTAGACGATTCTGTGCAGTGTAAGAAGGATCTGTAGTACAGTAGTAGTAGTAAACAGGGTTAAGTGAGATGGTTCGAAGCCTGTTCATTGCTGGAGGTCCTTTTTAAACTGCATACAATCGTCTAATAGTAGCCTCATAAAATTAAAAGGACGTCACCGGTAATGGACGGATTAATAGGATACACTGGTAAAAATAGTCTCCGTCACATACAGTCACAAACAATATAGCCTAATACTGTCATTTCAATGGTCACAAGGTTAAATAACCATCAATATTTATAGTTATTGTCAGTCAGTAGAATATTGCAATTTAAAGGTAAAATACAGATAAGAATGGTACTATTGAATATGTATTTTTGTAAAGGTACCGTAATTCATGGTTTTGAAAACAAGAAAAAACAAAATATCTCCAATACCACAATATAGATAAATATGATGAACTATATTGTATTGATTTCACCACAGCACCAAACACCTCCAATGACAATAATGAAAGCATATAATGTATGTGATCCACCAGGATTCAAACCACGGATAATAAATGCAAAGTATAAGTACCATGGGAAGTACGGTATATATAGGGCTATCGTAATCTAAACTTTAATATGCATGACCACAAAGGTAAAATATGTGTGAGACATCCTTTTAATTTAATTTTGGCAACTACTAGATTTTATTAAGCTTTGGAAAGACATATGCCAATTAAAAGGCTACAGGCTATCACAATTAATCCTTTTGGCTACCATGTATCCTTCCTAAGCTTCATATAATCGCATACATAAAGCAAGAATACAATTAAAAAGACGTCGCCGGTATAGAAGGGGTTAAAGCGACGACAATATATACACTACAGGACGACAGATGCGGGGGTGGCAGCGACAGAAACTAGTACCAGGAGAACAAGGGAACGTATACTAGGCGACATGGGACGAGTCTAACAGGTCTGGTGTGTGTGTGTAGGTGTGTGTGTGTGTTTGTGTATAGGTGTCCGTGTGTGTGTGTGTGAGTATGTATGTGTGTGTATGTGTGTAGGCTATGTGCGATAATCCTATTTATCATTTATGTCATTTCAATATTGCAATTATAATTTCAATAAGTTATTTCCCATTTATTACGTATCATAATAATCTACCTTATCACCACTACCGGTTATTCTTTACTCTCTCTCTCTCTCTCATTCACACGCGCACACACACACACACGCGCGCGCACACACACACACACGTACCCACCACCATCAACACACAAAAGGCCTCCTCCTCCCTAACCCCGAGGAAACATAATGCTCACGATTTATCTCAACGCCCCCCCCCCCCCCCCACCGCCAAGTATTCACACCAACATTATCACATTATCATAAAACTCCACAAAGATTACATTCTTCTAGACCGGGCTGCGATAAAAATGTCTATCAGTATATTTATGTATCTATCTATTTATCTATATATCCATGTATTACTATATCTATATCTACCTGTTCATCTATCGTCCTCTTTCGTGAATTATTGGTACAGTACGTTAAATTGATCTCTGACTCACTCACTCTCTCCCTAATATTGTACCTGCCAGTGATACCTGCGATTAAGTCGTCAAATGAATGTACGTAATATGTCTTATTGATTATAACTGTATACGGTAGCTATTAAGTCAGGTGGGTCAGTTTCTGGTCCTTCATGTGCCTTTGTAATGAATAGTAGGTGTATAATAACAGATCATATCAAATATCTCTCTCTCGCTCTCTGTAAGGAAAGAATACGCCACGGGAGCATTATGGACACCGCTTATCATCCCCCCCCCCCCGCCCCCCCCCCCGTAACCTTACCAAGGCTTCACACACTCACAAGGCATTATCATAACACCCGACCCAGATTACACGCCTTCCGTCCGGATAGTGATGATATTATTTACTTATATACGCTATACATTATATAACAGAGATCCCGCCTTCTGTACAGTTACCCGCATAGATTTGTATACATAGGCCTATATATTTCAAGACCCTCAAACGATACATAAGATACAGTGAGCAGTATTTCGATTTATGGGACTCAATTGATCACTTACGAGTTTCAGGCTATAAGGAAGTTGGAGTTGTATGCGTTGATATTTAGCAGAATTAGGCCTATCAGTTAAAATGCCATTGTAGTAGGCCTACATTTATAAATACCTATAACCCAATTCAACATACTTTTTATCCATGAGAAACCCACATTTTTATTGCATTTCTCTTTACTATCGATGTTCACGGCTCTAACTTCCTTGTAGCCTGAAACTCGCAAGTGGTCAATTACCGGTATATCATTCATATAATCATAAGGTACTGCGTTAGTGAAACTTAATAGTTCTAACCAATAATGTGCAGATATTCCTGGCCAAGGCTGTACATTCATGAACATATTATGTTTCAACATTTAGTTTTGTACAAATTTACGGATCATGCTAGTTAACCCTACAACACCTATTCCCTGGCCGACTCTTCCCAAATGGTGAAAATATTATTTGCTTGATTACTCTAGTCTTCTTTGAGTTATAGAGGTTAGTGGTCAAGATGTTTTGCCTAGGCTATCTACACGTATAATGAATGTACTACAGTGTATCCAAGTAAGATATTTCCAAATTTGTAAAGCAATACATTTTTAAAATACCATATATCGTCAATGTATTACTATATAATAGTTCCTTCAAATAGTATGCAGATATTGCTGACCACGAACATATGAAGCACAGCAGCTGGGTAGGATACCACAAATCTGCGTCCAGACAGGCTATTTGCAACACGTGAAATAAGACTGAGAGAGAGAGAGAGAGAGAGAGAGAGAATATTTAGGATGCTGAATTTAATAAGATGCTTACTGAATATATATATTTTTTTAATTAATAGAGGAAGGAAAAACGAACACAAAAACAAAAACGAACACAAAAACAAAAACATTCCATGTGCCTAAAGGCATCTTCCATTAATCCATTGGCTGTGGGAGACGTTCCGGAATGCACATGGCAATTTATAGCAATTTACAAGGTTTTAAAGCCTGTGGAGACGAGTTCGAGTGAGCAGGAGCGCGGCAGGCCCCCTTCCGCTCTACAGCCAGGCGGCCATGACACTGAGAGGTATGAGAACAGTGAGGTATATCCTTCTAGAAATATACAATGCTGCCAAAGGCAAATGTAGCGCCACATTAGCGATATTCGCTCAATATTTGCGAATGTCTACGGTAGCGCTGTGGATTAACCCCGCGCGCTACGAACCTCGTTCTGGTTACATTTTGAAGCTATTTTCTTCTAAATTTTGGCTAAATAAGTTTTATTTCATGCAGACACTTGCTCAATCATTCAGGAGTGCCTGAATATAATATAGCGGAAATATGCCCGCAGCATAAGTGTTAATATAATACTTGAAACAATTGGACTTGAACTGTTGTAGGTTGTACATTTGTGTAAAGCAATTCCAAGGAAGTGAATTCCTGAGAGTAGAAGTTCAGGGGATAAATTAATTTTGATAAGCGGAAGTTCTACATTATGGAGGAGATATTGTGAATTCATGGGCATTTCCAGCTGCCCTAGTCCTTTGGGGAAAGATGCGGAGAGGTGGTACAATTAAAGCAAGTTCCTCAGCACATTTACCGTGAAAATATCTGTAGAGTAATGTAAGGAATGCAACATCTCTTCACATAAATAATGGAGGAAGATCCTGTGTGATTACAGGGTTATTGATTAATCTAATTACTATATTTTGAATGCTCAATGCAACCACTCCACACCCATTCGACAAGGGTGAACAGTATTCCATTTGAGAGAGAACATGACTTTTATATATAATGGCTAACTTAAAACACAAGGACATTATGATTCTGGTGAAGTACACAGTACGGTACCATATATCATGATCAGCAATTAGGAGTCCACTGCTGAACAAAGGCCTCCCTTTTTCACAAGACTTTGCCAGTCTTTGCCATGCATAATACGTGTTCTGTTAACACTACCAAAATTAGCTACTGAGAAAAGTACGGTAGCAAAGTATCAGTACCTATCTTCGGCATGGGTATATATTTGTGTACAAGGCATTTTGAAGTAAATGTGCATGGTGGGGCGTGCGGATGAACATGTGGTGAGGGAGTTGCGGTTGCGTGGCGTGTGTGTCTCGTGGACTTCTGTGTGTTGGGACTATGGCGGAGTGTAACCGGAGTGAAGGGCTGTGAACGACTTATAGTATCATGTGACAGGGGTGTGGGAGGAGGAGGGGTTCACAGACCTCTCAAACCAACAGTAACGTCTTGAAGGGGGAGGTAGTAACTTTTTCTGGACCTCATTCTTCCTCATGTTTAGATGTTTAGCATATTAATTTTGAGATTTTAGGACGTTCGTTCCGTTAGTTTGGCGATTTTGAGACCTTTCGCCTCATTTTGTTGGTCAATATTAAGATCTTTCGTGCCATTTAGGTGTCGATTTTGTTCTGGCAAGCCTGTAATTTTAAGACGGAGCCTTCGGCCGGGATTTTTTTTACCGAAAAATTTACAAAATTATCTTGAAGGGGATTTTTTTGTTTAGCTTAATGGAGGTCTAGCGAGGGAACTCAAAAATAAATGAATAAGTTAATTAATAGACTCAACAACCGGCCAATATCCCCTTACCAATAATAACATACCCCACACTCATACGTAAACTTTAAAGAACTGTGATTGTGGATGTGGTGGAGGTATGCGTGTGTTCGATGAATGGTGATGGCCGTCTAGTGAATGACTTATCGTGTAACAGGGGGTGGGGGAGAAGAGGGTGCACGGGTTCACCACTCACCTCAACCACCTACCTATGTTCACCTATGTGGAGTTCGCCGCTCTTGCTAGTGGCACCGAAGAGCGCACCGCTCTTCGTTGTTGTTTGAGAATTGGAGCAGCAGACTATTCGAAGAGGTGGAGCGCACCCTTGTGAAGATGGGCTCGTCTGGCACTTTTCATGTAACTTCTTCATAGCTAACAACAAAACTTACCCTTACATTAAGGGGAGATGGGCCGTTTTTCTGGTTCCCTTTCTTAGCTTTGAGATTTTAAGACGTTTTCCCCATTAGTATTTTGTTTTCTGACTATTATTAGACGATTTTAGTCATACTAGGAAGGGTACCGTATGTGAAAGTCAAAGGGTTAATTTAGATACGGTAGTCTTTCCCCTCATAACATTTTAAGACGTTCGCCCCATTAATTTGGCGACTTTAAGACCTTCACCCCATTTATTTGTCAATATTAAGAATTTTCGGGCCAATGAGGGGTCGATTATATCCTGGCAAACGATAGCAAGCTTGTAATTTCTGAGGAATCGACCTTCAGCAAGGACATTCTTCTACCACAACAAAGTACAAATCTATCTCGAAGGGGGTATAGGAAGTGTTTTGTAAATGTTCATGGTGGTCTGGAGAGGAAAAAAATAAAAAATAAAAAATAAATAAAAATAAATAATAATAATGTGATTCCAAATATATGAATACAGTACACCTGTTAACTTACAACAACACACGGCTCAGACGAATGGGCATTATACCGGTACAAAAAAAACAAAACAAAAAAATAACAGAGGGAGAGGGAAGAAAAGGGGACCCCCCCCCACACACACACACTGATTAAACTCCAGGCATAAGAACATAAGAAAATGGGAGTCTGCAGAAAGCCGATTGGCCTAAGCAAGGCAGATCCCTGTCCCACACAACTCCAGCTAAAAAACCCCACCTATAGCGCTCAACCATCTACTACGCTGACGGATCATCTTAACAAAACGGTTAGATTAGAGCGGATTAACGCAGGATTACGGGGTCTGCAGAGCGCTTGATTGGCCCAACCCTGCTGATCCCCCTTCACACCCTACACTTTTCTCGTCCACTATGCGGATCCAATTTTATATTAAAGCTCCGGATTCGTTTTTAATCCACTTGGTAGTCCATTCCACCCATCTACAACATCTGTTACCAAACCAATATTTGCCTATATCTTTTCTGAGAACGGAAATTATCTAATTTGACAACCATTGGGTAACGAGTTCTTTCGCTATCACTGATCTTTAGTACATTTGTCATGTAACACTTGGTAATCCCACTAACCACCGTGAACAATCTATCATAATCCCTCTAACTCTGCGTCTCTATAAAGGATGTAAGCCGAATTTCTTCAACCTTTCGTTATACGAAAGATTTCTAATATTATGGATAATTTTTGTCACTTCCACGTTGTACCTCTATCCAATGAATCTATGTTCATTCTGTTATAAGGACAACAAAATTGAACAGTCATAATCCATCCCTGGGGTCTCACTAATGACAAGTAACGTTTTAGTAAAACCTCCGCAGTCTCTGTTACTCACACTACCTCGAGATGAAACCCTGGAGAGAATCATGTTTGCCTTGTTTCCCAACACTTAGACACTGTTGTCTAGGCTTCAAATCATTGCCGAAACCAACACACACCTAGATGTTTCCCACAATTCGGAGCTTGTCTAATTTCCATAATAGCTAGTTTATATTTAACATTTGTATGCATCTTCCCTATCTGTTAATACCATTGCATTGGTCAATGTTAAACTTCATCTGCCAATTTACTGACCATTCGTGTAAGGTATCTAGATCCCTTTGGAGGCACTCTATATCTCTATCTGAATCAATTGTTCTCCCCATTTTGGTATCGTCTGCAAATTTACTTATCCTACTATTATACTAATACTATTATGTTTGGCAAAGGCCTCTCAAAACCAGAGGAATAACAAGTTTTGTTGCTCAGCTCATTCGCAGAGGCTTAAATTATATATATATATATATATATATATATATATATACCGGTAAAATATACTTGCATATTTTCGATGTCTATAAATCAATATAACAAAGGGCATTGTTATATCGTGACCA
>CM064483.1:1912218-1932218 GCA_032716605.1 Paralithodes platypus
TAGAAAGGCTTGATGATGGTGATGAAATGAAGTGTGATAGAGTGTCATATAATAACTGTAATTTAACTTATTAGCTAAATGATGACGTTGATGTATTGTATCTGCAAACGGTAAGATTGTCGCTATGAAAGTTACATAATATGTCGCCGATATGAGTAAAGCTAATTATTAAACTAGGCTATATTATTAGCAGCCCAATTATTACTTTCCTTTCAGTAACTTATATTTCATTATTAGCAGCTTATTACTTACAGCTATACACGTTCAAATTACACAAGAGCTTCACACAACTTCACAATATTTCACAATTACACTAAAGCTATCCTACAACAACAGACTAAAGTACCCAAAAGTAAACAAGATCTGCAGTACCTCACAATTACATACACATATATCCTATAATTACACACAATGATATTTTATAATTACACAGACATAGGCTATCAATACTATTCCTAGTATTAATAATTTTAACCTTAAGGGGAAGTATTAGTATTTTCCTAAACCCCCTTCTCCTTTATGTTTAGCCCCATTAGTTTTCACATTTTAATATTTCCGCCAATTTCTTTGTCTATGTTTAGCCTTTCGTGCCATTTAGGCGTCGATCTGTTCCTGGCGAGCGATAGCGAGCCTGTAATTTAGGAGGAACCGTCCTTTGGCTGGAACATTTCTGCAACCGAAAAATGTAAAAATTTATCTCGAAGGGGGTCTTTGGGATTTTTTTTTTTTTTTTTTTTTTTTTTAATTAAACTTGATTGATGTCTAGGGAGAAAACTAAAACAAATATATTTCCGGTAATAATAACAAAAAAATATATACATAAATAAAATTACGTCCCCTTTAGTATTGGCACGTTTCCAGGTTCTGATTCGTATTGCCTATAAACTGTGGAATTGGATCTAGTCATAGCTTTAAAGCCTAGTGCTTAGTGTGCGGAATTTCAGTGTGAGTATCCTAGGTTCGAGTCCTTGAAGTACCACATGTATTCAATACTTTAATTGATTTCACTAGTTGGGTTGGTTTGTAAATTAATTGGTGAAAACAAATATGAATATTAACTGAATGAATACCAGTTAAGTATTTTACAATGAATAATGTATAAGAAATGTATAATAATATCAATCCTGTTATTTTTGTTCTATTAGGTAAACAATTATTTACACGGAGTAGGCTACCTAAACACTATCCTAAGTTTGTTTTATTATTAAGGGGGCATGGCACGTTTTTCTGGACCCTTTTCTCGCTCGTGTTCAGCCACATTAGTTTTGGGATTATATGACGTTCGGCCCATTCGTGCGATTCTTTCCTGGTGAGCGATAGCGAACCTGTAATTTTAAGAGGAACCGGCCTTCGGCCAGGACATTGTTCTATTGAAAAATGTACACATTTATCTTGAAGGGGGGTCTAGGGGGTGTTTTTATAAGCTTGATGGAGGTTTAGAGAGGAAAGTAAATAGTAAATGAATAAATAAACTCTAACTTTTGTAACTCAAAAAGGGCTATAGAAAATGAGCTGTAAATATCCCTACCTATTCCCTAGCCTAGTCTTTCTATTCATGTTGGTGGAAACATTAGCGCGATTACTCTATTCCTTATTGAGTTATGAGAGGTTAGAGGTTACGATTTCTGCCCAACATAGAATGAACGGACTATAGCAAAATACACTGGGTTCATAATATCACCCCCACTCCCTTACACACACACAACCACACACACACACACACACACACACACACACACACACACACACACACACACACACACACACACACACACACACACTCACATACACACACCACGACCACACCCACCACCACCAAACCATTTTGAACTGAAACAGAACAGCAACAAGCACAAGGCATAAACTTGGCGACAGGGTTCAGAGGGTTTATTGAAAGCGCATTTATCCATTTAAGTCCTAGAGGTAGATTATAAACTAAGGAAAATCATCTAATGGTAACCAGAATATGATGATAAAGACGTAATGGTGGTAAAGGGGTTAAACTACATATAAAATAAGAGGTTGAGAAGAGGAGATAGCAATTTACCAAGTGTGCTCACTTAAATTCAAATATCAGGTACTGCAAAGCTGGGAAGTACAGAGGTGTGTGTGTGTGTGTGTGTGTGTGTGTGTGTGTGTGTGTGTGTGTGTGTGTGTGTGTGTGTGTGAGTGTGTGTGTGTGTGTGTGTCTGTTTGTCTGAGAGAGAGAGAGAGAGAGGGGGGGGATGGGGTCATATAGTAGGTTTAACGTGTGGGAGTCGTTGTGGTTTTGTTTTGGTGATTGAGGTGTGTACGTGACGGTGTGTGTGTGTGTGTGTGTGTGTGTGTGTGTGTGGTTTGTCCTGCAGTAACAATATAGCAGGATAGATAATATAGATTTTATATTCAAAACTTTAAGAATGGCCTTATCAAAAATGTAGACCAATAATATAATAGACAATGTTGTGTTATACCCGTAGTCTATTATCTGTCAACAGGTATGCCAATAGTACCCTTGGCTAAATATATATATAGGTATTCTCAAGGGAACACAAGGAGGCCGGGAGCTATTTCTGACTCTACTATCTATAAGGGTACCGGGTATATCTCCTTCAGTTTCTAAAATGATTAACTGTCGTAAAATATATACAGTATGATCCATGTTAGTCTCTCTCTCTCTCTCTCTGCAGTATACATATATATATAGAGAGAGAGAGAGAGAGAGAGAGAGAGAGAGAGAGACAGAGAGAGCGAGAGAGAGAGAGAGAGAGAGGGAGAGAGCGAGAGAGAGAGAGAGAGAGAGAGAGAGAGAGAGAGAGAGAGAGCGAGAGAGAGAGAGAGAGAGAGAGAGAGAGCGAGAGAGAGAGAGAGAGAGAGAAATAATGATTTTGCTAGTATAATACCCAAAATAAATATGCTAGAGGCCAAGCAAATCCCTGCTATTGTTCGTGCCTGTACAGAGTAACCACTAAAGGTGAAGCTACTACAGCAAGCCAACCACCCTGGCGGAGAGAGACCCTCAAGTAAACAGAGGGATATAGTTTGTTACTTGGATATATACGGTTAAGGCATTTTAAACCAATTCTGGCACATCGTATACTTTCATATTTATAGAATTCTGGCTCATTGTAGTGCTATATTTATACATTGTAGTGCTATATTTATACATTGTAGTGCTATATTTATACATTGTAGTGCTATATTTATACATTGTAGTGCTATATTTATACATTGTAGTGCTATATTTATACATTGTAGTGCTATATTTATACATTGTAGTGCTCTATATACCATTGTAGTGCTATATTTATACATTGTAGTGCTCTATATACCATTGTAGTGCTATATTTATACATTGTAGTGCTATATTTATACATTGTAGTGCTATATTTATACATTGTAGTGCTATATTCATACATTGTAGTGCTATATTCATACATTGTAGTGCTATATTTATACATTTCTGGCGCATCGCAAACTTCCAGACAAAGTAGAAAAAAAAAGCCTTCCGTCTCATTAACTCATGTCCACTCACCAATTATCTGCAGACTCTCTCCCTCCACCGCAATGTTGCATCTCTCTCATTATTCTACCTCTATTACAATAACCAGTGTTCCTCAGAGCTCTCTCAGTGTATACCTACCCATCTTCGTAGAACACGTAGCACCCGTATTACAACACAATCCCACCCATACTCTGTGCAACTCTCCAACCCAAGAGTGAAAAGTTATTCTCAGTCTTCTATTCAACGACTGAGCTCTGGAACTCTCTCCCAGAATCAGTATTTCCCTCTTTCTATGACTTAAATTGCTTCAAACTCCATGTGTCCAGGCATTTTGGTTCGAACGTCCCTTGATTTTGGCCTTGTCGCTCTTTCAACTCTGGGGGAGGCACTCGCTACAGGCAGTTCTGCCTTTTGTCTCCCTCACTCACATAGAAAACATGAATAAAATACAAACATAATAATAATAATAATAATACAAAATATATTAGGCATTCTGCTTCGTATACGCCTATGTGTTGTTTTGTGAAAAATTACCATCCTTCCGAGTGTCAAAAAACTGGCCAAAACAAGGAAATAAATAACAGTACCCGGTACCGGTAATTACCATATCAAATAAAAAAAGGTCCCAAAGACTACATCAAAGTTGGTACACATATGGTAATTAGTGCTTAAGGGGAGATGGGCTTATCTATTTGGTACACATATGGTAATTAGTGCTTAAGGGGAGATGGGCTTATCTATTTGGTACACATATGGTAATTAGTGCTTAAGGGGAGATGGGCTTATCTATTAGTGCTTAAGGGGAGATGGGCTTATCTATTTGGTACACATATGGTAATTAGTGCTTAAGGGGAGATGGGCTTATCTATTAGTGCTTAAGGGGAGATGGGCTTATCTATTTGGTACACATATGGTAATTAGTGCTTAAGGGGAGATGGGCTTATCTATTTGGTACACATATGGTAATTAGTGCTTAAGGGGAGATGGGCTTATCTATTTGATACACATATGGTAATTAGTGCTTAAGGGGAGATGGGCTTATCTATTTGATACACATATGGTAATTAGTGCTTAAGGGGAGATGGGCTTATCTATTTGATTAGTGTTTGGATTTTTGTTTTTTTTGTTTTTTTCTGTGTGGACCTCCATCAAGCTGTAAAAAACAACCCTTAGACCCCCTTCAAGATAAATTTGTACATTTTTACTCTTAATTTCAGGCTCGCTATCGCTCGCCAAGACAAAATAGACACCTAATAATGGAACGAAAGGTCTTAAAATTAACAACGAAATGGGGTGAAAGGTGTTAAAATCGCCAGACTAATGGACCGAACGTATTATAATGTCAAAACAAATGGGGCTTAACACGAGGGAGAAAGGGGACCAGAAATACGACCCATCTCCCCTTAACCCCTTCAATACCGGCGACGTCTTTTCGATTTTATTGTAGCTATATTTAGAACGATTTTGTGCAGTCTAAGAAGGATCTGTGGTAGCAAAAAGGGTTAAGAGATACTTCGAACCTGTTAATTGTTGGAGGCCCTTTATAAACTGCACAAACATCGTCTAATAGTAACCAGTAATTGTTGGAGGCCCTTTATAAACTACACAAACATCGTCTAATAGTAACCAGTAATTGTTGGAGGCCCTTTATAAACTACACAAACATCGTCTAATAGTAACCAGTAATTGTTGGAGGCCCTTTATAAACTACACAAACATCGTCTAATAGTAGCCAGTAATTGTTGGAGGCCCTGTATAAACTACACAAACATCGTCTAATAGTAGCCAGTAATTGTTGGAGGCCCTTTATAAACTACACAAACATCGTCTAATAATAGCCAGTAATTGTTGGAGGCCCTTTATAAACGACACAAACATCGTCTAATAGTAGCCAGTAATTGTTGGAGGCCCTTTATAAACTACACAAACATCGTCTAATAGTAGCCAGTAATTGTTGGAGGCCCTTTATAAACTACACAAACATCGTCTAATAGTAGCCAGTAATTGTTGGAGGCCCTTTATAAACTACACAAACATCGTCTAATAGTAGCCAGAATAAAGTTAGGAAGACGTAGCCGGTACAGAAGGGGTTAACACCCAGACATGCTGGAGTAAACTTTGCCGGCTAGAGTCTAGACTGTAGACGCCGGCAGGAAGCGAGCAAGCAAGCAACAGCCATGCAACCCAGCCGGCAGAGAGTACTATGTGCAACCTAATCAATAGCAAGCGGTGGCGTGGCAGGGGAGAGAGAGAGAGAGAGAGAGAGAGAGAGAGAGAGAGAGAGAGAGAGAGAGAGAGAGAGAGAGAAAGAGAGAGACAGAGAGAGAGAGAGGTAAAAAGAAGAGGAGGAAAGCAAGCAGGATGGGGGGAGGAGGTGTAGGAAAATGAGGAGGAGAAGGATGAAGAAAATGAGGACGAAGAGATAAAAAGATAAAGAAGAGGAGGAGAAAAGAAAGAAGAGGAAGAGGAGAGGCAAGCAGAAAGGGAGGAGGGGGGGGGGGGGAGGAGTGTGGCTTGGGGGGGGGAGGAGTGTGGCTTGGGGGGGGGCGGGCAGGGGGGGGAGAGGAAGCAGTGTTGTACTCTCACAGTCAAAAGTCTTGTACCCCACTTCGTAACTTCAACTATACAGACCTTTAGACCTTTAGACCTTTCGCCCCATTTCTTTGTCAATATTAAGCCTTTTCATGCCATTTAGGTGTCGAATTTTTCCTGGCGAGCTATAGCGAGGATGCAATTTTATGAGTAACTAACGAACAAAATTACAAATTTATCTCGAAGGAGGGTCTAGGGAGGAAACTAAAAAAAATATTTGTTCAACCGTCAATAAATACGGCCATGTCAAGACCTTTCAACCGATAATAAATACGGCCATGTCCCCTTAAGACCTTTCCGTTCCTGGTACCGTCAATAAATACGGCCATGTCCCCTTAAGACCTTTCCGTTCCTGGTACCGTCAATAAATACGGCCATGTCCCCTTAAGACCTTTCCGTTCCTGGTACCGTCAATAAATACGGCCATGTCCCCTTAAGACCTTTCCGTTCCTGGTACCGTCAATAAATACGGCCATGTCCCCTTAAGACCTTTCCGTTCCTGGTACCGTCAATAAATACGGCCATGTCCCCTTAAGACCTTTCCGTTCCTGGTACCGTCAATAAATACGGCCATGTCCCCTTAAGACCTTTCCGTTCCTGGTACCGTCAATAAATACGGCCATGTCCCCTTAAGACCTTTCCGTTCCTGGTACCGTCAGATCCAACCATCGTGGAATTCCGCCTCGCCCTGAACTCTGACAACACTGTGGTATTCTTAACCCTTTGAGTACCAGCGACGTGTGTTGAATTATATGCTATATAGCTGTATTTAAACGATATTATGCAGCTTAGGAAGGATTTGTGGTACTCAAAAAGGGTTGGTGGAGAAAGTGTGAAGCCTTATTATTCCTAGAGGGCCTTCCTAAGCTGAATAACATCGTCTAATAGTTGCCAGAATACGATGAGAAAGACGTCACTCATGGGACTGTATGGGTTAAACCATTCTTTCCCTTCGCAGCGCCTAATAGCGAACGAATATTGTGGGAATGATCGTTGTCTACAGAGATTAGATGGATTAGCATTTGCACTTCTCAAGGTAACGTAATTTATTAAGTTATTTCGTCCATCTTTTACTCAATTCATGTGCTCTCTCTCTCTCTCTCTCTCTCTCTCTCTCTCTCTCTCTCTCTCTCTCTCTCTCTCTCATACATACACACCATTGGCAACAACAGCACTCCACACGCAAACACACTCACACAACAACAACAAAAATCAACACAAGCACACACAACAACTACAACACTCCCCACAAACAAACAAACAAACAAACACATTCACACAACAACAAAAAGCAACAAAAGCAACACAAAAAACACACAGAAACACAAACAACCACAACACTCCCCACAAACAAACAAACACACACCCAAATAGACAACCCCCAATAAATCACCCGGTAGTAATTATAGGTTAAAATAATGGCCCCCGCAGAGTTATTCCAAGTCTTCCCGTCTAAATCCACCGCTATAGTAAGGCCTCGTTATAACACAAGGGGGGTGGCTGCATTTATTGGATTGTTGATTTATCTTTCTATATTATATTTTATTTTCTTCCCTAGATCTACATCAAGCTTAAAAAAAACACCCGCCAAGACCTTCCTTCAAGATAAATTTGTAACTTTTTCGATAGAAAAATGTCCCGGCCGAAGGCCGATTCCTCTTAAATTACAGGTTCACTATCGCTCGCCAGGAAAAAATCGACACCTAAATGACGCGAAAAGTCTTAATATTGACAAAGAAATTGGGTGAAAGGTCTTAAAATCGCCGAACTAATGAGCCGAACGTCATAAAATCTGAAAACTAATGGGGCTAATCATGAGGAAGAAGAGGGCCCAGAAAAACGACCTATCTCCCCTTAAAAGCGGCGATCCGAGCGGCATGTCTCGTAGAAAACAAAGTACCGTACTTAAAAGGCGTATGGGTGACTTACAAGAATAGCCTAATTGTCGATACACCCGATCATTTATCATATAATTTAACTAAGGCATTACCAAATACGCTTCTAACTCATTCACACTAATTCACTAACTCAATCATACTAATCTTCTTTCCATAAATAAAACCAGAGTGTATACAAAATCATGTGGCCGACTGATACTAACAACAACAACAACAACAACAACAACAACAACAGTAACAAGAGGCGCGAGTGGTGTACAATCACTAGTACCGCGGCACTTCCGGACCGTGGTATGATTGGGCCCCTCACCATGCTCACCGAAAAAAAATCTCCGTATCGACGGCGTCGGGGTCAAAATTGTGGGGTAAAACTCTAATTAGGCCTTCTCCTGTCAAACTAGATATATACTGATTTCAAAAAGTCACAGGGTCAACCCATTCTGTATCTTATAGCAACAACCGCGGACCAACTGTGAAACGGCCCAACTGCGAGGCGGCCCGAGCGTCATGTGGACCAATTGTGCTGCGGCCTGAGAAACATGGGAGCGGCTTGTGGTGGAGGAGTAAACAAGGACACAATGGGCCAACTCCGGTGCTGTGGAACTGCTGTGTCGTGTATGGATGGTGGCTGTCTGTGATTGTTCAACGCAGCACACACACCCCACACCCTGCACACACACTAACACTCCTTCATCATACCTACCTCCCCCCCCCACCCCCCCACCCACACACACACACACACTCTAAACCTACAAGACAGAGACACACATCTCCTAAAACACATACACAATGACACATTATAAGCACAAACACAAACTCTCTCTCAAACACACACACACTCTATACATCTCTCTCATACACACCCACCCACCCACCCACACACACACACGGAGCATGTTGCCTCCATTGCTTGCTTGAGAGACACGCCAGGTTCTGCTTGTCGTCAGGGAAGCTAGACAATAGCTACGGTACTTGAATTACGGCTAGGGTCTGTGTGTTACGTCTTTTTGTTGAAGAGGAGATGGGCCGTTTTTCTGGTCCACCTTCTTCTTCATGTTTAGCCCCATTAGTTTTCAAATTATAAAACGTTCAGCCCATTATTTTGGCGATTTTAACACCTTTGCCCAATTTCTTTGTCAATATTAAGACTTTTCGTGTCATTTAGGTGTCGATTTTTTCCTGGCGAGCGAAAGCAAGCCAGTAATTTAAGAGCAAAATTTTTCCATCGAAAAATTTACAAATTTATCTAAATTAAAATCTGTACAGTACCGATATCGTTATAGTTTCTTCCCATGACTTCAAAATGTTCTTTCTGAGTTAAGGGGGGTGACCTGCATCTTTTGTCCCCTTTTTTCTCTTTCTCTGGTTTGTATCCATTCGGCCCCATTCAGCTTACTGTTTTAAGACGTTTATCCCCATCCAGGTGTCAATTTCTTCCTGGCGAGCGATAACGAGCCAGCATTGTATGGAGAAATCCGGCTTCGCCGGAGATATTTTTCTATCGAAAAATTCACAAATTTAGCCTGCTGTCAAAAACATTTAAAACAAAATATGCTGGGTCGCTACCGCTTGTCAGGAAAAAAACGACATATGGATAAGGATAAACGTCTTAAAACAGTAGGCTGAATGGGTCCGAATGGATACAACCCAAAGAGAGAGAGAGAGAGAGAAAAAAACCTAGGTGGGGGGCGAAAGGAACATGAATGCTGCAAGGACGGGTCATATATTCCAGGGAAAGTTTGGTCGTTTTCCTTCTTCCCATCCGAATCACTCACACACACACACACACACACACACACACACACACACACACACACACTCACTCACTCACTCACTCTCACACACACACACACACACACACTCACTCACTCACTCTCACACACTCACTCACTCTCACACACTCTCTCTCTCACTCACTCTCACATACTCTCTCTCTCACTCACTCTCACACACTCTCTCTCTCTCCTATCTGAATCCAAATCATCATCAAATCGAATATAAATGGTCTTCTCTCTCTGGCTTGGTGGTCTTGTTTCTCTACCTCTCTCAGTTCCCCCACTATCTTCCATTTTCTTCCACTTCCCCTCTTTATTTGAATCCGAATCAGCATCAAATGGAAAGCATATGGCTTTTCTTGTCAGCTCTCCCAAATTCCCCTTTATCTTCAATCTTAGCCCTCATTTGCTATTCTTTCCTTCCACACACATACTCTCTCTCTCTCTCTCTGATATCCTTTCTTTCCACTTTCCCTTACTGTTAGGTTTGCTATCTCTACCAGGGAAACATCGACACCAAAATGGCACGAAGGGTCTTCATAATGATGTAGAAATGGGACGAAAGGTTTTAAAATCGACAAACTAAGTGGGCGAACGTATTACAGTCTGAAAACTACTGAGGCTAAACGTAAGGAAGAAGGGGACGAGAAAAACGGCCCATCTCCCCTTAATGGGCTGTGTCTGTTCATGCTGAATATAAATCAACCTTTGTCTATACTGTAACATACTGGTTTATTGTCTATACTGTAACATACTGGTTTATTGTCTATACTGTAACATACTGGTTTATTGTCTATACTGTAACATACTGGTTTATTGTCTATACTGTAGCATACTGGTTTATTGTCTATACTGTAGCATACTGGTTTATTGTCTATACTGTAGCATACTGGTTTATTGTCTATACTGTAACATACTGGTTTATTGTCTATACTGTAGCATACTGGTTTATTGTCTATACTGTAGCATACTGGTTTATTGTCTATACTGTAACATACTAGTTTATTGTCTATACTGTAGCATACTGGTTTATTGTCTATACTGTAGCATACTGGTTTATTGTCTATACTGTAGCATACTGGTTTATTGTCTATACTGTAGCATACTGGTTTATTGTCTATACTGTAACATACTGGTTTATTGTCTATACTGTAACATACTGGTTTATTGTCTATACTGTAGCATACTGGTTTATTGTCTATACTGTAACATACTGGTTTATTGTCTATACTGTAGCATACTGGTTTATTGTCTATACTGTAGCATACTGGTTTATTGTCTATACTGTAGCATACTGGTTTATTGTCTATACTGTAGCATACTGGTTTATTGTCTATAGTGTAGCATACTGGTTTATTGTCTATACTGTAGCATACTGGTTTATTGTCTATACTGTAGCATACTGGTTTATTGTCTATACTGTAGCATACTGGTTTATTGTCTATAACTGTAGCATACTGGTTTATTGTCTATACTGTAGCATACTGGTTTATTGTCTATACTGTAGCATACTGGTTTATTGTCTATACTGTAGCATACTGGTTTATTGTCTATACTGTAGCATACTGGTTTATTGTTTATACTGTAGCATACTGGTTTATTGTCTATACTGTAGCATACTGGTTTATTGTCTATACTGTAGCATACTGGTTTATTGTCTATACTGTAACATACTGGTTTATTGTCTATACTGTAGCATACTGGTTTATTGTCTATACTGTAGCATACTGGTTTATTGTCTATACTGTAGCATACTGGTTTATTGTCTATAACTGTAGCATACTGGTTTATTGTCTATACTGTAGCATACTGGTTTATTGTCTATACTGTAGCATACTGGTTTATTGTCTATACTGTAGCATACTGGTTTATTGTCTATACTGTAGCATACTTGTTTATTGTTTATACTGTAGCATACTGGTTTATTGTCTATACTGTAGCATACTGGTTTATTGTCTATACTGTAGCATACTGGTTTATTGTCTATACTGTAACATACTGGTTTATTGTCTATACTGTAGCATACTGGTTTATTGTCTATACTGTAGCATACTGGTTTATTGTCTATACTGTAGCATACTGGTTTATTGGATACTTATTAGTTTGTACTTTCCTTTTTCCAGAGGGTCCTTCTTAACTACATCTCGCAGGGCAATTTTTGTTTCAAACAATATTTTCAGGCTAGTTCCTACAAAATAAATGCATACCGGTATGTAACAGGTGTAATTAATTTGAATAGTGTTTATTATAGATTCATCTGCAATATCTCGTTTGATAACCAAAAAGCGAAATCTAAGCTGCATATTTAACTTCTCCCAAAATGTTACTCGATTAGAAAATAGTATTTGTAAATAGGCAACAAATAATAAGTTTAAACAATGGCTGCCAGTTTCTCTTCCCTTCCATTTTCCATCACTTCCTCCAATTTCCTTTCAGAGCAAATTGGGTGCACGCTTATCTTTCCATTCCGAATCACCATTAAGGGGAGATCGGCTCATTTATTTGCGCATTTATGTATTTTTATATTATTTTATTACTATGGGTTACAGAGGCCGTGTGGCATCGTTTTTCGGGAATAACTTATTAACAAACAGTTGGATCAGTATGATATTTTGACACCGCTTTTTTCACACCGTCCCCTGTTTTTTGTCAATATAGTGCATTACCAAAGGTGTAGAAATAAGCCACTTGTCCCTGTGTAATGAGGTTAAAGTCGCACATTAATGACTAAGAAACGGACAGGGCTACCGTGGCTTACCTGTGAGAACCACCAAACCATTATTGCTCCTCCATCAAACACGGTAGTTATCAGCCACCACCCAACCATATTATCGCCTTTAAATTCAAGTTATCTGTCAATATCTAGTATAAATATACAGACAGTATGTATTATTACAGTATATATTTAGCCTATACTTGATATTGACAGATTACTTGAATGTGCAAGATTACTTACACTATACTGACGAAAATTAGGGGACGGTGTGAAAAAAGCTGTGTCAAAATATCATACTGATCCAACTGTTTGTTAATAAGTTATTCCCGAAAAACGATGCCACACGGCCTCAGAAACCCAGAGTAGTTTCCTCTCTAACCTTCATCAAGCTTAAAAAACACCCGCCCAAGATCCTCCTTCAAGATAAATGTGTACATTTTTCGATAGAGTGTGTGTGGTAGTAGTAGTTGTAGTAGCAGTGAAGGTGAGAGTATAGGTAACATGCAAGGGGCTTCATCCAAGGTCGAGGGACGGACCTATATAAATTACACCATGACCTACCTATTCAGCCACAGTATGTATATACGGTACTTCATCATCTACCTGTAGTCTTGTTTACTAGCACACATACCTTTACCTGGTGCTGTTATTATTGTTGTTATTATTATTAGGGGTTCGTCCCCTACGGGGAACCCCTATTGTAATCATTAAACCCGGTTTTTCATCCAAATTCTTCTTACGCGCCGGTTTCGACGCAATAACTCCAGAACCGCTTTTTGGATCGGGATCAAACTTTCACAAGAGGTGCGTTTTTTGTATTGGGCAACTTTTGATATGCTAAACATCCGGCATGGCGGCCAAACAGGTCCGTGGCAGCCGATTTCCCGAAAAACTTGACGCCTAAATACCGTCTCTCCCACTCATAGGAAACGACTGGGCTTTGGCATACGGACTCCCCTACTAATGCTCCGCGAATGTTATAGAGAAGGTTTTGCTTTTGCACGTGGGTTTTTTTTCCGGCAATCTTGAAAAAACCTCGAATTCCACTTAAAATTCCACATCTTGAAAACTACGCCGATGATCAAAGCCATGCTTGCGTAGTTGGGTGAGGCTCGCGATTCCGAACGTTTTGATAACAAAAGAATATAAATGGGTGGAATAGTTTGGCCGCAGCATTGAAAACTGTCTATTCTTAAATTACTTTAAAACCGCATTCGCTACCCACACAAAGTTTACCGTCTACAGTCTATAGGCTTCCACGCATCCCCCAGTTTTGCTTAATAACATAATCTCTTTATTATTCAGATCTATTATTTGTTTTGTATTTAACTCTCTCAAAACAGTTCGAGTCCCTACGAATTCCAGCAATTATTTAGCCAACCTACCTATACATACCTACCCTACCAAATAATAATGATAATTCAAATTTATTTTTGGTGAATGACAGAGTATTGGCTAAGGCTTTTAACAATTCCTCCCTTTGCAAAATGCTTTGTTTAATAACAATGATATGGACCTTTAAAGTTTTGGCAATTGCCTGTGTGACTTACCCTGCCCTTTCTTCCTACCTCCCTCCTCCCTCATATCTATGATGATGATGATGATGTCTAGCAAATGTATCAACAACCACTCTAGTGAACTTTCGGTATTTAGTTTATTCAGCTTAATACTATTTATCCACATAAAATAGAAACCTATCACGATTTTTGTCTAATACAACCATAGACAGTGCTATTACATATTATTTGAACATGATGTCGAATTTAGCAGTTGCTGTTTACCTTGAACAGTAATGACAGAACCGAAAGCTTCTCTTGCCGTGTAGTACTCAAAGAAAGCAGGGTTACTTAAGCCGGCCCATACTGAACTGTTACCAAGTCAGAGATTCAGAGGTAACTTTCACAATGCATTATAACCCTAGACAGACACCAATATACCACTAAATCATACAAATATCACTACAAAAAAGATAGGAAAATATTTATTAATGTCCTAGGTATTTGAAATTATGCAAATGAGTAAAATGCATTATGATATAATGATAATGGCATTGATTAGTATCTGGCAACAGTGTTGCACTATAATTTTCTGAACGTATGCGAACTTCGGAGTATTTATCCCATTAATATACACATCTATCACTATTTAAATTTAATACAACCATACACAGTGCTATTACATATTATTTGAACATAATATAGGATGGTCTTTCCTTTAAACCATTTGCTATATCTATTCACGAAAAATATAGGCCTAGCCTAGGCAGCGCTACCGGTAGGTACGAATTTAGCAATTCGAATTTTGATTGAGAGTGGGATTAGGCCTAGGCCTAGCCTAGGGCTTAACATGGGATACTGTTTGGGGGTTGGGAATAGGCTCAGGCTGCTTTAGGCCTAATTAGGTAAAAATAGTCAAATCAAGACAATTGCACAGCCAACATAGGCTAACCAATTTATAGGCTACCTTTCATTACTGCAGTTAAGCACAAACTTATTTTACAATGGAAAATAATGCATGAGGAAGGCTGGGTAGGCCTATTAGTATTTTGTGAAATAACTTAAATTAGGTTAGGCTATAGTATACTTCATTAGGTTATTAGGCCTATGAGAAAACAGGCCTAGGCCTAGCTTAATTTTATTTCACTGCTCAACATATTTTTGTTTGTTTTTTTGCTGTTGAGCTCTGCATAGGGCTATATTCAGGTAGGCTTGGGTTTTAGTAAAATTGCATTAGGCTAGGCTACATATTTTTACTTCTATTGGAAAGCACAGGCCTACACAATAGTAGGCCTACACATGTTAAAGAATTTAGCCTAGCCTACCACAATTTAGCCTAGACTGAAAGAACAAACAAACATAGTCTAGGCTAATTGCAGCTAAATAATTTAGCCTAGCCTCCACAATTTAGCCTAGAATGAAAAAAACAGACAAAAATAGGCTAATTGCAGTTTTGGTAAGAGTTGTAGTTGTGGGCATACCAAAAGCTTTGTTTATATAGCCTAGTCGCACGCTCGCAGTTAGGCCTACATTCGCTTCTAATTTAACTGCTGGGGTAAACTTGGTAAAGCCACCCTCAATCCGCCGGCCGGTAACAAAACAATTTACCCAACGCCTGGCCGTGGGATACAATAATGGGTTGAGGGGGCTTTATCCCCCTATGACTTATTGTCATCATCATATATCACCAGCAGGGGCAAATAACCACAGTCAAATTAGACGCGAATGTAACTGCGAGCGTGCGACTACGTAAATAAAGGGGACGATAGACCCGCTAACACAACTCTTAACGCATTTGTTCCTAATGTATTAGATTTTTTTATATTTATGACCTCAACAGTTGAAAGATGACAATTTTATGGTTTATTTTAGGCTATACAAAAACATTTGCTTTGTAACTTAGATACCGGTACTCATATTTATGCTTATAATTGCAGTACGAGTGGGGTTTTTCTTTTTATATGTAGGCCTAGGTTAAACAAATGTTAGTTTTTGTTTTATAGGGTAAACTAGGCTGAATTTATGCTAATAAATATTAATTGGAGGGAGCAAATCTGTCAAGGAATAGCCTAGATGTGGAAATTTACAGCCAATTTGCTCTAGCCCTTTTTGAGATACAGAGGTTAGAGATCGTTGGATACAATAATATGTTGAGGGGGTCAATCGCCCCCCATGACATATTGTCATCATCATATATATTGCCAGCAGGGGGCAAATAGCCTAGGCCTAGCCTAACTACAACAAAAATCGCCGTCAAAATAGACGCGAACTTATATTAACTACGGCGATCGACCATTGCCCGCACCGGCCGTCCCCCGGTTATTGTTGAGGTCCTGAGGAACCGTATGACTTTGACGAGCTCTTCCCTCCGCAGTCTCCGCATCCCATGTATCGTCGTATGGTACCTCTTCCCCTCCACATCCTACATCTGGTCGTCCTACATATGCCTCCTAAGCCTCGCCTCGTCCCGTCACTGAGCATGTGGATGGGCGTCCCTTTCTGGCTTCAAAGATGGATTCCTTCCGACAGCTCCTACTGGATTGTCTGGGGTTGGTTGATAAGGGCACCTCGCTTCAAGACATTGCTCTGGCCCTAGTACCGCGGTTTGTAGGTCTCTGGTTCGCCACCTAATGACCTGCTATTGGGTTGTTGCCTTTACAGTGTTACGGTTCTACGAATGACCTAGAGTGAAAGTGACACGGTGGTGAATTTTAATTATTATTATTATTATTATTATTATTATTATTATGGTTGTTGTAGTTGTTGTTTTTGTTGTTGTTTTTGTTAGTAGTAGTAGTAGTAGTAGTAGTAGTAGTAGTATTTGTATTATTATTATTATTATTATTATTATTATTATTATTAGTTTCTATTTATTGATTTATTATATGTCGCTTTAAACACAACCATTATGGCATTTTCTTGAATCTTAATAAACCGTCATACCGTACAAATAGCTAAAGTATACAAAGTCCATTATTATATTAGGATCAATATAACAGACTATTTATACCATAAATAGAATTAAAACGATACATTATAGTGGATTAAGTTATAAGAAAGTGTTTATAGTATTATATAATTGGGTACCGGTACCAGTTTAATAACATGCCTAAGAGATTTTTCGTTTGTTGTAAAAATATTACTTATAGAAGCAATTAATGAACAGGAAACACGAGCAATATTATTTATAGCACAAACAATTATTGCAATTCTGCCAGACAAATAAAAGCACAGTGCAAATATGAAGGCTAAATTTAAACGAGAACTCATTTTAATTACCCAAAATTTAATCTATATGCAAAGTAGCGTATTAATTCCAAAAGAAGAGCTCATCCCGGACATTTGGACCTAGCGACTGCACATTCATATGCAAATGATTCAACACTAAATATATTAATGTGTTTGCTTGATTGAAAGCAATGGGGGCGATTATCGTTATCAGCCGGGGGTGATATATATTGATGCAGGATTGTAGTAAATAAGATAAGTGTAATATATATATAATGAATTTTGCACATATAAATTCCCAGTAATTACATACATACATACATACATACATACACACACAATATTATAATTACACATACACACACACACACACACACACACACACACACACACACACACACACACACACACACACACACACACACATAACACACACACACAACACACATGTTTCACACACACACACATACACACACACACACCTAATCCAACTAAGTCTCACCTATACAATAACCGGTGGGGGTGGGGGAGGGGGGGGGGGGTCAGAACACCAACAGCTTCACCTTAATTAATAAACTTATTGTTGTTGCTTTCTCTCAAACCAACCAACTAATTACAGGTACACACAACATTAATTACCTACATTTTGTTTTAACTAAGGCGTTCTGATTTCAAATAAGTTTTTTTTTTGGTAGGCATAATGTTATCTGGAGGTGTTTGTATTCAATTATCATAGTATGTTGCATCATAATTGATAGTTAATATTAAAATTATTATTATTATTACTATTATTACTTATTTGTAACCAATGATGGGGTGCTTCTACGACAAAAGGGACACAAATGGGAATATAGCCAATTTAATACCGAGTAGTTTATTATTGAAATATTATTTGATCGATATTGTATTATCACAATTAGACATTAAGAGAAAAGTTACGAATAAATTATGGCAAACAACTGCATATATTCATAAATGTGTGTGTGTATAGACATTCAAAACACACATTTCGTGTTCTCTCTCTCTCTCTCTCATATTCAAAACACACACGAATACATACACACACACTTCGTTCCCCCTCTGTCTACCCCTGCCCCCCCGCCCCCTTCCCACACACACACACACACACACACACACACACACACACACACACACACACACACACACACACACACACACACACACACACACACACACACACACACACACACACACACACACACACACACACACACACACACCACGACACACACAGCCCGTAGCCTAGTAGGTAGCGCTCTCGTCTCACACACGAGGGGTCGGGGGTTCAATCCCCCGGCCGGGCGGAGACAAATTGGGCTTGTCTCCTTTCATGTGTTAGCCTCAGTTCACCTAGCTGTAAATAGGTACCTGGAATAAGTGGACGACGTTGTGACGTCCCATCTGGGGTTGGCAAAAATGGTACATGGCGAGATGGGTATCATATGGTTCACCTAAGCTGATGGCTACCTAAGCCTTCGGGCGAGACGGTACCGTCTATAGTGAGAATGGTACCATACAGATCCACCCTAAGCCTTCGTTTCCGATGTCGCCAATTGGCTAAAAATACAGACTACACACACATCCACAGCCATTCCAACGATACATATAACACCTACACATATAGGAGGCGGGAAATAACGAGCATGCTCACTCCCGCAATACAACTAGAGTAAGAACTAGAGTAAGTACACACACACACACACACACACACACACACACACAGCCCGTAGCCTAGTAGGTAGCGCTCTCGTCTCACACACGAGGGGTCGGGGGTTCAATCCCCCGGCCGGGCGGAGACAAATTGGGCTTGTCTCCTTTCATGTGTTAGCCTCAGTTCACCTAGCTGTAAATAGGTACCTGGAATAAGTGGACGACGTTGTGACGTCCCCTCTGGGGTTGGCAAAAATGGTACAAGGCGAGATGGGTATCATATGGTTCACCTAAGCTGATGGCTACCTAAGCCTTCGGGCGAGACGGTACCGTCTATAGTGGGAATGGTACCATACAGATCCACCCTAAGCCTTCGTTTCCGATGTCGCCAATTGGCTAAAATACAGACTACACACACATCCACAGCCATTCCAACGATACATATAACACCTTCACATATAGGAGGCGGGAAATAACGAGCATGATCACTCCCGCAATACAACTAGAGTAACTAGAGTAAGTACACACACACACACACACACACACACACACACACACACACACACACACACACACACACAGACAACACGACCACAGTGAGGTAATACACTATCGGCTTCCTCTGTGGCCACCATTATTGACATACTAACTGAGGGCCAATTATACCATTACTGTATATTAACTCACTAACCCAATACCATACACACACCACCGGCCACCATTTTGTTTACCTGGTGTTATTATTGGTTTAATCATCATACATTATATATAGGTCCATACAGTACCCCGCTCATCCAATACCATACACACCACCGGCCTGGCGATGTTGTTAGCCAGTTTATTCAGGATTCATTCATTATCTATAGGTCTAACTTTCACTTTCAATCCTAAAAGTTCTATTTTGCAGCTTCTAGTCACACATAATAAAGTTACCTGTACGGGTAGGCTAATTATACAATACTATAGGCTATGTATGGTACGTGTTTCAGTAGCCTACTACCATTTGACTATCATAGTGAGGTTGGGTTTAGTGTAACACTCAGTACATGTTCCTATTATATCGACAAGGTATATGTACGAAGAGTGTGTGCTAAAACTTTAACCTTCTTGGTAGTACAATGGTAGAGAGCTGTCGTCCTG
>CM064483.1:1937218-2027218 GCA_032716605.1 Paralithodes platypus
GTGACAAGTAGTGTGAATGTGCTGAACCTCTCTTACAAACATCATCCACCTACATTGTCAGGAAACTACCACACATAGCCTACTATCTGGCACAATACTAGATCATATTCAAGTTAGTATATTTCTATAGATTTCCACAGATGTATCCCAAACAACATGGAATCGTCTAGTGATAGCCATAATAGCCAGACTTTCCACAACTAAGATTTTATGAAGCTGAGGAAGGATCGTAGGGAATCATAGGGGTACAGACAATTTAATGTATCTTTGTCACTGATCCTTTCTAAGCTGCATAAAATCGTCTAATGTAAACCACAAATTATAAGGAAAGGTTATAATCGTTGTTAACCCCTTCCGTACCGGCGACGTATTTTTAACTTTATTCTGGCTACTATTAGACGATTTGATTCAGTTTACTAAGGGCCTCCAGCAATTACGAGGCTTCAAACTATCTCACTTGACCCATTTTACTACCACACATCCTTCTTAAACTGCACAAACCGTCTAAATATACCTAGAATATAAAACAAAAACGTCGCCGGTAAAGAAGGGGTTAATAAAAGGAAATAGCTCCGGTAAAAATGGCACGAAAGGGAACACGAATCCGGTGAAATAGAAAAGTTGGAGAAAAGGTAAACTAAACGACCTTCAAAGATTTCACGCCTTTCTCCGAGAGTGTTTCTCTGTATATGCCGCCCTTGAGCTCTTTCTCACCCTCGACTAACTCTAACTCTCTCTCTCTCTCTCTCTCTCTCTCTCTCTCACTGTCTTAACCCTTTCAATCATACCGTATGTCCTTTATGAGTCTGGGTACTGTATATTTGATGCATACCGGTACTAACCATATCAAATCAAAACTCTCTCTCTCTCTCTCTCTCTCTCACACACACAAACACACACGCAGTCTCACACCCACCCACCCACCCTTTCCCTCTGTCTCTCTCTCTCTCTCTCTCTCTCTCTCTCTCTCACCTAGCACCTGGCAGTACAAGTGGCTGACGGCAATGGCACACCACCCCCACTACTGCTACTGGCTAAGTGCGAGAGAGAGATTTGACTTGATGTTTAGTATGCATCAAATATACAGCACAATACAAAGGCACATTAAGGAGATATGATTGAGAGAGAGAGAGAGAGAGAGAGAGAGAGAGAGAGAGAGAGAGAGAGAGAGAGAGAGAGAGAGAGAGAGAGAGAGAGAGAGAGAGAGAGAGAGAGAGAGAGAGAGAGAGAGAGAGAGAGAGAGAGAGAGAGAGAGAGAGAGAGAGAGAGAGAGAGAGAGAGAGAGAGTTAAGCAGCTGGTGGTGGGAAAGAGCTCAAGGCCGGTGGTACATACAAGATGATGGGGAGAGAGGAATAGAGGTCTTAGACAATTTATTAACCCTTTCAGTAACTTAAGCGACTTTTAAAGATGTAATTCTTTAACAAATTAAACCATTTTATACAGCTTAAACAGGACCTCGAGACAGCAAGAGGGGAACTCGGTAGAGCGCTCAACTCCGCCTACGTCCGCTGTTTCTTTACCGTTATCATCATAGGCCTAAACTTTCTTCTGAATCTTATCTGAGTTCGAGGAGACTATCTGGATCGCCCCCTAAATTGAATAACTTCTTCCTTGGCGCCTATCCTATCTGCCTACCAAATTTCATGAATATCTCCGAATCGCCTCGTATATTGAATCACTTCTTTGGCGCTTATCCTATCTGCCCACCAAATGTCATAAAAATATATAGCTAGAATATAAGATAACACATGTCGCTGGTACTCAAAGGGTTAAAATTGTCAAATAATAAATAGTCAGAATATAATGGTAGAAAACGGGTCACAGTATACAGAGAGAAGGCTATACTCCACAAAGGTCTCTCACAGTAAAGAGGTTAAGGGGGAAGTAGTTTATTTTTCTCTCGCATGTTTAGTCCCATTAGCTTTGAAGTTTTAAGACGTTCGTTTCATAAGATAAGCGATTTTAAGACATTTCGCCCCATTTCTTTGCCAATATATAGACCTTTCGTGTCATTTAGGTGAAGATTTTATCCGGGCGAGCGAGAGCGAGCCTGTAATTTTAGGAGAAATCGGCCAAATGTTTCTACCCAAATATGTACAAATTTATCTTGAAGGGGAGTCTAGGGGGGAGGGGGTAGCTTGATGGAGGTCTAGTGAGGAGGAGGAGGGGGGGGGGGGGAGCTGGAGAGTACACGGGCCGCTCAAGAAGAAGAAGAAGGGGGATAGGGGCCAATAAACACGGGAACTGGAGGAAGGGGAGAGGAAGAGAAAGAGGAGGAGGAGATAAAGAAGAAGAAGAAGAAGAGAGGGAGGAGGCGACGGAAGAGAAACATGAGGGGCTGCGAGGAAAGAAAGGAATTTAAGAGTACGGGTGGCCGAAGAAAAGGGATAATTATGGGCCAATAAACACGGGAGAAGAAGAAGACGAACAAGAAGAATAAGTAGTTAAGTAGAAGAGGAAGAAGTAGTAAATAATAATAATACAAATAAGCAGCAGCAGCAGAAGTTAAGAAGTTAAAAAGAAGAAGAAGGAAGAAGAGGAGGAGGAGGAAGAAGAGGAGGAGGAGGAGGAAGAGATAGGGCCACTGAAGAAAGAGCTATGGAGCCAATAGACAAGCTCAATAAAAGAGGAGGAAGGCGAGAGAGAGGAGGAGGAGAAGAAAAAAATATATATATATAGATAGATAGATAGTCAGTCAGGCAGTCAGTCAATACTTTATTTCATAAAAAAACATACAGATAGATAGATAGATAGATAAATAGATAGATAGATAAGGATAAGCGAGGGTGTTTTGGGGGGAATGAGGTGGAGAAATTGGTTTAGACAGATGGGTGTATGGTTGGTTGGTTCAGGGGAGTGGGAGGGATAGATAGATAGATAGATAAATATAGATTGATAGATAAGGATAAGCGAGGGTGTTTTAGGGGCAGAAGGAGGAGGAGATATTGGTTTAGACAGATGGGTGGCTGGTTGGTTGGTTGGTCCAGGGGAGTGAGGAGGAAGGATGGATAGATAGATAGATAGATAAGTAGATAGATAGATAGATAGATAGATAGATAGATAGATAGATAGATAGATAGATAGATAGATAGATAGATAGATAGATAGCTATAGATATATAGGGGAGGTGTGGTGGAGTGGTCATGCCACTGGATTGGTAATCCAATGGACCCGGGTTCAAATCCCGATATGTCAATGGGAAGATATTATTGGGATTGAATTTGTGCTGTACCTAGTATCAGTGCATTACCACAAAGCCCACCGAAATGCCAAAAAAATACCCTCGTTGTTCCCTGATTAAATAACACTGTATGAATATTCCCATATTCAAAATATGTTACAGGGGGACAATGCCTAGTGAGTTCACTGCTCAATAGGTGGCGTTCTGAGAGTGAGGGTCTGAGTCTGGAGGATGAGACGGTGAAGCACTTGAGCGAAGCAACCGGCCGCTTCAGAGATGGAGCTGCTTCGAGCCATGATGGATGCTTCGCATGTCTCACTCCCCAGACTGGAACAAGACCTCACGGGCTTCACCGTGTTGGGCGGTGGAATGTACAGGCTCTCAGCCTATGCCCGAGAGGGAGTAGATGGAATATAGAAAAAAAAAAAAAAAAAAAAAAAAAAAAAAAAAGATAGATAGATAGATAGATAGATAGATAGATAGATAGATAGACAGATAGATAGACAGATATATAAGGATAAGCTAGGGGGAAAGGAGGTGGAGAGCTTCGTTTAGACAGATAGATGGCTGGTTGGTTAGTTCAGGGGAGTGGGAGGGATAGATAGAGATAGATAGATACCGGTAGCTAGATAGATAAATAGGTAGACGAATGCATAATGATAGCTATGGAAAAGCGAGGGTGCTTGGGGGAATGAGGTAGGGAGTTTGGTCCAGACATATTGGTAGGATGGTTGGTTGTTTGGTTGGAGAGTGAGTCACTAGGGAGAGTGGGCAATAGTTCACCAGAACCAGGAAAAGGCTACTTGTGGAAATTGACGGAGAAGGTAAAATCAAATTGAACAGTCTAGTCATCTATTAGGAGAGTTATACTAACAACTTTTAATATATATATATATATATATATATATATATATATATATATATATATATATATATATATATATATATATATATATATATATATATTTTTATATATATATATATATATATATATATATATATTATATATATACTGTATGCCCAACAGTCTACAATAAAATGGTAAAACTGTCTGGTAAAGAAGAATGGGTCGGGGAAGCCATTTGAACCAGAGTACCTGTAGTGAAGGAAGGTCTGGAAGGTTGTATAGGACCCCAGTCACTGAAGGAAGGGCCCACACCACTTAGCTGGAGTGAACCAACCTCTCTCTCTATATATATATCTGTATACAGTATATAGTGCCCAGACGGCTCAGGAAACGATACCATAAATAATGTTTCATTGGACGCATTTACCGGAATCACTGCCACACACGTACAGTATATGCACGAAAATACACACACACGTACGTACCGTATAATTATACCGTACACGAAATTACTCGCACACACGTACATACACGAAAATACTCACAGACACGTGAATACACGTATATACGGTACGGTACCGTATATACCCAGTACACAAAAATACACACGCTGACACACACACATACTATATATTTTCTATGCGAGTGAGGGAGACAAAAGGCAAAACTGAAGAGTGACAGGGCCAACATCAAGGGACGTTCGAGCCAAAATGCCTGGACACACGGAGTTTGAAGCAATTTAAGTCATAGGAAGAGGGAAATACTGATTCTGGGAGAGAGTTCCAGAGCTCAGCTGTTAAATATAAGAAAGATTGAGAATAACGTTTCACTCTTGGATTGTTGAATTGCACAGAGTAGGGGTGGGATTGTGTTGCAAGACGGATGCTACGTGCTCTACAAAGAGGAGGTGGTATACACTGAGAGAGCTCTAAGGAACACTGATTATTGTAATAGCGGTAGAATAGTGAGAGAGATGCAACATTGCGGCGAAGAGAGAGACTGAAGAGAATTGGTGGGTGGACGTGAGTTAATGAGACGGAAGGCTTTCTTTTCTACTTTGCATAGAAGTGCTATGCGAGAGGATCCTCCCCACACGTGTGACCAATACTCAATACATGGACGCACTGTGCCCCTGTAAAGAGCAAGAAGCTGCGCATGGGTAAAGAACCCCCGGAACCGGTTGAGCACACCCAGCTTCTGGGAAGCTGGTTTAGCAAGAGTGGTAATATGATCCTTCCAAGTGATATCAGAAGAAAAAGAGAGACCGAGAATATTAAGAGAAGAGGAAGGGTTAATTTGCATGTTGTTGAAGAGTAAATCATAGTTTTCTAGAAGGAGGCGATGAGTAGACGATAACTTTCAGTTTATAGTTTACTAAACACACACACACACACACACACATTTATAATCTCCCAATCTGTTTTTTGTTGTGTTTTTCTCCCTGGGTGACTTTAAAGGACTGTTCCTATAAGGTAAGAGTCCCGGTCCAGCTGGTCTTCTTTCCCTCCTCGCTACTAATCTCATACACTGACGGCAAGATAATGAATGGTTGTAAATAGCTACCGTTAAACGATTATATTCAGCGAAAGAAAGGTCTCTGAAGATCAAAGGGCTACACTCAAACTCAAATCAACCCTTCGAATACCCATAGACCCTTTCTAAACTTCATACAAATCATCTAGTGATAGCACATATAAAATACCATAACCAGTACAAGGCAATAAACAAAGTACAAACAACTTAAATCAACCCTTCGACTACCCACAGACCCTTCCTAAACTGCATAACCCATTCAGTACCGGGGACATCCTTTTAGGTAAATTCTACCATCTATCAGACGATTTTATTCAGCTTAGGAGAGACGTCTACACATTAAAACCTTAAGACTATCACAATTATTCCTTTCAGCTATCATATGTCCTTCCTAAGCTTTATACAATCGTCTAAATGTAGCTGAAATCAAATAAACAAGACGTCGCCGGTACAGAAGGGGTTAAAATCGTCGAATAGCCCAAATATAAAGAAAACCCAATGTGATCTTAGTGAATGGAGTCACCGGGGTTCCTTATAAGACCGTCTTCCACTTATCTTTCACTCCTGCTTGCTGATCTGATACACCGACCTTCAGATAATGAGTGGCTCTGTAGAAGGGCAGGTTGGGGACGGGAATATTCAGCTTAGGAATGACCTTTCGGAAATACAAGGGGTACCGGTATAAACAAACTAATAATGAGTGGTTCTGTAGAAGGGCAGGTTGGGGCCGGGAATATTCAGCTTAGGAAGGACCTCTCGAAGTACAAGGGGTATAAAGAAACTCAATTAGCCCTTCAACTACCCACACATCTTAATCTGTATAATATCGTCTACTGAGACCACGAATAAAATCAGGTCAGGTGAGGTGAAGGTATTGAGGGATAAGCCTTTACAACGGCACCTCGTACGGTAGCTACTTTCTACTTGTTCCTATTTTCTGAAGAGTGTAAGAGAGGGGAGAAGGGGTGTTGAAGAGAGAGAGAGGAAGCTGTTGGAGAGGCTTTGTTATGTGTACCGTAACCAGTAGATACACCACTAGGGAATCAAAAGAGTGCAAACAACTATATATAAATCCTTGGACTACCCACAAATCCTCCCTAAACGACATAAAATCATAGAGCAAAATAAGAAAAAAAAAAAAAAAAAAAATCAAACGTCATCGCAATGAATGTATTAAGTGTTAGTTTTGTATCTATTTAGTTATTCATTCATATTTTTGAGTTTCCTGGCAAGACCTCCATCAAGCTTAAAAAGGACTCCTAGACCCCTCTTCAAGATAAATGTGTACATTTTTCGGTAGGGCCGGTTCTTCATAAAAATACAGGCTTTATCACTCGCCAGGAAAAAATCGAAACCTAAATGGCACGAAATGTCTTAAAATTGACAAAGAAATGGGACGAAAGGTGGTAAAATCGCCAAACTAATGGGCCGAACGTCTTAAAATCTCAAGACTAATGGGGCTAAACACGAAGGAGATGGGGGGTCCCGAAAAAACACCCTATACCTCCCCTTAAAGCAGTGTATACATACAAGGTAATATTCCATTTATCTCTTTCTCTGCTGAGCTGATACACCGACCTTCCGATAATGAGTGGCAGGTTGGTTGGGGCCGGGAATATTCAGCTTGGGAAGGACCTCTCGCAATACAAGGGGGTGCAGACCAACTCGATTAACCCTTCAATTTACCCCAATACACCTAGTACACCGACCTTCAGATAATGAGTGGCACTGTAGAAGGGTCAGTGGTTGGATTAGACGACTGTATTCAGCTTAGGAAGGACCTCTAGGAATCAAAATCGTCTACTGATAGCCTGGGAATGGAATACAAGGTGGAAGGATCATTCACCCCTTATGTAACGCGCCGTCCGTTTAATTATATTCTAGGTATTTTTATGCAGTTTAAGAAGGATCTGTGGTAGAAAAAGTGTCAAGTGAGATACCGGTAGTTCGAAGCCCGGTATTTGCTGGAATCCCTTTTTAAACTGAATAAAATCGTCCAATAGTAGCCAGAATGAAATGATGAAGACGTCGACAGTACAGAAGGGGTTAAGAATCAGAACTATCCGTTACTATACATCAACACTTCGACAACTCACAAATTTTTCCAAAGCGACGTAAAAGAATCCAAAAATAAGCCAAACAAAAACTTAAACTACCGCAATGACTGGATTAAAGGGGTGTTTTTCCCTGGACCCCCTTCTCCTCTATGTTAATTACCCCTATTAGTTTTGAGATTATAAGACATTCACCCCATTACGTTGGCTATTTTAGACCTTTCGTGCAATTTAGGTGTCGATTTATTCCCGGGGAGCGATAGCAAGCCTGTAATATAGAAGGAACTGGCCTTCGGCCGGAGTTTTTTTTACCGAAAAATTTGCAAATCTATCTCGATATTGGTGGTATTTGTTTAAGCTTGATGGAAGTCTAGGGAGGAAAAAAAAAAAATCTTCTTAAAGAGGATGAGTATATTTGTAAAAGACAGGTTCGGGCCAGGAATATTAATAAAAGGGGATGGTTGGTTTCTCTGGACCCTCTTCTCCCTCAGGTTTATCCCTATTAGTTTTCATATATTAAGACGTTCGGCCTATTAGTTTGGCGATTTCAAGAGCTTTGGCCACATTTCATTGTCAATATTCAGACCTTTCGTGCAATTTAGGTGTCGATTTTCTTCCGGGCGAGCTATACCAAGCCTGTAAGATAGTAGTAACCGGCCTCCGGCCGGGAATATTTTCAATCGAAAAATGCACAAACTTATCTTGAAAGGGGGTCCTGGGGGTGTTTTCGTTTAAGCTTGATGGAGGTCTAGGGAGGAAACTACAACAAATAATATAAAGTTACCGTACATAAATGAGCAAATAAATACACCCATCCCTCTTTAAAGAACTATATACCGGTACACATAAGGCCGTCTACCAGTTACCTGTCTCTCTCTCTATCTCCTCTCTCCTGCTCTGCCACCCCGACCTTCAGATAATGGGGGGGGGGAGGGGGGGGAGCTTGGGGCCGGGAATATTAATGCGTTCAGTCAACCTAAATTATCCGCTAGGTGCAGTCGCGGTTCAAAGTCGTGGTGCTACTTTCTAAAAATTGTTGACTCGCATAAGGCGGTGTCACACGAGCGATTTTTCCGTCAATTTCTACTGGCAATTGTTGTGTGGTTGCTTCAAAATTTAAGCTTAACCCTTTCTATACTGGCTACGTCTTTGTATTGTTATGCTGGCTATATTTAGACGATCTTAGTCAGTTTAAATAGGGCCCTCCAGGAATTGACTGGCTTCGAACTATCTCATTTAACACTCTTTACTGCCACAGAGCCTTTCTAAACGGCACAAAATCGTCTAAACATAAAACATAAAATTAAAAAGACGTCGCCGGTACAGACGGGGTTAATAAGAATTTAACCATTTCCAGTAACCTACGGTACCGGTAACTCCTTGATGAGACATTGTTGAAAACAGTATAGAACGTCTATAGAATGAAACAGTATAGAACGTCTATAGAATGAAACAGTATAGAACGTCTATAGAATGAAACAGTATAGAACGTCTATAGAATGAAATGCCAATACAATATATTATCGTGTTAATATACACTCCGAAAAGTTGATATAATGGATCAAAACATCATTTAAGAACTTTAAATAAAACGTTTCCCAAATAGACCAATATTAAGGTTGCGAATAAAGTGCTCCTCCTTGAATGGTAGGCTATTTCTATCCATTAATACAAGTGAGGGGATTAAAACTACGGTATACCATCTCCATTAAAACTACGGTATACCATCTCCATTAAAACTACGGTATACCATCTCCATTAAAACTACGGGATACTATCTCCATTAAAACTACGGTATACCATCTCCATTAAAACTACGGTATACCATCTCCATTAAAACTACGGTATACTATCTCCATTAAAACTACGGTATACCATCTCCATTAAAACTACGGTATACCATCTCCATTAAAACTACGGTATATTATCTCCATTAAAACTACGGTATACCATCTCCATTAAAACTACGGTATACCATCTCCATTAAAACTACGGTATACCATCTCCATTAAAACTACGGTATACCATCTCCATTAAAACTACGGTATACCATCTCCATTATCCTACGGTATAACTCCTTCACTACAACTCTACCTTAGTTACCTGTATTCTGGTTAACATTAGAAGATTTTAGTATGCTCAAGCAAAGCCTCTCGCAGGCAAGATATTAAAATAAGGTAAGGTGCTCAGTTTATCATCCAGGTTGTCCACGAACTTTTGAATCCGACTGTACCGACTGCCCTCACGCGGTTGTAGTAAAAAATCCGATTACCGACCATTCATCTCCCGAGTCCCCCAGTCCTTTCACTTTCACTACACTTACCTACACAACGGTTAATATATATATATATATATATATATATATATATATATATATATATATATATATATATAATCATAGTTAGGCGACTGTATTAAGGGGGTAGTGCTTGGTTTTTGGTCTATTTATTTGTTTATTAATTTATGTTTGAGTTTCCTCGCTAGACTTCCATCAAGCTTAGAAAAACACCCCCTAGACACCCTTTTAAGATCAATTTGTACATTTTTCGGTAGAAACATATCCCGGCCGAAGGCCGCTTCCTTCTAAAATTAAAAGCTCGCTATCGCTCGTCAGGAAAAAAATTGACACCTAAAGGGCACGAAAAGTCTTAATATTGATAACATAATTATGTGAAAGATCTCAAAATCGCCAAACTAACGGAACGAACGTCTTAAAACCTCAAAACTAATATGCTAAACATGAGGGAGAAGGGGGTCAAGAAAAGGCGAGTACTACCCCCTTAAGCTTATGAACTGCATATCATAGTCAAAAGGCTAAAGAAGCTTTCGAGTACCGGTACGGCAATTTCTTCGGTTACAAAATGTATAATATTAAGAAGAGAAAGAATAAGGTACCGTAGATTGAAGCTATCTTTAATATACAGTAGGTCTATGATTATTGTGGCGGAGGAGTTGTACGGTACACTAAACCTGGTACACAAGGACTACTGCAAATCAGGCAGGTAATCGTAAATAAGTTTGTTTTCATAGGTTTAACAATAGCCTACACAATTGCTCCTCAAACTTAAAGCATTACAGATAGGCTCGTCAGCAGCCCAAACAGGGGGGGGGGGGGATTAACATGGGTAATCAATTTCATAGTCAGTAATCAGCTGGTGTCATACGAGCTTTTTTTTTTCTGGCAATATTTTGGAGCAGTTATCGTCTGGTAACTTCAGAATTAAACTTTCATTATTATTACGGTAAGTCACCAAATATATTCTACTTTCAGTCTACTTCCCTTTACCAATGTCAAAAAGCCTCGAAATATTGCGAGATATAATTGTTCTTAGAAAATTGCCGGAAAAAGCGCTCGTGTGACATGGTCTTAACATTAACTATCTCTCCACCCAAATAAAGGAAGGCTAAGATTAAGAAACTGAATGAAAATAAAGGCAGGATAAGAGTAATTCATGCCACTACACTCAACAAAGCACACCACACTTCTTTCCAAGTAAAATTCCACCACACCTAAATTACCTCGACGTACTGTACACATAGCCTACCTCGATATTGGCTCTCTATCACTCCTTTAAGGGGAGTTTTTTTAGTGTGTTTTAGACTTCCATCAAGCTTGACTCCCTTTTAAGATAAATTTGTAAATTTTTCGGTAGAAAAATGTCCCGGCCAGAGGTCAGTTCCTCTTATATTACAGGCTCGCTATCGCTCGCCAGCAAAAAATCGACACGAAAGGTCTGAAAAGTGAAATAAATGGGGCAAAAGTTCTTTAAAACGCCAAACTAATGGGGCGAACGTCTTAAAAGCTCAAAAGCAATGGGGCTAAACATGAGGGAGAAAGGGGTAAAGAAAATAATCCCTCAAGTGGAAATCTCCCCTTAACCTTGGGGTGGGGTGGGAGGGCGGGGGGGAGACACGTGTTACAGGCAGTTTTGCCACGTGTCTCCTCCATGCACATAGAACAAAAATGAAAGCAAATAAAGGCTGGATAAGACTTAAGAAACTGAAATACAATAAAGGAATGATAAGGGTAAGAAAGTAAAAGTAAAATAGCAACTCTGGGCTCTGACGAAGACACCCGCGGCAAGCGAGAGGCCGCCACAGTCCCCCACCAAAAGGGGACCCTTGGTAAAAGTTACCCACGTCCACCGACAAGTTGAAATTGAACACCAGGTAAAAGCCGAAAAGAAGGGGGGGGGGGGAGAGGGGGGGGGGGGGTAGGGGAGGACAGTAGAGTTGGGGGATATAAGAATAGAAAGAGGAGGGAGAAGAGGGGAAAGGACAGTAGAGATGGGGGATATAAGAATATAAAGAGAAGGGGGGGGGGGGAGTACAGTAGAGATAGGGGGATATATAGACAGATAGAAGAAGGGAAAGAGCAAGTGAAGTGGAGAAGGAGAGATGGGGAACTAGGGGACATAGAAATAGGTAAAGGAAAAGAGCAAGTGAAGTTAAGACAGGATTTAATTTGATTTGATTTGATTCTTTATTGAGAAAGCATAAGTAAATGGGATTACATAATTATACGTTGTCTCAAAAGGGCAAAGACGGGTGAGTTGGGAGGTGGAGAATGGGCAGTAGTAGGGTAAAGGGGAGAGGGGTATATCAAGACCGGTATATACTGTACATGAAGCTATGGAGAAGGGTGAGGTGGGTGAGGTGGGAAAGGCGAGGTGGAGAAGATAGAGATATGGAGAAGAATGGAGAAGAAAGAGGTGGCTGAGGCGATGATCGAAAGAAGGGTAACTAGGGGGACATGGGATTGGCTATGGAGAACAAGATCCTTATCCTAAATCCACCTCCAGCTGGTTCTTCCACTACCGTACTATATAACACTACCATTCTGTTAGTTTATTATATACACACGCTCGAACCCACGCACACACATACACATACACAGCCCGTAGCCTAGTAGGTAGAGCTCTCGTCTCACACACGAGGGGTCGGGGGTTCAATTCCCGGCCGGGCGGAGACAAATTGGGCTTGTCTCCTTTCATGTGTTTGCCTCAGTTCACCTAGCTGTAAATAGGTACCTGGAATAAGTGGACGACGTTGTGACGTCCCATCTGGGGTTGGCAAAAATGGTACAAGGCGAGATGGGTATCATATGGTTCACCTAAGCTGATGGCTACCTAAGCCTTCGGGCGAGACGGTACCGTCTATAGTGAGAATGGTACCATACAGATCCACCCTAAGCCTTAGTTTCCGATGTCGCCAATTGGCTAAAATACAGACTACACTCACATCCACAGCCATTCCAACAGTACATAAAACACTTAACATGCATTTCACGCAATACATTCCCAGTTAAGGAGGCGCGATAATAATGAGCTTAGCTCGCATTGCGTGGATTCCCCTTGACGAACAAGTAACTGAGTAACTGAGTAACACATACGGTAGCATATATTCACACAACAAACGTTTTCTTATCACAGCCAGGCTTACACTTAACATACCAGTAACACAAACACACTCAATAATGCACACACACAGCCTATGTATTCGGTACATGCTACACACTCAGCATAGCCTTTACACACGAGAGTAAAAGACAATGATTGTGGTATGAAAAGAGAAATACACCCTTTCTCTTCCCTCCACATCCCCAGCGGGGTTGCTTAAAAATTATACTACGGTACCATATTGATACTTCATTACCACCCCGGACACACACACACACACTGCAGACACCTACACACACAATGCACACACACACACACACACACACCACACCCACACACACACACACACCACACCCACCCACACACACACACACACACACATACTGCAGACACATACACATACACACACAACACGCGCGCACACACACACACACACACACAAACAAACGCACTCACATACAGTCAACAAATCCTACACACACACACCCAGTATGTAAGATAAATATGAGCCTTCCCAACTCTACACCCCCCCAGCTGTGTCGTCCACTACCGTACTATATTATACTGCTAGTTTATTACCCTATGGGGGAAACACACATGTTCTCTCTCTCTCTCACACACACACACACACACACACACACACACACACACACACTCATACATTCTTACAATAGCTGTAAATATATACACACACTATCTACAGATAACACACACTCGGTATACTCACTCTCATAGGCTCTATACTGCGGTAAAAAAAAAAAACACACACACACACACACACACACACACACACACACACACACACACACACACACACACACACACACACACACACACACACACACACACACACACACACACACACCTGGTACGACAAAGGAATACCAATAGGACACTCAGTACAGGTATTCAATACGGAACGAATATTTTACACCGCCCCTTAGGCTATGGTACAGTCGGATGCCATAGTTTCTAGCCCACCCATAATACATCGTGGACCATATACAGTATATTTGTATTTATGCAATTATAACTATCTGGACAGACTTTTGGATAGAACTTTCATTTCAATATATAGTACCGGTATATATAGTTTTGTAGTTGATTTATAAAACATTTTATTCATAAGTTGGTTTCCAGAGATATACTTCCATAGTTAGAAATAAGTGAAGTGTACGAATATTTATGAGTGGGCTAGAGACTATGGTATCCGACTGTACCGTACGTACCGGTACAGTATTTATGAGTGGGCTAGAGACTATGGTATCCGACTGTACCGTACGTACCGGTACAGTATTGGCAAAATGAAAGGATAAATACATGGTGTACCAGTATGTTGTTGAGATATATATATATATATATATATATATATATATATATATATATATATATATATAGAGAGAGAGAGAGAGAGAGAGAGAGAGAGAGAGAGAGAGAGAGAGAGAGAGAGATACAATTATTATGAAGCAATAACAGTAAAACCAAAATATCCTAGGCTACAATTAACGAGATGCAGATGCGTACGGTACCGTACCGTATAAGGTTATATAGAAACACAGATAAATAACAGATTTAGAATAATTATTATGTTCCTTCCAACAACCAACTATACTCCTAAAATCGATTAATGAAATTTACAAACACATGTGGCAGTCCGTGGATTCGAACCCAGGACGCTCACACCGAAAATCAACACCTTATGCATCGCACCACGAAGACAGTTAGAAGGCAAATATAATAAACAGATAGATAGCTAGACAGATAGATATTAACAAATAATCTAGTTAGCTTATATGTGCTTGTGTTAAGGGGGAGTTTTCTGGACCCCCTTCCCCCTCATGTTTAGCCCTATAGCCTAAGTATTGAGATTACAAGACATTCGCCCCGATATTTTGGCGATTTTAAGACCTTGCATGCCATTGAGGTGTCGATTTTTTCCTGGCGAGCGTTAGCGGGACTGCAATTTAGGAGGAACCAGTCTTTTTCTACCAAAAAATGCACAAATTATGCATTAAGCTTGACGGAGGTCTAGGGAGGAAACTAAAAAAATATTAGTAATATTATTTAAACAAAACTAATAAATACCGGTAATTAAATAAATAAATATAAATAAATATTATATAAATCTTCCCTTAACCCTTTCTGTACAAGCCGTCCCATTAACTTTACTCTAGCTACAATTAGACGATTTAAGTCAGCTTTAAAAGGGCCTCAAGCAAGTAACAGGCTCAGAACTACCTCATTTAACCATTTTACTACCTTCTTAAACTGCACAACATCGTCTAAATATAGCTAGAACAAAAGGAAAAAGACGTCGCCGGTACAGAAGGGGTTACGAGGAAACTACTGAATATAATTATTACAAGTAATAATTTTCTAGGTACTGTAGCCAGATGTAATGGGAACGGATAGGTCAAGGCGAACACGAAAGAGAGAGAGTGAGTGAGTGTGAGTCTGAGAGAATGTGTGAGAGTGAGAGACAGTGAGTATGAGAGAGCGAGTGAGAGAGCAAGAGCGAGCGAGAGAGATTTGATGTTTAAGCGAATATTACAGCAACGTCAGAGAGAGAGAGAGAGAAGAATCCAATTTCCCAACAAGTACGTACTGTCAATTAAGTGTTAAAGCTGGGCCGCCAAGTACCGTACCGACTGGCCTTGCTCGGCACAGTCACACACAACAGTTCCTGGACCTTTTGAAGATAACCGTCGTGTATGGGAGTGAGGATAGCTAGCACAAATGATTTATAGCGTGCATTAGATACGGTTGAATGTTGTGTCAATCATGTTTGTGCATTCGTAATTGATAGTGTATGGAGGCCTTAAAACCTACCCCTTTGAATTAGCTTCGAATCCGAAAGTGCCGTACAATGCTATATTATTGGCGTACCGTAGCCCAAATGATTCAGAATTAGGCTTTAAAGGTTCAAAGATACAAATGGAAGTGACCCTATTTAGCTTATGAGTGCTCATGTCTAAACAATTGCCTGCAGTGAAAGGCGGTAGTCAAAGGTAAAGTCAAGACAGCTTACCTTAGAATCATAAGGGTGTCAAACGATAGCCCAGTCATTTCTTTGTAGTCTTTATTATTGTATATGCGAAGCTAAGATTGTGGCTAATAGTTCACATTATGTCTTTGGAAGTGATAAAACGGCCAACACAATGTTGTTTCATGATATTTGTCCTGTACGGTATACCTTCATATATTCATTCAAGTCTTCCAACAAAATTGCTCCGGTTTGACATAGTGATATACAGTATATGATGATACTTATGAAATTTATAATTAGAATTTCCCCCAAAAGTAGCAGGACAAACAGTAAGAGTGAATCCGCCCAAGACATGTTTAACACACGTTCGTGGGCCCATATAGTTCTCTTTTTTTCATATAGCCCTACAACCATCGAAGTAATTGGATGAATTAGTTTGATTCACATTATATGAATATATGGTTTTACAAGCAATTTACCGTTTTAATAAAATACATTAATAAATCTTTCATAAATACCGGTGCCGCACGTACCGTAAGCCTATTGCACAGGCCTAATGATGAAATATGAAGGTTCCCCGATGTTATATGAATTGCTGAACAATCAATCTCAACATATGTTTTTCATTTTTTAAACTTGAACTTTGTTTTCTTTTCTTGATATATAAATAGCAAATAGTTGACATTTCTTTGAAAAATTAACCCTTGCTGTACCGGCGACGTCTTATACATTTTAGTCTAGCTATATTCAAAAGATTGTGTGCAATTTAGGAAGGATCTATGGTAGCAAAAAGGGTTAAGTGAGGTAGCTCGAAGACAGTTAATTGCTGGAAGCCCCTTTTAAACTGAATATAATCGTCTAATAGTAGCAAGAATAAAGTTAAAAAGACGTCGCCGGAACAGAAGGGGTTAAAACGTGCACAGGTCCTCCCACACCTAAAATGTATATATAGCTTAACCAGAATATTATGAGCTGAAAGGGTTAATTTAGAGTGAAAATATTGGTAAAGGAAGAGAAAATAATAAAGTGAAGCAAAAGACAACGAAAATATAAGACAAACGATTCATGTTCAGCGGTGCATGTGCGACCTTGCTCTCTCGCTCTCTCGCTCTCTCTCTCTGTGTGTGTGTGTGTGTGTGTGTGTGTGTGTGTGTGTGTGTGTGTGTGTATTCCCTTTGGTACGATACATGCTAAATATATCAAATCAATATCCCCCCCCCCCCTCCACTCTCTCTCTCTCTGACACACATACACACACACACCCACACACACACTATTTTTTTCTCTCTCTGGTTACAACACAGCAGAGAAACTTTTTCCGCCAGGTCTGCCAGTAGCCTATACAATCCCCATGGTCAGACGGACGATAGAACCTATAATTATTGGATGGAGAGAGCTATTCTAGAGAGATAGAGAAAAATAAAGCGAGAGATAGACAGAGAGATCGATAGAAATACAGGCTAAGACGAACTAATAAGATGTAAAGAAAGATGGAAGGATGGATAGATTGATAGACAGAACCAAATAATATATACCGGTAGCCTATCCCATTCAGCACCGGTGACATCTTTTTCATTATTTTCTGGCATATATTAGACTACCGGTAGTTTATTCAGCTGAGGAAGGACGTCTACTAATGAAAAGGCTGCCGAATAACTCAATTAGTCCTTTTAGCCACCAGATATCCTTCCTGAGTTTCATAAAATCGTCTAAATGTAGCTGACATACAGTAAAAACGTAATTGGTTCTGAAAGGAATACCGTATACTTTTATATACCGGTATATATATATATATATATATATATATATATATATATATATATATATATATATATATATATATATATATAGAGAGAGAGAGAGAGAGAGAGAGAGAGAGAGAAATGAGAGCAAAAACACATAAAAAGATGGATATATAAACAGAGAGATTCAGAAATACAGATATAAATAATAACACAAGAACTGACCTACCGGTACTAATTACAAGATAAGAGACATTATTCCGACAGTAGCCTAACCAATCCCCGTGGTTGGGTGGACGATACAACCTATAATTTAGATGCTTATGTTCTGGGTGTGGTGTCCCGAGTTCGAATCCCGGGAGGACTATATGCTTTCATTAGTTTATTCAAGTAGCCTACATTGGGGTTTGTAATTGATGATTAATGTTAAGAACGGTGTGTTACTTATTACCTGTAGTAGGCCTATACCGGTAGTTGGAATGCACCCAGTAGATGACTCGACACGATGACAGTCAGGATCAGTTGAAACTAAACTTAAGATTTTATTTTAGTTTCCTCCTTAGACCTATCAAGCTTAAATAACACCCCAAAGACCCCCCTTCAAGATAAATGTGTACATCTTTCGGTATAAAATTGTCCTGGCCGAAGGCCGCTTACTCGTAAATTACAGGCTCGCTATCGACAGGACAAAATCGACACCTACAGCATATGGCACGAAAGGTTTTAATATTGAAAACAAAAATTGGGTGAAAGGTCTTAAAATCGCAAAACTAATGGAGCGAATGTCTTAAAATCGCTAAACTAATGGAGCGAATGTCTTAAAATCGCTAAACTAATGGAGCGAATGTCTTAAAAAAAAAAAACTAATAGGGCTAAACATGAGAAGGGAATCCAGAAACACTCCCTTAAAACCACATTGAACAAAACAACACAGCACACAGGAACATGCACCAAGACAAATAACAGCACAACACGAACATGCACCAAGACAACACAGCACACAGGAACATGCACCAAGACAACACAGCACACAGGAACATGCACCAAGACAAATAACAGCACACAGGAACATGCACCAAGACAAATAACAGCACACACTATTTTAGTCATCTGGCCACTAAGCCTTCGCCAACCGGTTCCTATACTGCATTGTGCTGTTAGTGTACAGGTGGCCAAATAAGTCGTGTCGCCGCTGGCATTACGTTTTGCTCGCTGTGTGCTGTATTAATGTCTGTCAGATGTTAAATAGGGTGTGTAAAGATAGGAACATGGCTGCACATCTCACTCATATAAATTCGTGGACATCAGTTATTTCCAATTATGGTAGTATATCTCTGGAAACTAATTTATGAATACAACTTTATATACATCAACTACAACATAGCCTACAGGTAATATATATCATTTAATGAAAAGTGAGTTCCCACATAGCCTATAATCATTCCAAATAGGCTAGTTGTAATTGCATAAAGAAAACATAGGAGGTACTCGAAGTATTTTAAGTGACTGTACAACAATTCCACTTTACACCGTTAATTTTTTTTTTCAAGCTAGAGAGAAATTGGCTTGTTCCCATCTTAATTGGATTGTTCCCGAAATTGGCTTGTTCCCATCTTAATTGGCTTGTTCCCGAAATTGGCTTGTTCCCATCTTAATTGGTCGACTATTACAACGTTTTCACACCCCAATTTCGTTTTAGGCCTAATTGCCAAACCTCGGCAATAATATTATGCAGAGACATAATAGTATCTTATTTGTCTATTATTTACCGAAAAATTAGCTGAAAAGGCAGACACATGTTTGCCAAGTTAACCAGTTCAGTACCGGTACCAGTTCCGTCCTTTTTATTTTATACTGGATAATAATAGACGATTTCATTCAGTTTTGGAAGGGCCTCCAGCAATTAGACTTCGAACTATCTTGATTAATCTTTTTATTACCGGTACCTCAGATCCTTCTTCAGCTGCACAAAATCGTGCCAATATAGCTAGAATAAGAAAACAAAGACGTCGCCGGTAGAGAAGGGGTTAAACAAAATCGAGTATAGTATATTTTAGCTGACGGTAAACTGACTTATTACGATCGTGGTTAGCCTACGGTACCGTCCAGGGTCCAGAGAATATAGCCCCCCCCCCCCCCCCTGTAGTCCAATAAGGGGGGTTATCTTGTTCTTTGTTGGCCTTTTTTTTCATTATTATTTATAGCTCGCCAGGAAAAAATCGACACCTAAATGGCACGATAGGTCTTAAAATTGATAACGAAATAGGGCGAAATTTGTTAAAATCGCCAAACTAAAGGGCCGAACGTCATAAAATCTCCAAAATATGGGGCTAAACAAGAGAGATAAAGAGGGTCCAGAAAAAAAACTTATAAGGTACGGTACCCTACCACCACTTAACCCTGGTACAGGTACCGTCCTTAGTCATTCCGCACATTGTGTAGCAAACGTAAAATGTGGTTAATTATACTGTAGTTTTCATTGCGTACCTTACCCAGAAACCATTTGCTCAGGGATTAAAGTTTCCGACAGGTGGAACAAAAATATAGACTACGGTATCGTAAGTGAGTCCATAAATAAATCACAAAAACGTAAATATACTTGCATAATAATATATACGAGGTGGAAAACATTATTGAGTAGCTACCGTATAATATCGGTACCGTAAATGCAGCCATAAATCACACAAACAAACAAAAACATAAATAAACTTGCATAATAAACTATCGTATATAATAGGTCCGCCATGTATTATAAGTGATTGTACAGTTGGCCTATGCCTCCACTATGATTTTGCGAATGTGAATGTAAGTAATTTTATTGTGATTGACTTACTTGAAAAATCTCTCTAGAAAAAGGTTATTTGATCATAATAATTAACTACTGCTTATGAAAATACACACCATGCTATTGTTTTTCCGTCCACGCATAATACAATATCATATACCGGTAGCCAACTGTACCAAGGCGCTAGTTTGGCCTTTCGTTGTCCTAATGTCCCTACTAATGCACCAGTGTGTGTTATCCTGACCTTCATACATACATATATATTCCATGGTCTCCCTGGCCCGCTTCCAATGCCCTCACAAGTACGGTACTAATCTGATCCCTTTCTATATATTACTCTAGTTAGCATTACCGGTACCCAATTATAGTAGGTATATAGTGTCTGAACCCTGATGACCCCACTAATGCACCAGTGTTTGTCCTGCTGACCACCACACACACACATATATCTCATGGTCTTCCTCACTCAATAACCCTTTCAAGTAGCTAAGATGACATATTTTTTCTTTATACATTAATTGAGTTTAGATGTGAAGTTGCAGTTGGTTGGTGTAAAAAACATAATTATTAAAAACAAAATTCTCATCTTTTTTCCTTATATAGGCTATATATTTTTTTTATTATTCTAGTTATCATTACACCATCAAAATAGGTACCGGTATGTTGTGTCTGAACCCTGATGACCCCACTAGCCTATTGCACCAATGTTTGTCATTCTGACCACCACACACACAGATAGCCTACCGTATGTCTCATGGTCTTCCTCACTCAATAACCCTCTCAAGTAGTTAAACCTTTCAAGATTCAATTAAGTATTAATTTTCTGATTTCGGGCTATTATTAGACGGCTTTAACATATAGGAAGAGTACGTGGAAATCAGAGGATTGATTGAGATAGTCTTTACTCTTATAATTCCCACAGATCTTTCCTAAACTACAAAAATTCATCTAATGATAGCCAGAGTAATCTGTTAAAATGCGTCATATTCTTCAAAGGGTTAAGATGACACCTTTCTATATTTTATTCTGGTTAAGGGGGGTCACCTGTTTTTGTTTTCTCTTTCTCTCTTTTTCTGGCTTGTATCCATTCGGCGGCATATTTCGGCCCAATTCAGCCAACTGTTTTAAGACGTTTATCCCCATCCAGGTGTCAATTTCTTCCTGGCGAGTGATAGCGAGCCAGCATTGTATGGAGAAATCTGGCTTCGTCGGAGACATTTTTCTATTGAAAATGTACAAATTTAGCTTGCTGTCAAAACAAAAATATTTATATGCTGGTTCGCTACCGCTCGCCAGGAAAATATTGACACCTGGATGGGGGTAAACGTCTTAAAGCTGTAGGCTGAATGGGGCCGAATGCATACAAGCCAAAGAGAGGGGGGAGAGAAATAGACAAAAAAGCGAGGTGGACTCCCTTAAACTTGCCAGTACTGAAGCTTGTTCCACTATATTCTGGCTAACATTAGACGATCAACATCCTTATTATGAACGTGTTAATACTGACTATGATCATTGTTGTTGCACCGTGTTGTAGGCCTATCCAGTACAGTGAAAGTGAAAGTGAAACGTTATATTTAGCCAAAACATTGTTTACAATATATACGGTATAGGCCTACAGTATATATAGATAGTACATTGCCAACTTTTAACTGGTTGAGCCTTTTGAGAGAATAGGCCTACTCCACCTAAAGGCACGGTATGGATACTTTAAAATCCATTATCTTTTATACGCAAATGGATTCTTGAAATGCCTGCCAAAGAAGGGCTCTTAAGGACATGCTAAGGAGGTGGTGGTGGTGGTGGTGGTGGTGGCCCAGATAAACCTTTTCAGTAGAGAGTAAACTAGCTAATTCGCGTGAGGTACCGGTATTCCATTTAGTACGCATAAACTATACAATACAACTACCCACAACACTTAGTAGAGATAGATAAATAAAAATCGGGAATCAGATGTTAAACTACCGGGTAGATCATGATACTATTTTTTAATTGATCAAACATACTATAATTGCATACTGGTAGTTAGGCTACCCACGGACCAATCTTATGTATGGAAAGAAAAAATAATGTGATTAAATATTATTACGAATACTGTTTCGTATGCAGTACGATGCATATTTCATGTATTCAATAACGGTATTATATATACCGGTGCCAGATTTGTCTGCGTCTACTGTATAATATCAATCCTACTATTTTCTTTCCACAAACAAAATCATGGTCTGGGTACGAATTCGTTTGGACAACTTTACCTGCATGTACCGGTAACCCCAGAACAAATAATATTACTGTTATTATATATATTAACATTATTAGTATTATTATTATTATTATTATTAGCAGCAGTAGTACCGGCAGTAGTAGTAATAGTAGTAGTAGTAGTAGTAGTAGTAGTAGTAGTAGTAGTTATTCTTTCTAATAATAATTATTAATAAACAAGGGAATATACAGTAGTTAATCTCGTAAATAGTGAAGGACGCATCTATCATCAAACCAAAGAGATAAGGGTAATTGGAGATAAGATAAAACCATAGCCTCATATTATTATCTACGACGGTCACATTGCTTGCCACGATAGCCTACGCGCCACTGGGACTACGATGATTGGCGACACACACACACACACATACCGTACTGAAAATCCAAGTAGGTTAGCCAATTTCAATAAACCGGTACGGTACGGTACCGACAGATACTGTACCATATCAATATCATCATAGCAAAATCCACTTTATCTACCGTGCGATAACTACAGTGAAATTATCGTACCGTACCCCGTATACACCGGTACAGTACTTATGTTATCTTTAATCAAGGTGAAAATCTTAATTACAACAATTACCTATACTTCTAATCATATAGGCAATATGCTACCACACATTTACTCATTATAAAGCTAATATAAACCAAACTATAAACAAAGGACCAGAATACAGCAATCAAATTAATCCCCTTATCTTTCATAGTAACGGACAGCTGGAATTATGCCAAGGCAATATCAATTAAGGGAGCCCACCTCGTTTGTTTTCTCTGTTTCTCTCCCTCTCTCTTTGGCTTGTATCCATTCGGCCCCATTCAGCCTACTGTTTTAAGACGTTTACCCCCATCCAGGTTTCAATATTTTCCTGGCGAGCGGTAGCGAGTCAGCATAATTATATATAATTTTGTTTTGACAGCAAGCTAAATTTGTACATTTTTCGATAGACAAATGACTCCAGCGAAGCCGGATTTCTCCATACAATGCTGGCTCGCTATCGCTCGCCAGGAAAAAATCGACACCTGGATGGGGATAAACGTCTTAACACCGTTGGCTGAATGGGGCCGAATGGATACAAGCCAAGGAAAGAGAGAAAAGGAGAGAAAGGTAAAATAAACCCGGTGACCCCCCACACTCTTGTTATCAGGGTCCGCCAAACTTTATTATGTAACAGACAGACTGACTCCAGCCACTGGTCTGTCATGATATTAGCCACATAGCCTACAGAGAGAGAGAGAGAGAGAGAGAGAGAGAGAGAGAGAGAGAGAGAGAGAGAGAGAGCGAGAGAGAGAGAGAGAGAGAGCGAGAGAGAGAGAGCGAGCAAGCGAGCGAGAGAGAGAGAGCGAGCAAGCGAGAGAGAGAGAGCGAGCAAGCGAGAGAGAGCGAGCAAGCGAGAGAGAGAGAGAGAGCGAGAGCGAGAGCGAGAGCGAGAGCGAGAGAGAGAGAGAGAGACCGAGAGAGAGAGAGCGAGAGCGAGCGAGAGAGAGCGAGAGCGAGCGAGAGCAAGGCTCTACCTACTTAGCACACACACATACTCCCTAGCAGGCCTAAGCCTACATGCATAAATACAATGACAAACACGCATACAAAACGGGATAGCCTTTAATAAACTAATACCGGTACTGTATATATATCATCATCATCATCATCAGCCTGAGTTAGTCCACTGCAGAACAAAGTCCTCTCCCAAATGTTTCCACTCTAACTAGACAGATGTTAGTCTGTGCCATCCCACCCTAGCAAACTTTTGGATCTCACCCCTCATCTGATTCTCTGTCTACCCCTTCCTCTAGCACCATTTCTAGGTTCCCATTCTGTTGCTGCTCTAGTTGTCCATCTGTTACTCAGGATCATTTCTTCTTTGTTATCGGACTGAGAATATTGTCTCTTACATTTGGAATCCCATTACAGTTATACTACCCCTATTTTGTCGCTATTCTGTTGGTACTAATGGGTTAATATTATTATTTATTATGTTCCTTCCAACAACCAACCATACTCCTAAAATCGATTAATGAAATTTACAAACACATGTGGCAGTCCGTGGATTCGAACCCAGGATGCTCAGACCGAAAATCAACACCTTATACATCGCACCACGAAGACAGTTAAAGGTTGGTGGACACTGCCTACGATTTATTATGCAACTTCGAATCCTGCATATCAATCTAAGCATGTACACACATCCCAACAATAGACTTTAGTATGGTTTGATGATGCGCGGAAATGTATATTTGACTTGAAATAGATATATACATTGAAGTATTACAAACCTTCGCGAACCCATAAACAGGGAACATGAGCTGGGTTTAGACCGGTCGCGAGACAGGTTAGTTTTCGGTTAGGTTAGGTTAAGTTAGGTTAGGTTAGGCTAATGTTAAAAATACTAAAATGTGACGGTCCTCGGTATTAAACAACACTGTATATCAAATACAAAATAAAAACACACAACAAATTACCTGAAAAACTCGTATCTGGTTGGTGATAATTTGTTTTATCAAAATATGTTCTTTTCCAGTTTCCGCGTCTGCTGAACCATTCAAAAACACGCTAAAAGGCGTGTTTTGAAGGGGGAGGTGGTGGGGGAGGGGTAGTATAACTGTAGATTTACCTCCCATTACGCCATCAGACAGTACACTAAGACCATACGGCTGGGAAAGTGTAGATAGCAGAGAAGAGGTGTTGTAGATAGAGGAAGCTGTTGGAGTGGCTTTGTTAAGTGTGTATTAGTCTGTACCGGTATACGTCGTCGAGGTGTCCCCCGACTGGGTGCGAGCATGTGAGACACGCTAGGTCCGCTAGGACGAACTACCACACATACTAATTGGTCTGCCTTGGCTGGGAACGAACCAGGTCAAGCAGATTCACATGTGAGCTTGCTCTCCACTCGACCGCCGCGACTACTTTTGTTTGTTGTCTTGTATATATATATATATATATATATATATATATATATATATATATATATATATATATATATATATATATATATATATATATATATAAGACAACATTGTATATATTATGGTACCGGTATACAATTAAATATTTTGTAAATAATAATAATAATAAAGATACTAGTACCGTAACAAATGTTATCTGTTGAGTATTATAAAACCTTGGGGTACCGTATACAAATGCACCAACACCAAATCCTGCTTAGTAATTAGCCAACAAATTAAAAACCCTAGGTCTATATGCTAACTAGTAAATGTAACTAGACTATGTGGAGAGAGAACATTGTACTCCTTCAGACATAGCTTGAAGGAGCACCTGAACCGAACAGCTGCGAGAAGGGAGCACCAGCTTATGTCTACCGGTACGGTACTACTAAATACGACATAAGAGATAGGCAAAAAACAAACTAAAAATGATTACTTAAATATTTTAACAAGTCCAACTATAGGCTAGAATGTAAGGTATCTTAGCTTAGCCCCTAGAAATACTTTCTCTAAATTGTTTACTAGGCCTACTTATATTCACTTACATTTTTTCCCCCAGCTAACTTACTTAGCCTAATCCCACAAGGACCCCAATGGAAATACGCCTAACGGCCATATTGGGTTATCCTTAGTTGAAATTATGCAAAGCTGGTAGGCCTATATGAAATTAATAAAATATAGATATGTCATATTTGAAACGTATTATGTTGTACCAACATTGTAAAATGATAACTGAATAAATATTATTATTATTATTATTATTATTTATGTAGCTTCGGTGATAATGAAATAAATAAAAACCGTAACTAAATAGACAAGTGTACACACACAAACCGGTATATAAAAAAAAAAAATATATATATATAGGCCTTTATATCGGTATATAGCTTTTTGGGGGGGTATAACTATAACTACCAACACCGTATATTTAATAACGCTGAAATAATTTAAATGCTGGTACGGCGCCGTTGGTACCGGTATAGCCTATAAAACAATTATGTGATCTATAAAATGCAACCGTTACTTACACATGATTTTCGTCGTGATAATGTCTACAGTACCGGTACCGTACCGGTATATAATATTTTGCAATTTTCATGAAGACAATGATTATTATGTAACGATAAGGCCACCCCGTTAGGGATTAAGGTGTCTGGCCATCAGGGTGTCAAACGACGCTGTTTTTTTTAGTGATAACGCAATTGAACTTTTTGTATAATGATAACAGAAACTCCCCCAACCCTTTTTTTTTAAAGAAACAAAAAAGGTAAATCGACACAATTTTGGTCTCCATATGTTCCATCTTGATTGCCTTTAGATTGCAGGAAATGCTGTTTTAGACACCTAAATTCTCAAAAAAAATCCGGGGGGGGGGATGCCCGCGGACCCCCCTAGAGCTCGCGCCTTCGCCGCTCCGTCGCGCTAGCTATAATGATAACAAAATAATAAACCATAATGATAACACAATTCATATTTTGTGGATTGACACCCTGCTGGCCATAATAGATAGATAGATTGGAAAATTAATAAGACCGATAGACTAATAATAATAAAAAAAAAAAAAAAAAAAAAAACGGCAAAACAATAAACAAAATAAAACAATATAATACTTTCAGGGTCAGCATAAATTACAATCCTAAAACGTTTTACCCACACACCAGACTCAGCTTTTACTTCAAGACGAAATAACACATGGTAGCATATCCTAACTTAGATAAAAGCAAATCTAATCGATACCGGTACAATTATCGATAATATTCAAGGACACTAGTGCGACGTTATGAGAAACAAGTTATTAGGGAAAATAGGCACCAATAGATTCGCCATATTTTTCTCCATATAGGCTAGTCGGCATGGAGGATTTTCGTTATCAACAAATTGAAAAATACCCACTTCACAGACAAATACACCAAAAATCTAAGTCAAAGCCCCGGCAGCCCCCACCTATAATACTAAGACAGGTTAGGTAAGGTTGTTAGGTTAGGCTAATGTCCTTTCAAAGGGGTATAGGCTAGTAAACACTAGGATAGCCTATACCCGGTCAGAGGTAAGAAGAAGAGTCCTGCAGTAGTCTCCTTGAATGCTACCCAATTATCTTATCAGTAATGCCAATGACAAACAAGCTACATTTTTCCCCGAACGAATCCGAGGTTCACCAATTAAATATATTTGTTGCGGTAATAAGTTAATTCAACTAGTCTAATAGATAATCTCACTAAACCACTTCAGGATATTATGGGTTACTTTGCAGTCTAATTCCCGCTTATTACTGTGTTAAATTTAAGCAAAGGTATTACGGTAGCATAGTACCGTAGGCTATAATAAATGTACCCATCAAGTTTGTAGTGACACATTAAAAGTAACCCACTTCCCTTTCCGTATGCCTGTAAGTGGAAGTGGCCAGTGTGACGAGGCGGAAGGTCCAACAGTTAGGTAGTGTGAGTGATGTCAGCTAAAACATCTCTGTCTGTCCCACTCCCACCGTATTACATTGGCAGCGAGCCATCTATCCCTCTGTACACACGAGCCACGCTGTCACAACCACCTGTCAACGCGATCTGCACTAGTAGATCCCCAGCTTTAAAGATATGTTTAAATGCCATCTGTGCAACTATTTAACTGGTTGGTATAGAGCGGCTGACTACGTGTGTCGTGTTTTGGTGATCGTGTAGGGTTGCTCACTCCCGTCTGAAAACTTGAAAAACTGGCGCTGTAAACTTTACCCGTTCAAATCGTCGCCGGGCTGGGGGGGTGAAGCTCCAGCTGCCGTGAGGCATCGTGTACAATCCTTATGTGTATCCAAGCGCAGCTGCAAGTTCCATCACTGTTTGGTAACGCGAGTAATTCAGAGAAAACACGAGCACGCACAACACACCCTCATCACCACAAGTGCTGTCACCACTGTGGAGTCAGGCCTGCATCCCGCGCCATCTATGGAGACCTTGGATTACCACATGCAAGCAGATGAATTATTTTCTTTCACTTACTATCTATACCACAGTTTCCCTCTATAGATAAAACAATCATACTGATATCATATAACGTTGGATGATTAGTTACAGTAGACATAGGATTGAAGAATAGCCTAATATGGGCGCACAAACGTTTGTTTACCATTTATTATGAATGAAGCGCGTAAAGAAAGAAAATCAAAGATGTCCAGAGAAAACGGTATCGCGTGATGGTTAAAGGGGTAACACCGATATATTTACTGTATACCACACCAGTGACACCACTTTACACTAACACGCACTACACCACATACAAGCACACATAAACACATATTCACACTCACATTTGCACAACGGTTCGACGACAACGTTTCCAAAAGTGTTGGGACTTGCACTGAAGAGAGTAGGCTACTGTATAAACAAAAAATATAGTTCCACCACGCCACCAACTTAAGTTCTTTTTTTAGTTTAGGTTATTTTTGAGCTTGAGCTGAATGGTGAACAAAGAACAAGAATATTCATAATGCACATACCTTATCTCTCTCTCTCTCTCTCTCTCTCTCTTCGGATAATATATTGAACGGGTTCAATTATCTGTCTCTATATTGGTATGGTTTATTTACTTACTCAATTGTGATAGTGTTCTGTGGATTGAGCTTAACCCGTTGATGATTATGACGCATTTTGATAGTTTATGCTGGCAATCAATAGTCGATTTCATACAATTTAGGAAGGATCGGTGGGAATGATATGGGTAAAGACTATCTTATGTATAATTTGTGACGCTGCAAGGCTTTCATAAACTCCACATTATTCGAGTGTTCGTAATAATAATAATAATAATAGTTCTTAAAGCTAGCGCATGCTAAGCTAGCTAAGGATAGCTCAATAAGGCCGATTAGGCGTATTTCCATTGGGGTCCTGTACTACTACCCCATCCCTTTGCTCATGAGGGATGGTAACGACTCAGTGCTTGTGAAAAATCTTTAATGCGCCGAGCGTGGGCGCGAACCCGGGCCTTCTGGGTGGAAGTCCGAGACGCTAGTCACTACACCAAGCGAGCGGCTTGCCCGATTCAACTAATAAAGGGGTTCGTATATTTTTATCATAATTATAATACCTGAACATAATTGATCACTTGCGAGTTTCGGAAGTTGGAGCTGTAGACATTGGTTTATAGCAGATTTACCAGCTAAATTGCGGCTGAAGTGCATATATCAATTAAATGATAAATACAAAATTAAACTAAAATATAATGAAACATAAATACAACAACACACTTTATGCTCATCACGCAACCTACTCATAGTATCATTGTATTTCAAATGTATTTCGATATTTATGGTTCCAACTTCCTTATAGCCTGAAGCTCGCAAGTGGTTAATGGTATACGATTCCTATGGATACAATTAACCCTCTCAGTACCGGTGCCTTCCTTTTAGCTTTATTCTGGCTACTATCAGACCATTTTATTCAGTTTCAAAAGAGCCTCCAGCAATTAACAGGCTTCGAACTCGCTCATTTACCATTTTTTTACTATCACAGATCCTTCTTAATTATTTGTGTTTACTATCACAGATCCTTCTTAAACTCCACAAAATCGGCCAAATATAGCTAGAATATAATAAAAAAAGACGTCGCCGGTACAGAAGGGGTTAAGATATAATTTATACATACCTAATGACGAAGACAGTCAACAAGCTCACCTGTAAAACAAAACAAAACAGAGAAATAAATTAATAACATATTTTGATTTTACTCCTTTAAACTAACAATAGGAATGACCTTTCGAAAGTACAGAAATAACAGCATAAATATCATGTTATATTATAAAAACTTGCAAAATAACCAAACCAAACCAGGAACGGCACAATATATAGAGAACAAAACGTATCAAAATCACTATGTGGAAAACACGATTTAGCCAGTAACAATGGCTTAAGGGGAGTGACCTGCTTTTTTATCTTTCTTGGTTGTATCCATTCGGCCCCGTTCAGCCTACTGTTTTAAGACATTTGTCCTATCCAGATGTTGATTTTTTCCTGGTGAGCGATAGCAAGCCAGCATTTTATGGAGAAATCCGGCTTCGTCGGAGACATTTTTCTGTCTAAATATTTACAAATTAAGGCAGCTGTCTAACACATTATCCAAAATATGGTGGCTCGCTATCGCTCGTCAGGTATAAATCGACACCTGGGTGGAGATAAAAGTCTTAAAACAGTAGGCTGAATGGGGCCGAGTGGATAAAACCCTGAGAGAGAAAAAAAAGCAGGTCCCCCCCCCCCCCACCTTAACGTTGCTGTATAGAAGAAAGGGAAGAAAGTCGCCATCACACACTGAAAACAAATAGGCCTACACAACATATTATACAAAGGAATGCGAACAGCAACATGCCAACTGATTCTGACGAGGCTGCTTGTTATTAGTACAGTGAGAAGTAGCACATATAGAACGTGTGTATTTCTGTTATTTGACTTATATTATTCGCTTTGAAATTAACTATACTCTGTTTCTTTTTCCAGCTGACGATAAATTAACTATACTCTGTTTCTTTTTCCAGCTGACGATAAATGTGTATGTCTTCAGCTTGATTACTAAGCTTTAATGGAGGTTTTGCAGTGAAATTTATTGTTAATTATGAAAATTATGCCACTAATACGAAGCAGAGACATAGTAGTTTCCTATTTGTCCGTAAGTTATCGTAAAATCCGTTGATAAGGGATTCAATTTACCGCCAGATGAAATTAAACCAAGTATAGATGAGGGTGTGATTGTATTAATTTATCTAAGCGTGTTATGGCCCCCTTAATAAGAGAATGACATCCACCACCAGCCTACCTTGTGTCTACCTTGTGTTGTTAGATCATATTTGTTTACTACTATGGCACCGTTCATACAGTTTGATACATACACTGTCTTTCACAACATTTACCTTCAACCAGTCAATTTCAGTTAGGACAGTATGCTTATAAATTATGTTATATCATTGTATTTGGTTAAGCCGGTGTCACACGAGCGCTTTTTCGAGCAATTTTTACGGGCAATTATGGTCTGGAAGCTTTAAAAATTACACTTTATCATAATTCAGCCGCCTAACATACTCTACCTTCAGTCTAGTTACCAAACCAGTGCAAAGAAGTCCCGAAATATAACGAGAAAAAACTTGCTCATGGAAAATTGACGGAAAAAGCGCTCGTGTGACAGCGGTTTTAAGCAGTGCGGCACGTGCCTATGAGATCTGTGAATTAAAAAAAACAAAAAAAACAATACTCATAAAACGATAACAGTAGGTTTCTTTCCATAAACAAATGCATAGGTAGGACATGAACTTAAGTGGCAGACTGTACATACCAAACTTGCCCCAGTGTAACCCTTTCGGCACCAGGGACGAGCTTTTCATCATATTATGGCAACTATTAGACAAGTTTATTCAGCTTAGGAAGGACAGCAATAATAACACTTAAAACGATCTCAACCCACCCTTTTAACTACCACAGGTCCTTCCTAAGCTGCATGATATAGTCTAAAAACAGCTAGCATAAATTATAACACACGTCGCTGGTACTCAAAGGGTTATCCATTTCTGTACCAGCGACGTGTATTATATTTTAGTCTAGCAGCTTAGGAAGGATCTGTGGTAGTTATAAGAGTTGATTGAGATAGGTCGAAGACTTATAATTGCCAGAGATCGTTCCTAAACTGAGTATAATCGATTAGTAGTAGCCAGAATAAAACATAAAAAAAGGTCGCCGGGACAGAAGGGGTTTAATACAACAACAACATGACATGGTTATTGAGGTAACTGTATGGTCATGAACGAAACATGTACATATTATCTTGAAGGGGGGTCTAGGGGGTGTATTTTTAAGCTTGATAGAGATCTAGCGAGGAAACTAAAACAACAGTAACTAGGAAAAATCGACACTTAAATGACACGCAAGGTCTTGATATTGATATAGAAATGGAACGATAGGTTATAAAATCGACAAACTAATGGGGCGGACGTCTTAAAATCTGAAAACTAATGGGGCTAAACATGAGGGAGAAGGGGGACCAGAAAAGCGAACCATCTCCCCTTGAATACCCCTGCAGGATGCTATGGAAGTTTTAGTTTGCCATGCTATAGTGCAGTAGAAGTAGAGAAAGAAAACTTGAATTTGGTGGGATGACTATTATATTTTCTATTTTTGAAGCTCGAACCTGCTTTATGTTGTTGAAATGTGAAAATAATAACACATTATTGTTTTATACTATAAACTGCATATAGTCTTCATTAACAACGTTCCCCAGAGTGTTGGAGCTTGTACTGATTGGCACAAAATTGGCATAATATACGGTATGCAAACACCATAACTTTATTGTACGTTATATAAAAGCTAATAGTTCACGCAGTTAAGGGGGTAGTGCTTGTTTTGTTTTTTAATCTCCATCAAGCTAAAAAAAAACACCCCCTAGATCCCTTTTCAAGATAAATTTGTACATGTTTCGGTAGAAAAATGTCCCGGCCGAAGGCCGCGTACTCATAAAATTACAGGCTCGCTATCGCTTGCCAGGAAAAAATCGACACCTAAATGGCACGAAAGGTCTTAAAATTGACAACGAAAAGGGGCGAAAGGTCTCAAAATTGCCAAACTAATGGAACGAACTTCATAAAATCTGAAAACTAATGGGGCTAAGCAAGAGGGAAAAGGGTGTCCAGATAAAGCAACTACCTCCCCCTTAACATACCTATCAATCAATAAAACGGCAGTTTATTTCGAGACCCGCGGATGCTATGCATGGTTTTGTAGGATATATACAGTAAGCTATTTTGAAGATAGCTATAAGGTAGGTGACAAACTTAATGGTTGTAGGTTATGGTGGGACGTATTCTAGGACAGTTATAATATAGGTGATGTGTAGTGGTGTTATGTTATGGTGCGATCTAATAATTATGAACTGAACTGAACTTAAATATTATAGGAACCTAGTACAAGCTAACACAACATTTTTGCAGAGATAATTCTATATTGGAAGGCAACAAAGTCATCCTAACTTTGAAGGTGACCTTTTTTTCTCTTTCTCTGGCTTGTATCCATTCGGCTCCTTTCAGCCTACTGCTTTAAGACGTTTATCCCCATCCAGGTGTCGATTTCTCCAGCATTTTATGAAGAAATCCGGCTTTGCCGGAGAAAATTGTCTATCAAAAAATGTAAAAATTTAGCCTGCTGTCAAACGTATTTAAAAAATATGCTGGCTTGCTACCGCTCGCCAGGAAAATATCAACATCTGGATGGGGATAAACGTCTAAAACAGTAGGCTGAATGGGGCCGAATGAATACAAGCCAGAGAGAGAGGGAGAGAGATAAAAATAAAAACGAGGTGGGCCCCCTTAGCTGTTTACCTGATTTACTTATAGTGATATACAGCCATCACGCTTTATCTATCCTATATAGAATATGTCCTAGTATGGCAAGTACCTGTAGTCCAAGTTCAGGTAACATGGATGCAGTCAATATACAGTACACAAACACAAACACACACACACACACACATACACCCACACACACACGCACACTGTACATAACATAGATAGATAGATAGGTATACACTTACACTCACTGAACGTAAACATACACACACAGATCCAATTTCAATTCAATATGCTGACGAACATCCACAAACTGACCCCTCTACACACACACACACACACACACACACACACACACACACACACACAGACACACACACACACGCTGCACGCACATATTCAATTCAACATGCTGACATATTTTACATCCACGGACTGTCCCCATCTCTCCACACACACACACACACACACACACACACACACACACACACACACACACACACACACACACACACACACACACATAGACATTGTGTGTTGACTTGTGGTATGTGTATGTGTGCACGCAATTACAAACAAATATGAAAACGATATGTCACACAGCAACTAAAATATAAATCACTTCCATTTCCACATAAATTATGCACTGCCATTAAAAACATCAAAGGCCCAGATTATTATCGACCATACCACAGTCTCTTTCCTGCCGGAGTCACTGGTGCTCATCAGTCTTTATGCCCATCACCTAAACTTTATTTCGCTAACGATGGCCAAAGAAACTCCTTCACGATCTTCACCAAACTCTTCACATAACATAAACATCACCACCCTCATTCTCGCACCAGTTTTAGTTAGGAAGTATAATAAGTTTTGTTCGAGTTACGCAAGATTATTTGTGCGTACGTTTTCTTTATCTCTTGCTCTCGCTCTAGCTCGCTCTCGCTCCTCTCTCTCTCTCTCTCTCTCTCTCTCTCTCCTCTCTCTCTCTCTGCCCCCATGCACCTCTGTCCCCAGTCAGTCGACGCCCCTCCTCCCAACCAGCACCGCCTTCATTCATATACTTTCTCACGCCATCCTTCCACCTCTTCTTCGGTCTACCTCTCCCTCTCTGTCCTTCCACCTCGCTCTCGTACACCCTCTTAGTCAATCTCTCGCTTTCCATACGTTCCATATGGCCGAACCATCTCAAGTTGTTCCTTTTCACACTTTCCAGCACATCTACCTCCACACCACACCTCCTTCTTACTTCCTCATTCGTTTGTCTATCCCTCCATGTAACTCCGCACGCACTTCTCAAGTAACTAATTTCCACCGCTCTCACTCTTGGTCTGAGTCTCTTCCCGAACGTCCATGCTTCGCTTCCGTAAGTTAGTGTCGGGATTACCACACTGTCATGCAAGGACTGCTTCACTTCCATACTGACCACCCTATTTCTTATTACTGCTTTCAACGTTCCTACAACCCTCTTCCCTTGTACCCTCTCCCGCACTTCCTCATCCATAGTCCCATCTTTACTCAACACACTGCCCAGATACTTAAAAGAGTTGACGATCTCCATAGCCTGACCGTTCAACTTCACTTCACACTCTGTGACTTCACCCCTTTCGAAGACCATAACCTTGCTCTTCCCCGCATTTACCTTCAAATTCCGTTTTTCGCACACTGTTCCAAACTCATTTACCAGACACTGCAACTCCCATTCATTATCGCTCATCAGAACTGTATCATCCCCACACAACAGTATAGGCAGCTTCCACTCATTTCCCTCCCTTTTCAGTGATACACCAACATCCACTGCTCTTCCTAGTATTTCTTTCATGACTCCATCCATATATACAGTTAACAACCACGGGGACATCACACACCCCTGTTTCAACCCAACACTCAGGTCAAAGAACTCGCTCTGCTCATTCTCCACACGTACTGCCTCCTTTGTACCCTCATACATGCTCTTCACTGCTTTCAACAACTTGCCATCTACTCCGTATATTCTAAGTACTTTCCACATGCCTTCTCTATCCACTCTGTCATAGGCCTTCTCCAGGTCCATAAAGGCAACATACACCTTTTGTTGCTTCTCCAGATATTTCTCCACAACACAATTCAGGGTAAAAATATGATCTACACATCCTCTTCCTTTCCTAAAACCTCCCTGCTCGTCGCCTACCCATTTCTCCGTTCTCAGTCTCACTCTCTCAATCACTACCCTACTGTACACCTTCCCTACTACGCTTAAAAGACATATTCCTCGGTGGTTACCACACGCTCCTCTTTCCCCTTTCCCCTTAAATAGGGGGACTATTATGCCAGTCTTCCAGCCATCGGGTGTATTCCCCTTCTCCCATGCTAGTTTGCACATTTTCCATACCCATTCGATCACTATCTCACCACCACTATCTCACCACCATATATATATATATATATATATATATATATCTTCTTAAATAATTCTGTCACCTAAAGTAATCTATCATCAGTCTAGTTCCCGATAGAAACGCAAAAGATCCCAGCTGACGGTAAATTGAATCCCTTAGCAACTGATTTACCGATGCCTAATGGAAAGATATGAACCTCTGCGTCATATGATTTCTAAGTTTTCATAAGAAACAACATATTTCAATATAACGTTTTCGTAATAGGTGGGAAAACAGAATAACATAGTATAAAATATTCGTTTTATACACAAATTCGAACACATTTTCAGGTTTGTAAATACGATGCAAATATTAAATACGGTTTGTTATATAATTGTTTGTATATTAGTGAAGGTTAGGAGGAGGTATGTCGTTTTCTAGACCCCCTTCTTCCTCATGCTTAGCCCATTAGCTCGTCGATTTTGGAACCTTTCGAGCTATTTCTTTATCAATATTTAGACTGTTCGTGCTATTTAGGTGTCGATTCTTTACTGGCGAGCGATAGCGAGCCTGTAATTTAGTAAGAACCGGCTTTTGTCCAGGATATTATATTACCAAAAAATGTACAAACTTATCTCGAAGGGTGGTCTTAGGAATGTTCTGTTTTAAGTTTCAGAGATCTAGGGAGCAAACTAAACATATATATACAGTATATATATATATATAATATATATAATGATAATATTATTCACAAATTACCCCCCTCTCCTCTTATTATTATTTTTTTGTTTCGTTTCCACAGTCCTCGCGAGTATGAAAACTTACATTAATGTTATATATTTTCACTACTACTCTCCACACTATTCATACTCGCAACGTAATTGGCCAGTTAACTTATAATTGGCCATGACATATAATACCGACATTAACAATTACCATGCTCATGCTAATTGGGCCGCTGGTTGGCTGCCATACACACAGGGAAACACACACTTAAGGGGGTAGTGCTTGGTTTTTGGTCTATATATTTAATTATTACTATATTTTTGAGTTTAATCGCTAGACCTCTATCAAGCTTAGACAAAAAAACACCTAGACTCCCTTTCAAGATAAATTTGTACATTTTTCGGTAGAACATTTTCCCGGCCGAAGACCGCTTCCTTCTAAAATTAGAAGCTCGCTTTCGCTCGCCAGGAACAAAATCGACACGTAAAGGGCCTGAAAGGTCTTAATATTGATACAAAAATGAAGCGAAAGGTTTCAAAATGGCCAAACTAACGGAACGAACGTCATAAAACCTCAAAACTAATATGCTAAACATGAGGGAGAAGTTGGGCCAGAAAAAACGCTCTCATCAAAACCTGCAGGTACAATCTTTCATAAACCTGCAGGTACAATCTTTCATAAACCTGCAGGTACAATCTTTCATAAACCTGCAGGTACAATCTTTCATAAACCTGCAGGTACAATCTTTCATAAAATATCGTGGACTCCTTGACCACTTACTAGTTTCAGACTATAAGGAAGTTGGAGCAGTAAGCCATCAATATATAGCAAGATTACCAGATAAAATAACGTTATAATACACTCATAAATACATAACATCAAGCTAAACATACTTTCTATCCATCACAAACTTATATTATTATGGTATTTCCGTTTTAAATCGGTGTCTACGGCTCCAACTTCCTTATAGCCTGAAACTCGCAAGTGGTCAATAATTATATAAACACATTAACCCATTCAGTACCGGTGACGACTTTATCATTCTATTTTGGTAACTATTTGACGATTTTATTCACCTTAGAAAGGATCTATCAATTTAAAGGCTACAGAAAAATTCAATTAATCTTTTTAGCTACCATATATCTTTCTTAAGCTTCATAACAACGTCCAAATGTAGCTGAAATCCAATAAAAAAAGACGTCACCGGTACTGAAAGGGTTAATCATCAAGAAGATCGTGGGCTCGATTTGTTTTTATTATTATTGTTGTAACCCTCTACTCCTTCATGTTTAGCCACATTAGTTTTGAGATATCAAGAATTTCGACCCAATAGTTTGGTGATTTTAAGACCTTTTGCCCCCTTTCGTTGTCAATATAAAGACGTGTCGTGCCATTCAGGTATCGTTCTTTATCTAATGATAATGTCGGACAGATTGGGAGAGAAGTATCCTGATCAGGATTCGAACCCAATCACTCCAGGTACATTTGGAAGAGTTGGGCACCGTAACCAATCGGTTAAATCCGGTCATGGCCGAGTGGTTACGGTGTCCAACTCTTCCAAGTATACCTGGAGTGAATGGGTTCGCGTCGATTTTTATCCTGGCGACCAATAGCGAGCCAGCTGTAACTCGGCCTTCGGCTTTCGGCCGGGAGTTTTGTTTTGTTTTGTTTTACCAAACAAATGTACATGTTTATCTCGAAGGGAGGGGGGGGGGGGGTATCTTGCGGGTAATTCTTTAAACCTTGATGGAGGTCGAAGGAGTAAACTACCCCCCCCCCCAATCCCTTAAAACGTACATGCAACTATACCCACTCATTCATATTTGTTTTCACAAACTCACCAAAATTAATTTACAAATAAACTTAACTAGTGAAATCAATGAAAGTAATAAATACATGTGATACTCCAAGAACTCGAACATAGGATACCCACACCGAAACACATAGGTGAACCTAATATAAACACATACACATGCACATCCTGATCCTGTTCAATGACATCCCCCATTCACACATAAACTAAGGCACACACACACTCATTACTCTATTAAACAACACACACACACACACACACGCACACCCATTACTACATTCAGCTCCAGACCTGCGCCTTTAAGACACCCAGGAGAGGTCCACGTAAATCATCCGCATCTCTCCTTGCTTCATATATTAGGAGAATTACGACAACTTCTTCACAGTCAATTCATATTTGTTTTCACCAACCCACCAATTAACTTTACAAATACACCTAATTAACGAAATCAATTAAAGTAATGAACACATGTGGTACTCCAAGGACTCGAACCTAGGATACTCACATCGAAATTCCGCACACGCATTACGCAATCAAGACAGTTAAAGGTTTACGTACAAGCCTACGATATATGCATTCTAGAATACTGCATATTAACCTAAACATGTACATACTTTCAACTTGTGCTCAAGCCTACGATATTTTATGCATTCTCGAATACTACATATTAATCTAAGCATGTACTGTACATACTCTCAAATGCTCTATGGTAGCCTAATGTTTAAACGAATGGAACGGGTAATTAATGGGGCACTTAACCACAAAGGAAGGCCTCCCTATAAATTACTCCTGAACCTGGATAAATTCATATTTGTTTTCATCAACCCACCAATATATTATATAATTATGCGAACAATTATTTGCGATTGCCAGCATAACTACTACTATATCTATATTACCCAGTTATCCTTTTCTGTACCACCGACGTCCGTTTAATGTTATTCTGGCTATATTTAGAGGATTTTGCGCAGTTGAAGAAGGGTCTGGGGTAGTAAAAAGGGTTAAGTGAGATCATTCGAAGCCTGTTAATTGCTGGAGGTCTTCTTTAACACTGAATAAAATAGTCTAATAGTCTAATAGTAGCCGGAATGAAGTTAAAAGGACGGTACCGGTACGGAAAGAGTTAATCAATAAATGGAGGCCTATGTCACGACGACGCGTAGCTAAATTTACCTTCCGATTCAACCCCAGGCCATCACTCAGTCTAAATGCAGCTGAAATACAAACAAATGGACGTCGCCGGTACAGAAGGTGCATCATTATTAGTAGAGAGAGAGAGAGAGAGAGAGAGAGAGGGGGGATGGCTGAGACCAGGGGGTGCCATGAGTCCCCGGGATCAACGACGGGCCCCCCCACAAGCTAACATCTCCCGCTGATTAAAGGCAAGGCAGGCGGGAAATTACCTCTCAGTGTGTATACAGATGAAGGCCAGAGAGAGAGAGAGTGAGGGGGGGGGGGGGGGGATTTAGGGGAAGGGAGGAAGAGTAGCAGGGGGCACCCAAGGGTACAGTAATGTATATAAAATCACTGGGTATATTGGATAAGGGGTTTCCCGTTTATACATACATGGATGGGTTCATACCAATATTGATGGGTAAACAGAACACAAGCAAGAAGAACGTAATATGGTGCCCACTGTAAAAGAAAGTTGGGGGATTAGTCTCCTGATGGAAGGGTCTGGCTGGGAGTAACCTTTTGGAGAGAGATAGAGATCAATAGTGTTGGCTTGTACTGATTAAGGGGGATTTTTTTTCTTTCTTTTTTCGCTAGACCTTCATTGGGGCTTAAAGAAAAAAAAAACGCCCCTTAGACCCCCCCCCCCCCTTCTAGACAAATTTGTACGTTTTTCGGTAGAAAAAAGTCCCGGCCTGAGGCCGGTTCCTCCTAAAATTATAGGCTCGCTATCGCTCGCCTGGAAAAAATCGACACCTATATGACTCGAAAGGTCCCCATATTGAAAAAAAAAAAAAAAATGGATGAAAGGTCTTAAAATCGCCACATTCCCATTCAGTACCGGTGATATCCTGTTCATTATATTCTGGCAACTATTAGATGATTGTATTGAGTTTAGGAAGGACCTCTAACCATTAAAAGGCTGCACACGATCTCAAGTATTCCTTTTAGCTATCACAGATCCTTTCTAAGTTAAATAATATCGTCTAAAAGTTGCCAGAATATGATGAAAAGGACGTCACTGGTACTGAATGGCTTAATAAAAATGAAAAATACAGTATGACCCAAACTAAAGGAAAGACGTGAGGTAAACAAATATATGCAAGACAAACATGTAGAAACAATGATAAGTTTAATAAAATCGTCTAAACGTTGCCAGCATATGATGATTTTTTTTTGTTTTTTGTTTTTTTTTTTCTAGGACGTCACCGGTACTGAATGGCTAAATAATGATGTTGCCGTATGACCCAAGCTAAGGGAAAGACGTGAGGTAGAACAATATACTGTATACAAGACAAACATGTACAGTAGATACCATGATAACTACGGTAATGTTAAGGGGGCTCACCTCGCTTTTTTTATTTTCTCTCTCTCCCTCTCTCTTTGGCTTGTATCCATTCGGCCCCATTCAGCCTACTGTTTTAAGACGTTTATCCCCATCCAGGTGTCAATATTTTCCTGGCGAGCGGTAGCGAGCCAGCATATATATATATTTGTTGTTGACAGCAAGCTAAATTTGTAAATTTTTCGATAGCAAATGTCTCCGGCGAACCGGATTTCTTCATACAATGATGGCTCGCTGTCGCTCGCCAAGAAGAAATCGACACCTGGATGGGGGATAAACGTCTTAAAACAGTTGGCTGAATGGGGCCGAATGGATACAAGCCAGAGAAAGAGAGAACTAGAGAGAAAGAGAAAACAAAGCAGGTGACATACCAAAATACAATACAGTCTATTGTATTTTGCTGTCTCTACAGTATATTGTTAAAGTGGCCCAATTATATATAGAGGAGAGAGGCTTTATTCTTTACGGTAGGGACGAGGGAAAGATGGAAGGTATATGGCTATTGTTTTGATATCATTAATATCACTATTACTTTGTTGTTGTTGTTGTTGTTGTTGTTGTTGTTGTTGTTGTTATTATTACTATTATTAATATTTTTATTATTATTATTATTATTATTAATATTATTATTATTTTTATTTTATAATTATTAATAATAACATTACTAATAATAATAATAATATAATTATTGATGTTGTTGTTAATGTTGTTATTATTACTATTATTAATATTTTTATTATTATTATTATTATTATTAATATTATTATTATTTATATTTTGTTATAATTATTAATAATACCATTACTACTAATAATAATAATAATATAATTATTGATGTTGTTGTTAATGTTGTTGTTGTTGATGTTGTTGTTGTTATCAGATATTATTTCTTATCGTTTATATGGCTAAGCATAACGAACAATACATTTGTTTGCATGTAGTATAAAACCTAAAGAAACAAAACTGTCCCAACGCACTGGTTAGACTTTTAACTGTCCCAACGCACTGGTTAGACTTTTAACTGTCCCAACGCACTGGTTAGACTTTTAACTGTCCCAACGCACTGGTTTAGACTTTTAACTGTCCCAACGCACTGGTTAGACTTTTTAACTGTCCCACACGCACTGGTTAGACTTTTAACTGTCCCAACGCACTGGTTAGACTTTTAACTGTCCCAACGCACTGGTTAGACTTTTAACTGTCCCAACGCACTGGTTAGACTTTTAACTGTCCCAACGCACTGGTTAGACTTTTAACTGTCCCAACGCACTGGTTAGACTTTTAACAGCTTATACCCAGAGCTTTTAATGGCAGTCGGTGTGAGGCTGGGGATATCGGGAATACGTCGGTGCCAGCAGGATTAAGGGGGGGGGGAGACTCCCTTCTCCCTCATGTTTAGCCCCATTGGTTTTGAGATTTTACGACATTCGACCCATTAGTTTGGCAAGACCTTAAACCCTTTTTTGTTTTTTTTGTTTTAAGATCTTTCATGCCATGTAGGTGTCGAATGTATTCTGGAGAGCAATAGTGAGCCTGCATTTTAGGAGTAACCGGCCTTCGACCGGGGAATTTTTCTACCAAAAAATGCACAAGTCTTGTGGATAATTACCTTAAACTTAATAGAGATCTCGGGAGGAAACTAAACACAAATAAATACATACATAAAAACAAATACATAACAGTCCCCCCCTTACCGTAACAGATTAAACCCAAAGCTCTTTATGTTATTCGGCGTGAGTCTGGGGATATCGAGAGTACGGTACCACCAGGATTAACCCTTTCTGTATACTGTAATGTACTCTCACAGTGTTTTGGCTCTTATTGGAGTATTTTATTAACCCCTAGTGTACAGGTGACGTCGTTTTAATTATATTCTGGCTATATTTAGACGATTTTGTGCAGTTTAAGAAGGATCTGAGGTAGTAAAAAGGGTTAAGTGCGATAGTTCGAAACCTGTTAATTGCTGGAGGCCCTTTTGAAACTGAATAAAATTACCTAATAGTCACCAGAAAAAATATAAAAGGGATTGTGTGAAATAGAGAGAATCTAGATAGTTTGTACCATATTGATTCCTAGATATCGTTCCTAAGCTGTAAATATTCGCGTAATGATCATCAGAATATAAAGTGATATAGGGAGAGTATTAAACCCCTTCTGTACCGTCGATATCCTTTTTATTATATTCTGGCTTCTACTAATCGATTTCATTTAGTTTAGGAAGGATATCTAGCAAATATATGGCTTATAACTATCTCAATCAACCCTTTTAACTACCACAGATCCTTCCTGAGCTCCATAAAATAGTCTTAACATAGCTAGAATATGACTCCGAGACATTCACGTTTGGTGGCAGCATAATTTTGTCCTTTGTACTAGGAGCGAAACTGGACATTATTACCGACCACCAATCTTTGCAATGGCTGCGGAAATGCGAAACCAGTTCAGCATTACTAGTACGATGGAGAGAAACGCTCGAAGAATATGACTTCGTGATACATTATCGACCAGGGAAACTCCACACAAATGCTGACGCCCTCTCCCGTCTTCCTGTACCAGATGACCCCCCCCCCCCCACCAACATGGCCGCCTTACAACAAACAGATTTTTTCCACACGTCCGTAATTCAAGACCTACCCAAACCAGCTGTTTCACTTCTGCAATCCTGGGAAAGAAGAATCAAACCGACTTGGATGCCCAAACATATATTCAAGAAATTGACACGTTGGGGAGATCAACTTACCACGGAATCCGGCCATATAGTCGTCGAACCCACAGTCGCCCAAGAATACATGATTGCCATTCATGAAGGGAACGGAATTCATCTCGGTTAAAAGAAAATGCTCAAGATCTTCCGGGACCAGTATTGGACACCCAACCCGTCCGGGATTGCCAAGCAGGTGACAGAAGCATGCAAACCCTGTGCGTTAGGTAAGGACCGATGCCGCACAGCAGGACCAGCTGGCACCATTTCCGCTCAGAAACCTTTCCAGGTACTTTCCCTTGATGTAATGGGACCTTTCCCTGTTAGCGCCGGCAAACGTTATATTGTCACGTTTGTTGACATTTACTCCAAATTCCTCATAGCTTGCCCCGCAAAAGATCACACGGCCACCACAGTTGCTACACTCCTCGCCACATAAATTTTTCCCATTTTCGGCTTACCTATTGCTATATTATCAGACAACGCTCCCAAATTTAGTGGTCAAGCTTGGGAAGAATTTGCAAAACAGTGCGGACTAAAAATTAAACACTCCTCCCCTTACTGGCCGCAAGGCAACGCCGTGTGAGAGCGGAGTCACCGTACGATTAACAACCAATTACGTACCCGTATGATTGCTTTAAACACCTCCGACTGGCCCTCTCAATTAAAAATAATCCAGTGGGGTATGAATACCTTCCCCAAAGAAGACGGAATTTCCCCCCATGAACGTGTGTACGGAGTAGCCCCCCTCTTATTATCATTTCATCACCAAGCACAACCCTCCACCACTCAACCCCAAATTGACCTTTTGCAACAACTAAAGAACACCCTACGCACCGCCCAAAATTGCCAAGACACTAAACACGACACCACCCTTGATCAGAACCCCTTCGCCATTCACGATACCGTGATGGTGGCCAAGCTTCCGGTCATCAATAAATTAGGCCCGAGATATGTCGGACCTTATACGGTCATCCAAATCCCAAATGCCTATCAGACACCACCATTAATTATCACGGCGAGACTCGCACCTACAGAAACAGATTTGTTAGAATTTGTAAACCCCTAACTAAAGAAGATACTATTCCCCCTACCAACCCCGACTCTGAGTTAACAACCCCCTGCACTCAGCCGCCTTCCTTGTTGAACCCCACCTCTCCAACCAACATTCCATCAAAACCAATTAGACGACTAAAATCGTCTAATAGTAGCCAGAATAAAGTACAAATGACGTCATTGGTACGGAAGGGGTTAAAGAGGTGTTTTATGTAAAGATACCATATTATATTGTATTAGCACAGATAAATACATAATAAAATATAAATATATTATTCCCTGATGGATATTAAGAGTTGTGTTTCACTTGTTCATAATATAGATGTTTACAAGAAGTAGTGTTATCAATTGATAAGGTAATTTTTTGGTAATAGTGGGAAGGATGGTTCGGACACTGTCCGAACCATCACCACCCTCAACTGTCCGAATGATTCCGAATCTATATAGTTAATTGATGGGTACGCTCAACGTTCACACAAGCGACTTTAGCATTTGTTATTTACGGCAATATCTTCGGCATACAACATAGTTTCACCATAATAATGCATATTTCGCTGGTTGACATATACATGGAGGTAGAGCTTACGATATAAAGTGAAAATATTACATAGGAAGTGCAAAAAACCATAAAATCAGACCTGCATTAAAAAGTGTAGCTGAATTAAACCCCTACTGAATTAAAACTAAACTGAATTAAAACGGCACTGAACTAAAACGCCACTGAATTAAAACGCCACTGAATTAAAACGCCACTGAATTAAAACGCCACTGAAATAAAACCCCACTGACTTAAACCCCCACTGAATTAAAACCCCACTGAATTAAAACTAAACTGAATTAAAACTAAACTGAATTAAAACCCCATTGAATTAAAACCCCACTGAATTAAAACGCCACTGAAATAAAACGCCACTGAATTAAAACTAAACTGAATTAAAACTAAACTGAATTAAAACTAAACTGAATTAAAACTAAACTGAATTAAAACTAAACTGAATTAAAACTAAACTGAATTAAAACTAAACTGAAAATAAAACCCAACTGAATTAAAACACAACTGAATTAAAACTAAACTGAATTAAAACTAAACTGAATTAAAACCCGACTGAATTAAAACCACACTGAATTAAAACTAAACTGAATTATAACGGCACTAAATTAAAACGCCACTGGATTAAAACCCCACTGAATTAAAACTAAACTGAATTAAAACTAAACTGAATTAAAACCCCGCTGAATTAAAACCCCACTGAATTAAAAACTAAACTGAACTAAAATAAACGGAATTAAAACTAAACTGAATTAAAATTAAACTGAATTAAAACCCGACTGAATTAAAACCCCACTGAATTAAAACCCCACTGAATTATAACGGCACTAAATTAAAACCCCACTGAATTAAAATGACACTGCATTAAAACGCCACTGAATTAAAACGCCACTGAATTAAAATGCCACTGAATTAAAAACCCTCTGAATTAAAATTAAACTGAATTAAAACTAAACTGAATTAAAACCCTACTGAATTAAAACAAAACTGAATTAAAACGCCACTGAATTAAAACGCCACTGAATTAAAACTAAACTGAATTAAAACTAAACTGAATTAAAACCCCACTGAATTAAAACCCCACTGAATTAAAACCCCACTGAATTAAAACTAAACTGAATTAAAACCCGACTGAATTAAAACCCCACTGAATTAAAACTAAACTGAATTATAACGGCACTAAATTAAAACCCCACTGAATTAAAACACCACTGAATTAAAACCCCACTGAATTCAAACTAAACTGAATTAAAACTAAACTGAATTAAAACCCCACTGAATTAAAACTAAACTGAATTAAAACTAAACTTAATTAAAACCCCACTGAATTAAAACCCCACTGAATTAAAACTAAACTGAATTAAAACTAAACTGAATTAAAACCCCACTGAATTAAAACTAAACTGAATTAATACTAAACTGAATTAAAACTAAACTGAATTAAAATGCGGCAGTACGTGTGGAGAGTGAGCAGAGCGAGTTCTTTGACCTGTATGTTGGTTTGAAACAGGGGTGTGTGATGTCCCCGTGGTTGTTTACTGTATATATGGATGGAGTCATGAAAGAAATACTATCAAGAGCAGTGGATGTTGGTGTATCGCTGAAAAGGGAGGGAATTGAGTGGAAGCTACCTATACTGCTGTTTGCGGATGATACAGTTCTGATGAGTGATAATGAATGGGAGTTGCAGGGCCTGGTAAATGAGTTTGGAACAGTGTGCGAAAAACGAAATTTGAAGGTAAATACGGGGAAGAGAAAGGTTATGGTCTTCGAAAGGGGTGAAGTCACAGAGTATGAGGTGAAGCTGAACGGTCAGGCTATGGAGATCGTCAACTCTTTTAAGTATCTGGGCAGTGTGTTGAGTAAAGATGGGACTATGGATGAAGAAGTGCGGGAGAGGGTACAACAGGGGAAGAGGGTTGTAGGAACGCTAAAAGCAGTAACAAGAAATAGGGTGGTCAGTATGGAAGTGAAGAAGTCCTTGCATGACAGTGTGGTAATCCCGACACTGACTTACGGAAGCGAAGCATGGACGTTGGTTGAGAGACTCAGACCAAGAGTGAGAGCAGTGGAAATGAATTACTTAAGGAGTGCGTGCGGAGTTACATGGAGGGATAGACAGACTAATGAGGAAGTAAGAAGAAGGTGTGGTGTGGAGGTAGATGTGCTGGAAAGTGTGAAAAGGAACAACTTGAGATGGTTCGGCCATATGGAACATATGGAAAGCGAGAGAATGACTAAGAGGGTTTACGAGAGCGAGGTGGAGGGACAGAGAGGGAGAGGTAGACCGAATATGAGGTGGAAGGATGGAGTGAGGAAGTACATGAACGAGGGCGGTGCTGGTTGGGGGGAGGGGCGTCGACTGACTGGGGACAGAGGGGCATGGGGGCGGTTCGTTCGTGTCCACCCCTTCGGGGATCACGGCGTCAGGCAATAGATAGATAGATAGAATTAAAATGCCACTGAATTAAAACCCCACTGAATTAAAACCCCACTGAATTAAAACTAAACTGAATTAAAACTAAACTGAATTAAAACCCCACTGAATTAAAACCCCACTGAATTAAAACTAAACTGAATTAAAACGCCACTTAATTAAAACCCCACTGAATTAAAACTAAACTGAATTAAAACTAAACTGAATTAAAACCCTACTGAATTAAAACCCCACTGAATTAAAACCCCACTGAATTAAAACTAAACTGAATTAAAACACCACTGAATTAAAACTAAACTGAATTAAAACTAAACTGAATAAAAACTAAACTGAATAAAAACTAAACTGAATTAAAACTAAACTGAATTAAAACTAAACTGAATTAAAACTAAACTGAATTAAAACTAAACTGAATTAAAACCCCACTGAATTAAATCCCACTGAATTAAAACCCCACTGAATTAAAACTAAACTGAATTAAAACTAAACTGAATAAAACTAAACTGAATAAAAACTAAACTGAATTAAAACTAAACTGAATTAAAACTGAACTGAATTAAAACTAAACTGAATTAAAACTAAATTGAATTAAAACTAAACTGAATTAAAACTAAACTGAATTAAAACTAAACTGAATTAAAACTAAACACCCCACACCCCATAGGGGAGGTGTGGTGGAGTGGTCTTGCCACTGGCCTGGTAATCCAAAGGTCCCGGGTTCAAATCCCGATGTATCAATGGGAAGATATTATTGGGATGGAATTTGTGCTGTACCTAGTAGTATCAGTGCATTACCACAAGCCCACCGAAACGTCAATAAAATACCCTCATTGTTCCCTGATTAAATAGCACTGTATGAATATTCCCATATTCAAAATATGCTATAGGGGTGCAATGCCTGGTGAGTTATCTGCTCAACAGGTGGCGTTGTGTGTGTGTAAGTGTGAGAGTCCGAGTGTAGGGGGTGAGACAGTGAAGCACGGGAACGAGGTGGCTTCAGAGATGGGGTCGTTTCGGGCCATGAGTGAGCACCGTGCCTCATGTGAAGGCAAGATGGCAGGTGCTCGTTGTACTCTACGTGCTTCACATGTCTCACTCCCTAGACTGGAACAAGACCTCACGGGCTTCACTGTTCATTGTAAAGCGGTGAATGTTAAGGCTCTCAGCCTATGCCCGAGAGGAAGTAAGTTGGAAAAAAAAAAAAAAAAAAAAAAAAAAAACATCCCATACATCCCACACACCCCCATACACCCGATACACCCCATACACTCCATACACCCCATACACACCCGATACACCTCACACACCCTACACACCCCATACACTCCTTACACCCGATACACCCCACACCCTCCATCCACCCCACACCCCCCATACACTTCATACACCCCACACACCCGATACACCCCACACACCCCATACACCACACACACCCCACACATCACATACACCCCATACACCCCACACATCCCATACACCCCACAATTAAATGCATTGATATTTGTTATATTATTGTCCAGTATCCATTATGAAAAGAGAGAGAGAGAGAGAGAGAGAGAGAGAGAGAGAGAGAGAGAGTGAGAGAGAGAGAGAGAGAGTAGAGTAGATAAATAATAATAATAATAGTAATAATAGTAATAATAATAATAGTAATAATAATAATAGTAATAATAATAATAATAATAATAATAATAATAATAATAATAATAACTAAAATAATAGTACAAAATAATACTAACAACCACACAAAAACAACCACAACAACAACCGCCCTGCTCCCAATCATCCCAGTACTTTGATAACACGGAGAGGAAACTATGACAACCAGGGTAAACAAAACACACCGCCCTTTCATCTCCTTGGTTCTCTGCTACTCGGCCACTAGCTCATTATTTTGTATATACTGTATAGTATATGGAAGGAAAAGATGGCTATAGTATAATAGTGTATGGGTTCTCGTATCTGGTATGTGTGTGTGTGTGTGTGTGTGTGTGTGTGTGTGTGTGTTTGTGTAAAGCTTGTGTGTGTGTTCGTATGTTTCATGAATTGTTGTGTGTGTGTTTGTGTGGGTGTGTGTGTCCAGTGTTTGTGCGTGTGTATGTGTATATAAATAATAATATACTGTATATACAAATGCATATATACTAAAATGCCACGCTCTTATCATATGTCACCTATTGTATAATTATGACCACTCAAGTTCATCATCGATGTTTAAGAGGAGGTTTATATATATACAGTAGTTGTTCAGATATTTATTTGTTATTGATTTTTTGTTTCTTCCCTACACCTCCACCAAGCAATATATAACACCCCCAAGACCCCCTTCACGACGAATGTGTGCATTTTTTCGGTAGAAAAAAGCCCCGGGCAAAGGCCGATTCCTCCAAATTTGCAGGCTCGCTATTGCTTGCCAGAAAAGAAAAAAAAAACGACTCCTAAATGACACGAAAAATCTTAAAATCGCCAACTAAAACCCCTTCTTAGAGAAAACACGAAATCAACACATTGAACAAAGTGTCGCCCCTAATCCTCCAGAAGCCTCATCCCAGCCAACCACATCTAGGGCAAGATTGGCTTAAGTATAGCTGGAATACAATTAAATAGACGTCGCCGGTACAGAAAGGGTTAATACGATGACGTCATATGTTTTCCTTTCATATTAGGAAGGAGGTGGTTGTTTTATCTGGACCCCTTCCTCCCTTATGTTTAGCCCCATTAGGTTTGAGATTATAAGACGTTCGTTTCTTAGTTTGTCGATTTTAAGACCATGCCTCCCATTTCTTTATCAATATCAAGACCTTTCATGCCATTTAACTGTCGATTCTTTCCTGGCGAGCGATAGCGAGCCTGTAAGTTTATCTCAAAGGGGGATCTTGAGGATGATTTATTACGCTTGATGGAGGTCTAGGTAGGAAACAAAAAACAATAATTAATATATAATTATATAACTAATAAATAAAACCTACCCCCTTAATGTCATTTTTGTAGATAGGCAAGTCCTCTGTGATCATAAAGGTTAAAGTGTGGTCCTTTTAATCCTTCAACAGGTTCTTCGTAATCCGGGAAAATTCGTCTAAAAATAACCAAAAATTATAACAGTAATGTCCTAATCGTGCTAATAGATTAATAAAATTAATGAATAATAATAAGTGAATACATAATTATGAGAGAGAGAGAGAGATAGAAGAGGAGAGGAGAGGAGAGGAAAGGAGAGGAGAGGAGAGAAGAGAAGAGTAGATATAACACTCTACTAACCTGTGGCAATGAGAGCGTGGAGAATGACCTGGAGTGGTACGGGAGGTCCTTCTTCAGGTTCACTTTGTTGACTTTGGTGGAGTCCTTCGGCGGTAGCTTCAGCGGCTGCACCTGCTCTTCTATATCATCCACGGAGACTATCCTGACGGTGAGGGTGCAGCCGCGACGCCGTACGATGACCGGCATAGACTCCTCGTAAGTCACGCTCTCCTGCCGCCGGGTCTTGGTGAAGTAAGTTGATGTTGGGGGCTCTCCACTGCTACAGGTGGTTCCAGAGTCGCCCCCTCCTGGCTCCTCCCCCTCGCTGTTAGTCTTTAGTCTCAGAGAGATTTGGTCTGGCCTCTTCCTGGGATCTAATTTGGGGTCTTTTTTCTCCCCAGCACATAGACCGTGGCCCTTAGAAGCATGGGCTATATTATCCCCGCGACCAAAAGGGTTGTAGTCTACCATCTCCCTAGGCAAACCATGAGCTAAGGAATTGTGGTTGAGCTTATCCCCGGGTAGACCACGATTTATGGAGGAGTGGTCAAGGTTATCTCTTGGTAGACCATGATTTAAGAAAGAAGGATCTACCTTTTCCTCTGGTAGACCATGCATTGATGCCTGGTCAGCTAACCTATCCTCAGAATGAACTGTGAGCACTCCCAGGGATTTCGCCCGCTCGATATTTTCCTCCTCCTCCTCTAAGCATGCACTGGAGACCGACACTGATCTCACTCTCCGTGTACTGGATCCCGGGGGCGTAAGGATCCGGGGGGCCTTTTGCCAGGAGCAGCGGCGAGGGGAGCGGAGGGGGATGGCAGGGGTTCTAGGGGGATTGAACTGATCGTCGCCCCCCAGGAGGTGAAGCCCCAAGTCGCTGAAGCCAGAGAACCTGTGGAGAGGTTGCCTCCGGAGTAGCGCATGTCGGTGGCATTCAGGCGGGGCACTCAGGCTTAGCTTGGCGTCACTACTCAGCTTCATTATGGAACTGATACACTTGAAAACTGGCTATAACATATTAGATAAATTACACGTACTTCATTTGAACGACGCAGATATTATCCGAACAACATAGAACTCGAAAAACAACATTTATTTATTTCGAACAATGGTGTGATATTGTACTAAATATTATACTGACACTATTCGCAAAGTAGCACTATTATATTCGAAACACGACACACATTATTCGAAAGATAGCACTGATGATATTCGAAAAATTACAATGCTAGTTACAAAAAGGAAGCTAATATTTTCCAAAGTGGCAATACCACTACTGAACACGGCAGTGATATAGTATATTAAAAACTATTGCACTAAGATAATAATAAAATTGGCTCATATATATTTCATGAATGGCACTTGTAATTTCGATAAACGGCACAAGAGAGGATAATTGGCACTATTATATTCGATAAATGGCACAAGATATTCGATAAATTGCAAGAGAGTACACTGGGAGGGAACTTGATCAAATTTCTTGGTTGTTAGCAAATAAACATAGAGATCATATTTTCAGCGATATATCACAACACACAGAACATATTTGTACACATTTTGGTATTATGTATCTTACTTCATTTTACAATATTATGGAGGTTTCAAACTATGCTTTGTACAGAGAAAAGTACCAGAAAGTATGGTAGTATTTTGGAGGTATTTTTTGTAATTCTTGATAATAAATGTTATCTTAACTGACAATAAAAAGTTAACACCTATACGGACCTGTTAATATATTCCTATAGCCTATGGAGACGCCACTACAAATAGAAAACTTGTATTAAATCATGTAAATGTTTTACTGAACACTTGGCGGCAGGAGCTTTAAAGTTAAAAAAACTCACACACATTACAAAGAGTTTAATTTGTGCTTTGGATTTATATTAGGTACGGAAATGCGCTTATTTTCTGACATCTAGAAGTTTATAAAATTATTCACCATATACGAAAGGCAATGTGAAGGCTTGCAGAATCACACGGAACACTAGAAACACTTCTTTAAAACACTGAATTTCTACGTCATATTACTGGAACACGGAAAACCACAGCCTTGATTTCAACGAGTCTGGGCTATATACTGTAACTATATATGCACATTTTCAGTTCATTAGCATATAATTCAACACTGTAGCTATGTAATTTACACCATAATCTGCATAAATAGATAATAGTTAGAAAATAGGTCATTATACACATTAAGCATGGCACCCTATTAGAATACAAGACACAAATATTTACGAATTGGAAACACGATTGTTTATGCGATATCACCTGATTATTTAAAGAAGTGATTGCAGAATAAAAAAACATAAGAAGAACAGTGATCGCTTCAATTACGTGATTTGTGTACATATGATACACTTGGATACCATAGTCCCTAGCCCACTCATAAGATTCTATGGGCCTCCTATGTTTGTATTTATGCAATTATAACTATCTGGATTTATTTCTGGATATAACTTGCTTTTCAATAAATACAATAACAAGTTTTGTAATTGATTTATAGGAAATTAGATTCATAAATTCGGCTTCAAAGATATACTTCCATAATTATAAATAGGTGAAGTCCACGAATTTGTATAAGAGGACTAAAGACTATGGTATTCGAGTGTACATCAGTGTTATCCTGTTCAGTGCCAGTGCATGTTTATTTATTTGATTTCAGCTGTATTTAGACAGTTTCATGAAGCTTAGGAAGGATATATGATAACTAAAGGGAGTAATCAAGATAGTCAGTAACCCTTTGATGGGTAGACGTCCTTCCTAAGCTGAATAAAACCATCAAATAATTGCCAGAATATAATGAAAAGGACGTCACCGATACTGAATGGGTTAATCCCAATCTAGTTATTATACCTTAAGGGGGGATCATAAGGGTATTTATCTTTTAATTATTTCTATAGTTTCCTCCCTAGACCTCCATCAACCTTAAAACAAAACTCCCCAAGACCCCCATCAAGATAAATGTGTACAATTTTCGATTACGGTTCCTCTCAAAATCGTGTGTATGTGTGTATGTTTATGCGCGTCATCCCCCCCCAAAAAAAAAAAAAAACACACATACACACACACAAGCTTCTCCAGAAAGTACTCGGCCATTTCGCGACCTACAAACGATAACGGACGTCGGAAATCAGATGTGTAGGTCAGTCAGATGGTCAGTTATTCAGTCAGTCAGTGAGTCTGCCGGTCAGTCCGTCCGTCCGTCCGTCCGTTGTTTCGTTCGTTGGTTAGTTAGTTAGTCAATCAGTTAGAAAGTTAGTTAGTAAATCAATCAGTTCGTTAGACAATCAGTCAGTCAGTTAGAAAGTTAGTTTAGTAATTAGTTAGTCAATCAGTTAGATAGTTAGTTAGTTAGTCAATCAGATATTTAGTTAGCTAGTTAATTAGTTAATGAGTTAGTTAGTTATTCAGTTAGTTAGGTAGTTAGTCAGTTAGTTAGTCAATCAGTTAGTTAGTTAGTTAGTTAGTTAGTCAGTCAGTTAGTTAGTCAGTCAGTTAGTTAGTCAGTCAGTTAGTTATTCAGTCAGTTAGTTAGTCAGTCAGTTAGTTAGTTAGTCAATCAGTTAGTTTGTTAGTCAGTTAGTCAATCAGTTAGTTAGTTAGTTAGTCAATCAGTTAGTTAGTCAATCAGTTAGTTAGTTAGTTAGTTAGTTAGTTAGTTAGTCAGTCAGTTAGTTAGTTAGTTAGTCAGTTAGTTAGTTAGTTAGTTAGTTAGATCGTTAGTTAGTTAGTAAATCAGTTAGTTAGTTAGTCAGACAGTTACTTCTACTCTGTTGGTCAGTCAATCAGTCAGTCAGTGTGTCTGTTTGTTTGTTTATGTGTTTGTGTGTTAGGTAGGTAGTTAGTGAGATAGTTAGATAGTCAGTCAGTCAGTCAGTTAGATAGTCAGCCAGTCACCTATATTCCGCATGACAAGTATATCACACATGACAACTATATCACACATCTTCCAAATTACTCTGACTTTCACTAATTACTAAAACACTTGTGATAGCACCTGCGTAATGCCAGAGCTCTTTCTTCGAGATTAACCCATTCAGAATATGCGTTTCCTCCTTTGGTTTTGGTTATCATTAGGCGAGTTTATACAGATTAGGAAAGGTCTCTAGAAATCAGAGGGTAAACACTATTTGTTATCATTAGGCGCTTTTATACAGGTTAGGCAGGGTCTATAGGATTCAGAGGGTAAACACTATCTCAACTTTACCTTTAACTCCCAAAGCATCTTGCTAAGCTAAATATAATCGTCTAAGGATAGCTAGATGAAATGAAGAAATGCGTCAACGAATGGTAAAGGGTTAAGAGGGAATGGTTCACTTTTTGGTCGATTGTTTTATTTATTTATAATCCTTTTAGTTTCCTCCCTAGACCTTCATCAAACTTTAAAAAAAAAACATCCATTAGATCCCCCATATAGATTAATTTGTAAATTTTTCGGTAGAAAAATGGCCCAGCAGAAGGCCAGTTCTTCCAAAATTACAGGCTCACTATCGTTCGCCAGGAAAAAAATCGACACCTAAATACCACGAAAGGTCTTAATATTGACACAAAAATGGGGCGAAAGATCTTAAAATCGACAAACTAATGGGGTGAACGTCTTAAAATCTGAAAACTAATGGGTCTAAGGATAGCTAGATGAGATGAAGAAATGCGTTATCGAATGGTGAAAGGGTTAATTGAGATAGGTTTATGACGCAGTGGGAAGGGCGATGAAGAAGGAGGGTAAATTAATTAAACTGTGTTGATTTGTCCCCCTGATATCATTCTAGTACTCGTAGGCTTTCACTTACTGTAATTAAATATCTTTCACTAACTTACCCCCTTCAAATACACACACACACACACACACACACACACACACACACACACATACTCAAAAACTTGAGCTTGATGGAGGTCTACGGAGCAAACTAAAATACTGATAGATGAAAACAAAATAAACAACTATATAAATCATACCCCCCTTAACCCCTTCTGTACCGCAACGTCTTTTTCATTTTTCTCTAGCTATATGTAGACGATTGTGTGCAGTTGAAGAACGATTTGTGGTGGTAAAAAGGGTTCAGTGAGATAGTTCGAAGCCTGTTAATTGTTGGAGGCCCTTAAGAAACTGAGTAAAATCGTTGAATAGTAGCCAAAATAAAGTTAAAAAGGATGTCGCCGGTAAAGAAGGGGTTAATATAGCTAACAAACATTAAACTCAGTACCACTCTCAACCTTTTCAATAATAACGTGCGTTTTTGTCTTTTCGTTGAGCTAACACCTGAACATTTTATACAGTTTAGGAAGGATCTCTAGCCAATAAAGGGTTAAATATATCTTTATCATATCTTAGCTCCCACAGAGTCCTTAAAAAAGTCTAACACCACCCAGAATAACATAATTATAAGAACACAACATGATACTGAACAGGTAAATATAAGCTATAATAAAAATATATTCAAATATACAGTTAAGGGAGCTCAGACGGTATTGTGCAGCATAATATACAGTTAAGGGAGCTCAGACGGTATTGTGCAGCATAATATACAGTTAAGGGAGCTCAGACGGTATTGTGCAGCATAATATACAGTTAAGGGAGCTCAGACGGTATTGTGCAGCATAATTTTTTTTTTTTTTTTTTTTTTTTTTTTTTTAAGAGACAATGAACGGAGGAAGGAAAAACACAGATAAAACAAAAAGGTCCATGTGCCTAAAGGCATCCTCCATTCATAAAATGTTTGTAACAACTGGATTTAAACATTTGTTGATTGTAAGTTTGTGGAAAGCAATTCGAGGGAAGTGAATTCCAAAGAGTAGTAGCTCTGGGGATAAATTAATTCTGATAAGCAGAAGTTCTGCATTGTGGAGGAGAAAGTGTAAATTCATGGGCGCTCTCAGCTGTCCTAGTTCTACGGGGAAAGATGTGGAGAGGCGGCACAATTGAAGCAAGTTCCTCGGAACAATTGCTGTGAAAATATCTGTAGAATAATGCAAGGGATGCAACGTTTCTTCGTATGGCTAATGTAGGAAGGTCCTGTGTGATTGCAGGGTTATTGATTAATCTAATAGCTTTATTTTGAATTTTGTCCAACTGCCTCAATGCAATCACTCCACTTCCACCCCACAGAGGTGAACAGTAATCCATCTGAGAGCGCACATGACTTTTATATATTACGGCCAACTGCTCGTCAGTGAAGAATTCTCGAACTCTGTACAGGAGTCCCATTTTTTTAGAGGCATTCTTATGAATGCTTCTAACATAATGTGTCCAGCTCAAGTTAGTAGTTAATGTTACACCGAGAATGTCAATACTAGGGGAAGTGGGAATATTTACATCATTAAAAAATATATGGGAGTCAGTGAGATTCTGTCGGTTAGAAAATTGAATGTACTTGGTTTTCTGTGCATTAAAGGAAACTAGATTCTCTTGTCCCCATTCATTAATTCTAGAAAGGTCCTGGTTCAGAGAAATTGCAGTGTTTATTTTTGAATTTATAAGATCGGGTTGGGTGAAAGAATTGGTAAATGTGAAGGAACTGTGGAGTGTTGAGTCATCTGCGTAGGAATGTATTGGATTATGAGTGGTAGATATGAGATCATTGATATGAATGAGGAACAGAGTTGGGGCCAAAACTGATCCCTGGGGAACACCAGCATTTATTGAGTGAAATTGAGAATAAAGGCCATCTACCATTACACATATTTTTCTGTTATGAAGATAAGAAGAAATTAGTGGAACTAATGATGCAAGGCCGTAGTGTGACATCTTCGACAATAAGGATTGATGCCAGACTCTATCAAATGCCTTTGATATATCCAGTGCTATTGTATGTGTTTCACCATGTTGGTCTGTAGCTTGGTTGATTTGATGCGTAAGAAGGCAAAAAATGTCTGCAGTTGATCGACATCGTCTAAAACCATATTGCCTATCACTGATTAATTTATTATTCTCCAGATGCTTAATTATGTGATTATTTAATATAATTTCAAAAACTTTGCCAAGAGTGGAAGTTATAGCTATTGGTCTGTAGTTTGATGGATCTGAAGAGGCACCTTTTTTAGGAACTGGATGGATGTTTGCTTCTTTCCAGGGTACTGGGAAGCATGAGGTATGAGTACACAGACGGAAAATTTTTGCCAATACAGGAGCGAGCACCAAGGAGCAATTCTTAAGTACTATTGGAGGAATTTCATCTGGACCAGGAGCCTTATCTACTGAGAGATACTGCAAAATAGTTTTGACATGTCTGGTGTGGATCTTAAGTGAGGGAATTTCAGGTGAATTAAAATTAAGTACAGGGACATCTTGATTTATTTCATCTAAGGTTGAGTTGGTGGAGAAAATATCTGCAAGAAGGTTAGCTTTACCTCGTGGGTCACTTACAAGATTGCCAGTCGGAGATTTTAATGGTGGAATGGATGAAGCAGTAGTGAAGTTGGATTTGAATGAGTTAAGAGTAGACCAAAATATTTTGTTATCATTTGGATTATTTAGAAGTTTATTTGCCTGCTTATGGAGAAAGTTTGATTTAGTTAGGTTTAATACAGTTTTGGCATGATTTCTGATGTTTCTAAAGTAATTAAAGGCTTCATGTGTTTTTGATCTTGTGTATGCATTGTAGGCTATTGCTTTTTGTTCAGTTACTCTAGCACAATTATGGTCAAACCATTTAGGTGAATTAGATCTTTTACTGTACTTTTGATGAGGAATAAAAGTTTCCATTCCAATTTTTACAAAATCTTGTATGTGGCTCAAGGTGGAGTGTGCATCATTAGAAAAGAAAGAGGTCCAGGGAATATCAATAAAGAAACCTTGAAGACCCTCCCAGTCTGCCCTATCGTAATGCCATTTAGTCACCAAAACAGGTTCAGAGTGGGAAGGTGTGGTAGGTGATAGACAGGTGGCCTGTATCAGACAGTGATCAGAAGATCCAAGTGGGGACCTCACTGTAACATCATAATTTTCTGAATTGGTTGTTAAAAATAAGTCCAGTAGGTGGGAATTATGATTAGGATTATCTGGTACACGGGTGGGTTGGTTGACTAGTTGAATGAGATTAAATGAGTCTGCAAATAGCTCACATTCAAGACCAGCATCATCAGTCCTGGCTGAATGAGTGAGCCATTCAACATTATGGACATTAAAATCACCCAACACAGTGATTTCAGAAGAAGCATTTAAGTTGAGGACACTGAGTTGTGAGGACAGAGAATCAAAAAGACTTTGCTCTGGAGGAGTATTTGGGGAACGGTAGATGCAACATATGTATTTAAATTTACCAGCAGAAATTAATTTGTATATAGAATAATCAAAATAGGGACAATTGAAACTAGTAACCTCCTCCAGGGCAATTTCAGATTTTGAGAAGCAACATACACCACCTTTAGGTCTGAAATTTTGGAGCAGTTGATAACCTGGAAAATTAAATCTAGATGTGTCAGATGTGGATGTTACTTGAGTCTCTGTCAAAAAAAGGAGAGTAGGGGATTCTGCTTGAAGAAATTGGTGTACAGAATTGATGTTAGAGTGAAGTCCCCTTATATTACTAAAGAAATAGCTGTACTGATAAGCAGCTTACCATACAGTTAAGGGAGCTCAGACGGTATTGTGCAGCATAATATACAGTTAAGGGAGCTCAGACGGTATTGTGCAGCATAATATACAGTTAAGGGAGCTCAGACGGTATTGTGCAGCATAATATACAGTTAAGGGAGCTCAGACGGTATTGTGCAGCATAATATACAGTTAAGGGAGCTCAGACGGTATTGTGCAGCATAATTTACTGGTTCGGCTCAATAAGGAGGGATTTAGTTTGCTCTTTAAACTTCTATCAAACTTTAAAAAAAAAACCCACAAGACCCCCCCGGCCGAAGGCCGATTCCTCTTCAAGTACAGGCTCGCTATCGCTCGCCAGGAAAAAAAATCGACACCTAAATGGCACGAAAGGTATTAATATTAGCAACGAAATGGGGCCAAAGGTCTGAAAATCGCCAAACTAATGGGTCGAATGTCTTGAAATCCCACAACTAATAGGGCTAAACATGAGGGAGGAGGAGGACTCGAAAAGCCAACTGCCTCCCCTTAAAAAAAAAAAAAAAAATCAAAATAAAGTTGCACTGTTGGTATTATTACACTACAAACAATAATCGTGTAGCTAGCATAACATTCCAAAGCTCATTCGTTTCAGGGGTCTCAGTCAACATAAATTATTTGTATTTGATTGCATACCATGATCACACACACGCACTCACACACACACACACACACACACACACACACACACACAATGTGCTCTTCCTAGGCTCAGAAATCGTGTAGATTTTCAGCCTCATGACTGCAAATGATCATTATACCAACAATTATTATCATCGTTATTATATTCAAACACACACACACACACACACACACACACAAAACAGCAAAAAGAACCACCCACAAATACACAAGTTGGATACCGGTACCTTATCATATCCTTTATTAAGGGTGGATGGGCGCATTAAGGGGGGGTGGGCGTATTAAGGGGGGATGGGCGTATTAAGGGGGGATGGGCGTATTAAGGGGGGGATGGCGTATACATTTATTAAGGGGGGATGAGCGTATTCATTTATTAAGGGGGGATGGGCGTATTCATTTATTAAGGGGGGATGGGCGTATTCATTTATTAAGGGGGATGGGCGTATTCATTTATTAAGGGGGGATGGGCGTATTCATTTATTAAGGGGGGATGGGCGTATACATTTATTAAGGGGGGATTGGTTTATTCATTTATTAAGGGGGGATGGGCGTATACATTTATTAAGGGGGGATGGGCGTATACATTTATTAAGGGGGGATGGGCGTATTCATTTATTAAGGGGGGATGGGCGTATTCATTTATTAAGGGGGGATGGGCGTATTCATTTATTAAGGGGGATGGGCGTATTCATTTATTAAGGGGGGATGGGCGTATTCATTTATTAAGGGGGGATGGGCGTATTCATTTATTAAGGGGGGATGGGCGTATTCATTTATTAAGGGGGGATGGGCGTATTCATTTCCTCATGTATATACCTTTTTATATTCTTTTTTTTTTTAGCTTCCTCCCTAGATCTCCATCAAGCTTATGAAAACACCCCCTAATACTCTCCTTCAAGATAAATGTGTACATTTGTCGATAGAAACATTTCCCGGCCGAGTTCCTCTTAATTTCAAATTCTTAATTTAAATTTCAAATAATGGTCACCTACATATAAAACACTTTAATGATTAACAACTCTTTGACGCACTTGGTATAGGCAATCTGCACAAAACAACATTCCCCGCGCACTTACTAATTATAATCGGATTCTACTTGTTTAAGGGGAGGTATTTAGTTTCTTCCCTAGACCTCCATCAAGCTTAAAATTACACCCGCTCGAGTCCCTTTCAAGATAAATTTGTACATTTTTCGGTAGAAAAATGTCCCGGCCGAAGGCCGCTTCCTCTTAAATTACAGGCTCGCTATCGCTCGCCAGGATAAAATCGACACCTGAATTGCACGAAAGGTCTTAATATGGGGTGAAAGTTCTTAAAATCGCTAAACTAATGGGGCAAACGTTTTATAATATCAAAAGCAATGGGGCTAAAGATGAGGGAGAAAGGGGTCAAGAAAAAAATCCCTCAAGTGGAGATCTCCCCTTAATAACCCTTTCAGTACCAGTGTCATCCTTTTAACTTTATTCTGGCTACCATTAGACGATTGCATTTACTTTATAAAGGACCTCCAGCAATTAACAGGCTTCGAATGATCTCACTTCACCAATTTTACTACCTCAGATCCTTCTCAAGCTACACAAAATCGTCCAATACAGCTAGACTATAAGAACAAAGACATATCCCCGTTTCAGAAGGGGTTAAAGGTGACCTATACGTATATAATATTTCTGAAATATAACTCTATATCCCCCTCCCGGCTCAGGAAATCCTAATATAGCCAACATGAATATTACTTCCACCAGATTAATTTCTCACACTGGGGGGGGGGGGGGAATTGAAAAAGCAAAAGCAGACATATATTTGAATTCTGAAATAAAAAAACTAGTCCCCTTTTCCCGAGAACCGAGAGGAGGGTCCGATAGAAGGGGAATATATTGGTAGTGGGTTTATGGTAGGTTTATAGGGAATATTGTGGGGGGGGGGGGGGGGGAGGCTGATGGGTAAATTATTGGGTAGTTTAAGGGGAGATGGGTCGTTTTTCTGGTCCCTCTTCTTCCACATGTTTAACCCCATTAGTTTTTAGATTTTAAGACGTTCGGACCATTAGTTTGGCGATTTTAAAACCTGTTGCCCCATTTCTTTCTCAATATGAAGATTTTTCGTGTCACTTAGGTGACGATTTTTTCTTGGCGAGCGATAGCGAGCCTGTATTTTCTATCGACAAATGTAAACATTTATCTTGAAGGATGGTATTAAGAGGGTGTTTTCATAAGCTTGATGGAGGCCTAGGGAGGAAACTAACAAAAGAATGATAACATAATATATAAATTATGAAATAAATACGTCCATCCCCCCTTAAAGGAGATGACAAGGTATGCACCTATACCAACTATAGTGTATTCATTATAATTAGGACAATAATCTTGACCAATAACCTCTATAACTTCACAAAGATAGGAGTAATCGAGCTAATATTTCTACCATTTGGGGAGAGTCAGCCCGTAAGTAGGTGTGGACATTTGCAGCCCAATTGCTCTAGGCCTTTTTGTGTTACAGAGGTTACGGGGTCACGATTTCTGCTCTACTTATAATGAACGGATTATAGTTCATCAATACTATCATCTTCTCCATCACCATTTCCATATCTTCACCATCACCACAGCTTCTATCATTCCTATCACCACCACCAACGCCAGCATCTCCACCATCCCCATAGCCATCCTCATCATCATACCCATCGCCACCATCAATATTATATCTCCACCATCCCCATCACTACCACAGCCTCCACCATCCAAATCGCCACCACTATCACTATATTTGAACCATCACCACCACAAGCCCCACCATTACCATTCTCATCACCACCACCACCATCAACATCATCCCAATCATATATATTACCCCCCCCATAAATTTCCACCATCACCACCACCAACACTATATTTCCACCATCACCACCACAAACACTATATTTCCACCATCACCACCACCAACACTATATTTCCACCATTACCACCAACAACACTATATTTCCACCATTACCACCAACAACACTATATTTCCACCATTACCACCAACAACACTATATTTCCACCATTACCACCAACAACACTATATTTCCACCATCACCACCACAAACACTATATTTCCACCATTACCACCAACAACACTATATTTCCACCATTACCACCAACAACACTATATTTCCACCATCACCACCACCAACACTATATTTCCACCATTACCACCAACAACACTATATTTCCACCATTACCACCAACAACACTATATTTCCACCATCACCACCACAAACACTATATTTCCACCATCACCACCACCAACACTATATTTCCACCATCACCACCACCAACACTATATTTCCACCATTACCACCACCATCACCACCAATCCCTCACCATTCCCATTTCCCTGTGCCAATGGTATAAAAGTCCCACATAAACCACTTACCCTCGTTTTTGTAATGGTTTTCTTGCTGCCTCTTTTTATAAACTCTTCAATTTATTTGGACAGTATCTACGTAATATATTTTTGATTATGTATTTCCATATCATCTACTTAACCCATTTACCACCAGTACGTAATTTTCATCATAGTCTGGTTACCATTAGACGATGTCTTTAGTTTCTAATTTACCTACACGATTCAAATGGATAAATACGATTTCAATAAGCCCTCTTGTAACATAGGTCCTTCTTAAACTGCATTACATGATATAATTTTAGCCACAATCAAAGGTAAAAATGCGTTATGGTGCTGAAACAGTTAACCATTTCTGTAACTGGATGCATAATTGCCTTTCATTCTGGCTGCCAATGGAAACTTATATTATGATTTTGACGCATACTTCCCTTTCATATTGGCTACCAGTAGACGTTTTTAGAGCTTAAGAAGGACATGTGTATTCATATCTTATATTCGATAATTTACTTATGCGAATTCGGAAATACACTTGATATGTTTATGCCTTCACATATGAATAATAGAGTTATGAAGAAATGTTTATGCCTTCACATATGAATAATAGAGTTATGAAGAAATGTTTATGCCTTCACATATGAATAATAGAGTTATGAAGATATGTTTATGCCTTCACATATGAATAATAGAGTTATGAAGAAATGTTTATGCCTTCACATATGAATAATAGAGTTATGAAGAAATGTTTATGCCTTCACATATGAATAATAGAGTTATGAAGAAATGTTTATGCCTTCACATATGAATAATAGTTATGAAGAAATGTTTATGCCTTCACATATGAATAATAGAGTTATGAAGAAATGTTTATGCCTTCACATATGAATAATAGAGTTATGAAGATATGTTTATGCCTTCACATATGAATAATAGAGTTATGAAGAAATGTTTATGCCTTTGGCCTTCACATATGAATAATAGAGTTATGAAGATATGTTTATGCCTTCACATATGAATAATAGAGTTATGAAGAAATGTTTATGCCTTCACATATGAATAATAGAGTTATGAAGAAATGTTTATGCCTTCACATATGAATAATAGAGTTATGAAGAAATGTTTATGCCTTCACATATGAATAATAGAGTTATGAAGAAATGTTTATGCCTTCACATATGAATAATAGAGTTATGAAGAAATGTTTAGCATTAAATATATCATAATCGTATATGCTTCATTAAGGGGAGATTTCCACCTGGAGGATTTTTTCTGGATCCCTTTCTCCCTCATGTTTAGCCCCATTGCTTTTGAGATTTTAAGACGCTTCCCCCATTAGTTTGGCGATTTTAAGAACCCTCGCCCCATTTCTGTCAATTTTAAGACTATTCGCGCTATTTAGGTGTTGAATTTTTCTTGGCGAGCGATAGCGAGCCTGTAATTTAAGGGGAACCGGCCTTCGGCCGGGACATTTTTCTACCGAAAAATGTACAAATTTATCTTGAAAGGGGGTCTAGGGGGAGTAATTTTAAGCTTGATGGAAGTCTAGGGTATCAACTAAAAACCTCCCCTTAAGAGAGAGAGAGAGAGAGAGAGAGAGAGAGAGAGAGAGAGAGAGAGAGAGAGAGAGAGAGCGTAATCTAGCAACAGTGGTTCTAGTCAAATATATATACCGTACTATTGCTCATCTACCACACAACACATGGGACGGATCTTTGTATTACTGTCTAGTATATCCTTGAGTCTAGTCTGTAGGTGAGTGGAAAATTTGCTCTCAATAAGTCAGATACAAAAGAAATCAAGCAACAACAGGTAATTATCCCAGGTTGTGTCTATACTTCCCTGTTAACCCCTTCTGTACCGACGACGTTGTGCAGTTCAAGAAGGATCTGTGGTAGTAAAATGCGTTAAGTGAGAGTGTTCGAAGCCTGTTAACCCTCTCCGACATATGACGCGATTTTGAGCCTATTAGGGATACTTTAAAGCATTTGTTACCATCAGGAGTATTTAGAAACCTTTAGTTTAGTTACTTCAACCTCTGCAGTTGTCTTTGAGTTACCTGTGGACAGAAAACATATTTTGGAGAGGTAATTATGAGTGAGAGAACTCTATTTCTTATTGCTTATCTGGCAATCTTTGCGTCATATGTGCGTGCAAGGGTTAATTGCTGGAGGCCTTTTTGAAACTGAATACAATCCTCTAATAGTAGCCAGCATACATTTAAACGAAGGCCCCCGGTACAGAAGGGGTTAATGCTGGAAACCGGAAGAGGAATATATACGAGACTACAAAGAACCTGGAGCTGTAGGCAAAGGGTTAAAGGTCAGAGGAACATAAGGGGGAGGTAGTCACTTGTTATGGATCCCCTTCTCCCTCATGTTTAGCCCCATAAATTTGGCGATTTTCAGACCTTTTGTGCCATTTAGGTGTCGATGTTTTCCTGGCGAGCGATAGCGAGCCTGTAATTTTAGAAGGAACCGGCCTTCGGCCGAGATATTTTTCTACCGAAAAATGTACAAATTTATCTTGAGAGGGGGTCTAGGGGGTGTTATTTTAAGCTTGATAGAGGTCTAGCGAGGAACTAAACAAAATAAAAAATAAATAAATACATAGACCAAAAAACAAGCACCACCCCCTAACCTTTACCTTCTGCCCTAGACACAGTTATATATATTACACTCCGGTATAGTGTTATTAGATGATGAGCTATATAGGGTTATACAATCCTGGAACAGATTACATGCAGGATAAACGTAATTAGTTTAATGTACCGTGTAATCAAGAAATGTGGATGCGATTCTGTTTAGCTATTATATTATATTATATTATATTATATTATATTATATTATATTATGTTATATTATATTATATTATATTATAATATATTATATTATATTATATTATATTATATTATATTATATTATATTATATTATATTATATTATAATATATTATATTATATTATATAAAAAAAAAACGAGACAGAGATAGGGGCGAGGGAACGCGTTCGTGGTCCCGGACCCTAAGAATAGGAGCTTTGAATGTGCGTGGATGTAGTACGAATGAGAAGCGAGAGGATATTGGAAGGTTATTTGAAAGAAGGATGTATGATGTCCTTGCACTGAATGAAACAAAGATGAAAGGAGAGGGAGAAGTGGATTTTGGAAACGTGATAGGTAGAAAGTCTGGAGTAGACGAGGGAGTCAGGGGGAAAGAAGGAGTGGCTATTATTGTGAAGGAGGAGTTGAGAGAGTTTATAAAAGAGTGGAAAGAGGTGTCATCAAGGCTAATGTGGGTGAGAATGCGGTTTAAGGGTGAAAGGTGGGTTTTTGTAAGTGCGTATGGACCAGGAAGTGAAAGAGAGTTAGACGAGGTGGAGGGTTTCTGGGAGGATTTGAGAGATTGTCTACAAGGGTTTGATGAAAATGAAAATGTTATAGTTTTAGGGGACCTAAATGCTAGGGTAGGAAATGAGCCTGTTGAGGGAGTCATCGGTAGTTTTGGTGTGGATGGTGTAAACGAGAGTGGAGAAAGACTGAAAAATGTATGTGAAGAGTGTAGATTGAGTGTAGGTAATACGTTCTTCAAAAAAAGGCGTATACACAAGTACACCTGGCATAGACTTGTGAGGGGAGAGATTGTAGAGAGGGCATTGATGGATTATGTGCTGGTGACAAGGAAAAGATTGTGTAGACTGCTGGATGTGAATGTGATGAGAGGTGAGGCGGAGGGTATGTCAGATCATTACCTGGTGGAGGGAAAGCTAAGAGTTAAGAGTTACAGGAGAATAAGAGACAAGCGTGAAGTAAGAGAGGTAATAAAAGTTAGTGAGTTAGAGAAGAGTGAAAAAGAGAGGGAGTACAAGGAAAGACTAAATGAAAAGTGGATGGAAGTGAGAGAGATGGAAGAGAGAGAAGTAGAGGTTGAATGGCAACAGTTTAAGGAAGGAGTGAAAGCAAGTGCAGAGGTAGTATGCGGCAAAAGGAAGGTAGGAGGCAGAGGTATTAGGAAGGGAAGCGAGTGGTGGAATGATACGGTGAGAAAGGCAGTTGAGGAGAAGAGACAGTGTTTTAAGAGGGTTTTACAGGATGGTAGTGTTGAGGTATGGGAGAGGTACAAGGAGAAAAGGAGAGAGGCAAAACGGAAAATTAGAGAAGCGAAAAAAGATGCAAACGAAAGGTGGGGCCAAAGGCTGAGTGAGAATTTTGAAGAACGAAAGAAGATGTTCTGGAAGGAGGTAAATAAAGTAAGGAAAGGAGGACAAAAGAGGGAAGAGTCAGTGAAAGATGAAAATGGAGAATTACTAGTGGAACCAGTTGAAGTGAGGAAAAGATATGCCGAGTATTTTGAATCTTTGTTAAATACAAGAGATGGAAGAGAAGCAGTGATTGAAGCAGAGGTGGATGGAGATAGGTTACCCAGGCCACCCAGGTGGCAGGGAATGAATGAAAGGATTGAGGAAAATGAGGTGAAAGAAGCAGTGAAACAAATGAGAGCGGGAAAAGCAGAAGGTTTGGATGGTATTGCTGTGGAGTGTATAAAGAAAGGTGGAGATGTGATAATAGATTGGTTGGTGAGACTTTTCAATGTGTGCTTTGTTGTGTCAATGGTACCAATAGACTGGAAGAGTGCATGTATTGTGCCGTTGTACAAGGGGAAGGGAGATCGGCAGGAGTGTTCAAGTTATAGAGGTATTAGTTTATTGTCAGTGGTTGGAAAGCTGTATGGCAGGGTGTTGATAGAGAGGATAATAAAGTGTACGGAAGTTGCAATAGGAGAAGAACAGTGCGGTTTTAGGAGGGGAAGAGGGTGCGTGGATCAGATGTTTACAGTAAGACAGTTATGCGAGAAGTATTTAGAGAAGCATAAGGAGATATTTTGGGCTTTTATGGACTTGGAAAAAGCGTATGATCGTGTGGACTGTGAAGCAATGTGGAAGGTGTTAAGGATTTATGAAATAGGAGGAAATTTGTTAGAAGCAGTTAAGAGTTTTTATGAAGGGAGCAGAGCATGTGTGAGAGTAGGAAATGGTGAGTTGAGTAATTGGTTTGAGGTAAAGGTAGGTTTGCGACAGGGTTGTGTAATGTCACCATGGCTGTTTAATATGTTTATGGATGGTGTGGTGAGGGAGGTGAAAAGGAAAACTATGGGAAGAGGATTGGGTTTAGTAGGAAAGAATGGTAGAGATTGGGAGTTGAATCAGTTGCTGTTCGCTGATGACACAGCATTGGTGGCGGATTCTGATAAGAAACTGCAGCGGGTAGTCAAAGAGTTTGGTGTGGTTTGTGGAAGGAGGAAACTGAAGGTGAACGTCAATAAAAGTAAAGTAATGGTGTGTAATAGGGGAGAGCATAGGGTGAATCTAGATGTGAGGCTGGATGGGGAAATATTGGAACAAGTAGAGTGTTTTAAATATCTAGGAGGAACGATAAGCAGGAGTGGAGGTATGGAAGTGGAGGTAAAACAGAGAGTGTGTGAAGAAAGGAAGGTTTTCGGAGCAATGGGAAGTATGTGGAAGACGAGAAATCTCGGAGTGAAAGTAAAAAGTGCACTGTATCAAGGAATTGTTGTGCCAACAGTGATGTATGGGGCTGAGACATGGGCTCTGAAGAAAAAGGAGAAAAGAGGGCTGGATGTGATGGAGATGAGCTGCTTGAGGAGTATGTGTGGAGTTACTCGTAGATACAGATTGAGGAATGAAGAGATACGTAGGAGAGTGGGGCAGCAGGAACATTTGTCAGCCAGAGTGGACAGAAGGGTGCTGAGCTGGTATGGTCATGTTGAACGAATGGGAGATGAAAGGCTTACAAAGAGAATATGTGAGTCAGGTACAAGGGGAGATAGAAGGGCAGGAAGACCCCCATTGAGATGGAGAGACTGTGTAAAAAAGGCTTTGGATGATAGAGGAATGACTATAGATCAGGCAGGGGAAGTGGTGGTGGACAGGAGTGAATGGAGAATGCTTGTGAATAGTTGAGTGAACACGTGGTCATTTGGAGTAAGGGGTCGGGCGCAAGTTCGACTAGATAATAGTCCATCAGGCGCCTGGCCCGGGGGGACGATTAATATGAAGGGTGTGCCTGGAAGTGTGGTGGGAGGGCTTGTGGCTTTGGCTCCGCTGCATGTCTGCCTGCCGAGATCGGAACCTCTCCAGGTGGTCAGGGGCCGGGGGAGTGCTGGAGCGACCTTGGTAACCCTGGTCTCTGGGTCTTCTCCTGGGTGACCTGGATGTGTGTGAGTTTGTGTTTTTTATCTGTGTTTATTTTTGTTTTATGTTGTTTTTGTGTTTTTCCTGTTCTTGCTCTGTCTTGAGTCGGCTACCCCCAAAATGGGGATTGGGCCTGAGCATATAGATAGATAGAATAGATATAATATTATATTATATTATATTATATTATATTATATTATATTATAATATATTATTATACTTATATTTATTATTATATTATATTATATATATATATTATATATATATATTATTATATTATAATATATTTTACTTATATTATATTATATTATATTATAATATAATTATATAATTATATTATATTATATTATATTATAATATATTATATTATATTATATTATATTATAATATATTATATTATATTATATTATATTATATTATATTATAATATATTATATTATATTATATTATATTATATTATATTATTTGTGTTGAGACTGTAGTTAATGTTATATTTAGCTTGCATTTCAGTCCTTCTTAAGCCAAATAAAAGCGTCTAATCGTTGCCAGACTATACTATAATTTTTTTTTTTTTTTTTTTTTTTTTTTTTTTAGACAATGAACGGAGGAAGGAAAAACACAGATAAAAAAAAAGGTCCATGTGCCTAAAGGCATCCTCCATTCATAAAATATTTGTAACAACTGGATTTAAACATTTGTAGATTGTAAGTTTGTGGAAAGCAATTCGAGGGAAGTGAATTCCAAAGAGTAGTAGCTCTGGGGATAAATGAATTCTGATAAGCAGAAGTTCTGCATTGTGGGGAAGAAAGTGTAAATTCATGGGCGCTCTCAGCTGCCCTAGTTCTACGGGGAAAGATGTGGAGAGGCGGCACAATTGAAGCAAGTTCCTCGGAACAATTGCTGTGAAAATATCTGTAGAATAATGCAAGGGATGCAACGTTTCTTCGTATGGATAATGTAGGAAGGTCCTGTGTGATTGCAGGGTTATTGATTAATCTAATAGCTTTATTTTGAAGTTTGTCCAACTGCCTCAATGCAACCACTCCACTTCCACCCCACAGAGGTGAACAGTAATCCATCTGAGAACGCACATGACTTTTATATATTACGGCCAACTGCTCGTCAGTGAAGAATTCTCAAACTCTGTACAGGAGTCCCAGTTTTTTAGAGGCATTCTTAGCAATGCCTCTAACATAATGTGTCCAGCTCAAGTTAGTAGTTAATGTTACACCGAGAATATCAATACTAGGGGAAGTGGGAATATTTACATCATTAAAAAATATATGCGAGTCAGTGAGATTCTGTCGGTTAGAAAATTGAATGTACTTGGTTTTCTGTGCATTAAGGGGAGGTATTTAGTTTGTTCCCTAGACCTCCATCAAGCTTAAAATTACACCCCCTGGACTCCCTTTCAAGATAAATTTGTACATTTTTCGGTAGAAAAATGTCTCGGCCGAAGGCCGCTTCCTCTTAAATTACAGGCTCGCTATCGCTCGCCAGGATAAAATTGACACCTGAATGGCACGAAAGGTCTTAATATGGGGTGAAAGTTCTTAAAATCGATAAACTAATGGGGCAAACGTTTTATAATATCAAAAGCAATGGGGCTAAACATGAGGGAGAAATGGGTCAAGAAAAAAATCCCTCGAGTGGAGATCTCCCCTTAATGGAAACTAGATTCTTTTGTCCCCATTCATTAATTCTAGAAAGGTCCTGGTTCAGAGAAATTGCAGTGTTTATTTTTGAATTTATAAGATCGGGTTGGGTGAAAGAATTGGTAAATGTGAAGGAACTGTGGCGTGTTGAGTCAGCTGCGTAGGAATGTATTGGATTATGAGTGGTAGATATGAGATCATTGATATGAATGAGGAACAGAGTTGGGGCCAAAACTGATCCCTGGGGAACACCAGCATTTACTGAGTGAAATTGAGAGTAAAGGCCATCTACCATTACACGTATTTTTCTGTTATGAAGATAAGAAGAAAGTGAGGATGTTACTGGTACTGAAAAGGTTAATATGTATGTACAAGCTAAAAACAATGGTTAGTAGAGCCCATTATATCCTTCATGTGTACAAACCAGAGCAAGCATCATTTAAATTAATCCTAAACACGCGCTCGATTTGTTAAGTGGCCGTTTTAGACCTGAGCATTCAACTATTATAGGCCGTTTTCTTTTGTGGCCGTTTTCGTTCGTGGCCGTTTTGGTCCGCGGCTGTTGAGGTCCATGGCCGATAATATGCTGTCACTGATGCTCATTCTCCATTTCATTCCCCACTCCCCCCCCCGCCCACTCCCTCTCCTCCCCCCACTCCCTCTCCTCCCCCCACCCCGCGTTCCTATCCCTCCCATCCTCACCCCCTCTCTCTCTCTCTCTGTCTCTCTCATTCTCACTCACTCTCTATCCCTCTCACTCACTCTCTCTCCCTCTGACCCTCTCTCTCTCTGTCGTTAATTGCCCCTTTAACCCTGCCACCTACGCCCTCACCCCCTCAGACCACGTCATAAAGTTGACACCACGATAGGGAATAGGGCAAGAGAAGAAACCATTTGTATTTACTTATCTATCTATCTGTCTATCTATTTATCTATCTGTCTGTCTGTCTGTCTGTCTGTCTATCTATCTATCTATCTATCTCTCTACATATATAAATTTATTTATATAATTATTTTCTAACAGCAATTCACATTTTTGTTTTCGTTTGATCGATATCTGCTTCTGCTCGAGCTGCCACATACCGATTGTAATCAGTTTAGGAAAATATCTGGCAGTCAATGATCCCAAAACCGATTTGATTAAGTTCAGGGAAGCTCTCTGGTATTAATGAATATCAAATCAACTCCTATTCAAACACTTTCAAGATAATATTTCATTTTCCTTTAGAGAGTGTGTGTGTGTGTGTGTGTGTGTGTGTGTGTGTGTGTGTGTGTGTGTGTGTGTGTGTGTGTGTGTGTGTGTGTGTGTGTGTGTGTGTGTGTGTGTGTGTGTGTGTGTGTGTGTGTGTGTGTGTGTGTGTGTGTGTGTTAAGAATTGGCGGATTTGGGGGTTTACAGTTTTCTTTATTTTTGCAGATTTGCTAAGCCACTAACTTCTACTGTACATGTGTTTTCCAATTATAAATAGTCTATGGATATTAGTTAAGCCCATTCAGTACTGTTCAAATATACTCCAAGTACATCAGCATGATTAATGAAAGCATATGGTCCTCCCGTGATTCGAACTCGGGACACCACACTCAGAGCTAAACCATTACATCACCAGCACAGTTATGTTAGGGAGGTTGATGTTTAATAGTAGTGAGTCAAAGGCAGACCCCTGTGGTACTCCAGAAGTGATATGGGAGATGCCATTTTGAAATGTCACCATTGATCCTATTACATGTCTGTCTACGAGAGAGAGAGAGAGAGAGAGAGAGAGAGAGAGAGAGAGAGAGAGAGAGAGAGAGAGAGAGAGAGAGAGAGAGAGAGAGAGAGAGAGAGAGAGAGAGAGAGAGAGAGAGAGCGAGAGGCAGAGAGAGAGAGGCAGAGAGAGAGAGAGAGAGAGAGAGAGAGTTACAGGAGGGAATACAGAGGCCGTATATAGGAAACTGGAACAAGAGATTAACCCAGAAGCTGCATCTCCTGCTGGGAATATGTGTTCTAATTAACGTCAGCGGTGGGAAGCCAAGTTATACACCAGTAATTAGCTATTCTGAACAGTGAATAAAGAACACACACACACACACACACACGCAAACACGCACATGCATACACACAAACGCACGCTCTCTCTCTCTCTCTCTCTCACACACACACACACAACAACAACAACCCTTCTATCTCTATCTATGTTTGAAAAGAAGAAAAAGGATATGGAGGTGGAGGAGGAAGCGGAAGACAGCAGAAGAAAAATAAGAAGAAGAAGAAGGAGGAAAAAGAAGAAGAGAAAATATAATACAAAAACAAAACAAAAACACAAAAACAATATTTACCGAACAAACACAATCATGACAAGGTAAATTAGCTGGTCCAAAACAGTGACTCGTAAATTAACATCAGCCGTGGTTCCTTTGTCCTAAATACAAAAGCGTCAAACGACTGCAGGTTCATATATTACTGTAAATATTCCCGTTATTACCTTCCTTGTCTAGAATATGTAATGTACTGTAAGGGGCCCACCTAGTTTTTTTTCTATCTCTCCCTCTCTCTCTGGGTTGTATCCATTCGGCCCCATTCAGCCTACTTTTTAAGACGTTTATCCCCATCCAGATGTCGATTAGTTCCGCGAACCAGCATATCTTTTAAAATGGTTTTGACAGCAGGCTAAATTTGTAAATTTTTTGATAGAAAAATTTCTCCGGCGAAGCCTGATTTCTCCATACAATGTTGGCTTGCTATCGCTCGCCAGGAAGAAATTGACACCTGTATGGGGATAAACGTCTTAAAATAGTAGCTGAAAGGGGCCGAATGAATACTAGCCAGAGAAAGAGAGAAAAGGAGAGAAAACAAGTAGGTCACCCCCACTTAACCGGTGCCGTCCTTTTAACTTTATTCTGACTACTATTAGACGAGTTTATTCAGTTTCAAAAGGGCTATTTTAACTATAAAATTCACATGTTTCGCTACAAATCTTCGTAATAGCTTAAACGAGAGGATGACATGGCAATTTACCGTCAGCTGAACTAAAACAGAACATACAGTATGGCATATCTGGGTCCCACACCACACGTATTTGTCTTGTATTCCAACTTTGTTTTCCTTTCGTTTATAATTTACAGTACACCATTAAGGGGAGGTTTTTAGTTTGTTTCCTACTCCTCCAGCAATCTTAAAATGTCACCCCCTTGAACCCCTTTCAAGATAAATTTGTAAATTTTTCGGTAGAAAAATGTCTCGACCGAAGGCCGGTTACTCTTAAATTACAGGCTCGCTATCGCTCGCCAGGATAAAATCGACACCTAAATGGCACGAAATGTCTTAAAATTGACAGAATGGGGCGGAAATTCTTAAAATCACCAAACTAATGGGGCAAACGTCTTAATATCTCAGGAGCAATGGGGCTAGACATGAGGGAGAAAGGGGTCAAGAAAAATTCCCTCAAGTGGAAATCTCCCCTTAATAACTGCTGACATCCGCTACGCCAATAATCCTGTTTTTGTTTCCTACGTCGATTAAGCAGTTAAAATGTATGATTAATTTTGTTGTTGTGAATCTTGTTGTATTTTAGATGAAGGATACACCTTAGATTTTAATCAGTTAAAAAAGTTCCCTTCAACTCGTTTTTGTGTAATTATGGTGACGATGATGATGATGATGATGCCGGTGATGATGTTGGTGTTGATGATGATGATGTATTTCTTTGGGGCATAGCAGGTTTTGTGTAATATATAGTATGCACTTGTTTTCCTTGTGCCTGCGTTGTTATGTATCTGGTCACCACTATGCTGTGTGAGTGGCCATTATTTATAGCAACCAGGTCCAGGTTAAAGCATGGACAATCGCCCCGACTGTCGGTGGTTCGAACCCGGTTGAGAGACAAAAATATATAAGTGTATGTTTTTTGTTTTTCTGTGTGAGTGAAGGAGGGCGGGAGCTGGACGGAAGGCAGTGATCAGTAAGCTGGTGGCACTCTAGGAGAGTTTACTCTTGATGTTTTTCGTTATGCCATGATACCTTTGAAAAAGGGTTTAATTTTATATTGCTATTGCATGGATGTGTAAATTAGGATAATATGAAGCCCTGTAGTACCTGCATTGTAATTAGCAGCTACACCTGTTCTACTGTAATTAAATGTGGCACCAATGCAATTAACATACTTTCTCAGTCTTTCTTCTACTCAACAAGTAAGCTTTGCAACTCTCTCCTTCAATCAATCTTTCCTTCATCCTATGACTCAGACTGCTTAAACTTCGTGTGTCCAAGCATTTTGACTTAAACGTTCCCTGAATTTGCCTCTCTGTCAGTCTTTTTTGCTTGATGGGAATACTCGTTACAGGAAGCTCTACCTTTTTGTCTCTCCTTCATACACATAGGAAACAAATGTGTGTGTGTGTGTGTGTATGTGTGTGTGTGTGTGTGTGTGTGTATGTGTGTACCTCATCATCCATTTAACTGTATATTATGTAACTGTTCAATAATTTATCTACCTGTACCTCATCATCCATTTACCTGTCTATTATCTAACTGCTTAACAATTGATCTATTTGTGTCTCATCATCCATTTAACTGTAAATCATCTAATTGTTTAACAATTTATCTACCTGAATATCAATCTATCTACCTGAGTACCAATTTATCTACCTGAGTATCAATCTATCTACCTGAGTACCAATTTATCTACCTGAGTACCAATTTATCTACCTGAGTACCAATTTATCTACCTGAGTACCAATCTATCTACCTGAGTATCAATCTGTCTACCTAAGTACCAATCTATCTACATGAATACCAATTTATCTATCTGAGTACTAGTGTATCTACCTGAGTACCAAATGTCAACCCGAGTACCAATTTATCTACCTGAGTACCAATAAATATACCTGTGTACCAATTTATCTACCTGTCTACCAATCTATCTACCTCTCTTCCTCCTCCCTCCAGGCTGATCATCATTTATTCAGATGGGTAGGTAGGCAAGTGGATCATATTGACCCTGCTAATACACACATTCACTCAATTACTCTCACCCCCTTCCCCTCCCTCTCTCTCTCTCACACACACACACACACTCCCTTTCATTTACTCACACACACACACACGTACTTACACACTCACGCACTCTCGCACATGCTCAAACACAGTCACTCTCATACTCTCACACACACACACTCTCTGTTCTCTGTCTGTCTGTCTGTCTCTCTCTCTCTCTCTCTCTCCCTCTCTCATCAACCTACTGTATATTATAATGAAACTCGCTGGTGCCAATAAATAGAAGTGCATAAATCCCAACATTCCCAAAGTGATCTACACACAATAGTTATACAGCCCCGTTAAAGCGTCACAATAATTAAGGGGAGATGGGCCGTTTTGATGGTCCCCTTTCTTCCTCATGCCTACCCCCATTAGTTTTGAGATTTTAAGACGTTTGCCCCATTACTTTGTCGATTTAAGACCTTTCGCCCCATTTCTGTCAAATTTAAGACCTTTCGTGCCCTTAATTGTAAGGTGTCGATTTGTTTTCCTGGCGAGCGATAGTGAGCCTGTAATTGTGGTGGAACCGGCATTCGGCCGTGACACGTACAAATTAATTCATGTACAAATTAAATGTACAAATTAATCTCGAAGGGGGATCTAATGGATGTTTTTTAAAGTTTGATGGAGCTCTATATAATATTTGCATTAATGTTCAGAATTAATTAAAAAGCAAGTCCAGAGAGTGAAGAGTGAGACGATGAGATGGAGGAGGAGTGATTACAAACTGAGGAGGAGGAGGAGGAGGAGGAGGAGGGGGAGGAGGAGGAGAAACAGAATGAGGAGGCGGAGGAGGAGGAGAATGAGGAGGAAGAGGAGGAGGAGGAGGAGGAGGAGGAGGAGAATGACGAAGAGGAAGGGGAGGATTATAAAGCTGAAGAGGAAGAGGAGAAGGATGTAGAGATGGGAGGATGAAGAAGAAAATGAGAACAATGAGAAGAGGGTAAACAATAATATGAAGATGAAAGGAAGATATGCCTCCTGCCTCTCAGAAATAAAATACCAAACTTTATTAATTTATTTGAAATGAGGTCCAGTGGGCGAGTGAATATAAAATAGTGAACAGGAGTAGTATAGAAGTTATTAAAAACTGAGGAGGAGGAGGAGGAGGAATACAAAGGAATACAAAGGAGAACAAACTGCAACAGACCTATTGGTCCTTACGGGGCAGTTTGGATATCTAAAACTACTAATCTACTGACTACGAGGTAGAGAAAAGGATAGCAAAGAAGAAGGCTCCTCCCCACCCACCACTCCCTCCAGCTAATGCTGGCATGGAAACAGATAGGAAAAATACCATGCAGTATTGAAAAACTGACACGGAAATTCGAACAGGACAGGGAGAAAAAAGAAGTTGATTTGTAATCTAAGCTAACTCTATTTACTACAATTCTGAAAGGGAACAGATGTATGAAAATCAATATACATTGCGGTATGCGTTGACATTTCGTTGCGCGTTATTCTGAAAGAAACTGTGTTAATCGGGGGTTATTTGCCATGTGTTTATCCAGATGGTTCTTAAATGTTTCGACAGTATTACAGTTTACAATGTTCGAGGGTAGTCTGTTCCAATTATTCACAACGCGGTTGAAGAAGAAATGCTTCGCCTCGTGAGAATGAAAACGCTTGCCTATAATCTTATAACCATTGTTTCTCGTGTTTGCTTGATTGATCGTAAATAATTCGCTTACATTTAGGTTGCTGAATCCCTTGAAGATTTTGAACACCTCTATTAGGTCACCTCTCATTCTGCGCTTTGTTAAGCTAAACAAATTTAGTTCTTTTAAGCGCTCTTCGTACGGTTTATTACGCAATCTAGGTATCATTTTAGTGACTCTGCGTTGCACCCTTTCAAGTTTATTTATGTCCTTTTGGTAGTACGGTGACCAGAATTGCACGCAGTATTCGAGATGGGGGCGCACCAATGAGTTGAATAGAGTAAGTATGATTTATTCTGATTTGAATTTGAATGTTCTGCGATGAAACCCACCAATTTATTAGCAGTTTTTATTACCTCTGTACACTGTTTACTCGGCTTCAGGTCACTTGATATTATAACTCCCAGATCCTTTTCATTATTTGTATTTGATAGTTGAATGTTGTTCATTGAGTAATCTTTTTTAGCGTTGTTACTACCGATGTGTAATACTTTGCATTTTTCTATGTTGAATTTCATTTGCCATTTTTCTGCCCAGTTTTCTAAAGTGTCTAGGTCACCTTGTAGTTTTTGCCAATGTACTGTTGAGGTTACTTTATTAGTAATTTTTGTATCGTCAGCAAATTTCGAAATTTTGCATTCTATTCCTTCGTCTAAGTCGTTTATGTAAATTATAAAAAGAATAGGGCCTAATACCGAACCCTGGGGAACGCCACTATTTACTTTGCACCAATCCGATTCTTCACCATTTATTACAACTCGTTGTTTACGGTCTGAGAGCCAATTTTCGAGCCATTTCAGAGTTTTTCCTGTTATGCCATGAGCTTTTATTTTGTCAATTAGTCTCTTGTAGGGTACGGTATCGAAAGCTTTCTGAAAATCGAGATATATTATATCAACTGCTCTATCCTTATCATATGATTTGTAAACATCATTGAAGAAGTCGAGTAAGTTTGTTAAGCATGAACGTTTATTTCTAAAACCGTGCTGAGAATCTTTTATTAAATTATTTTCTTCCAAATGTTTACTATTTTGTCCCTTATAATGGTTTCCATTAATTTGCCCGTTACCGATGTTAAGCTAATTGGTCGATAATTGCCGGGAGAGGACTTATTTCCTTTTTTGTATATGGGTGTCACGTTAGCTAGTTTACATTCGTTTGGAACTATCCCAACATTCAATGATTTGTTGAACAGATTTGCGAGTGGGTTTAATAATTCGTGTTTTGCTTCTTTTAGGATCCTTGGGGATATTTTATCAGGGCCTGGGGTTTTATTAACTTTCAAATTGTTGATTGCGAACAGGATATCGTCTTCATAAATCGTAAAGTTTTCGAGCTCAGTGCCATTTGATTGATTCGTAGGGGTAGGTCGGTTACCGGTAGTGTCTTCCGACGTGAAAACTGATGCAAAATAGTTATTTAGGATATTCGCCATTTGTACTTTGTTATCTGTATGATCTCCATTTTCCGCAACAAGTGGGCCTATTGTTGAAGTTACCGTTTTTCTGTTTCTTATATAGCTGTAAAATTCTTTCGGATTGGACTTGCTGGAGCTGGCAATATGAAGTTCCAGATTCTTCTTACTTCCTTTGATGAGATTTTTGGTTGTTCGACGCAGTCTATCGTGTTCTAATTTATCGCTATTATTCTGAGTTGCCCTATATTTTTGGTATGCCTGCTTTTTTACTAAGAGGATGTTTTTTATTTCATTATTCCACCATTTTGGCTTATATTTGCCTGCTGGGCGCCGGTTTCGTAGAGGGATGCTTGTATTTATTGCTTTGTTTAGGTTATTAGATAATATGTTCCATAATCGATTTACATCATGAGTTTCGGTCATTTCACTCCAGTCAGTATTGGCAAGATGCCTTCTAAGTTTGTTAAAGTCGGCCCTTCGATAATCTGGTACTTTTTCCGTGCTCACGTTTTCTTTGTCATTATTTACTTTAATGTTAAAGGACACTATCCTATGGTCACTAGAGCTAAATTCCGGTCCGATTTTAACGCTATTTACCAGTCTTTCATTTGTCGTTAGAATAATATCCAGAATGTTATTTCCCCTCGTTGGGTGTTCTACGTGTTGATAAAGGGCACTTTCCTGAAGATTAGCATATAGATCATGTCCCGCGTGAGCATTTAGTGGTTCGCCCCATGTTGTGACAGGCAGATTGAAATCGCCAAATATTACTGCTTCTTCCTGACAACTTATTTCGGCTATTTGATCATAGAGTTTCTCGTCAGTATCGGGTGATTGTGCAGGAGGTCGATAAATTAGGCCAATTATTATCTTGCTTGCTTGATTATTTATTTGAACGTAACTAGTATCAATATTATTTATGGCAGGTTTGGTTACCTCGATTGGGTGAAGATTACTTTTAACATATAGCAGAACCCCACCTCCCATTCTTTGGGATCTTTCGCAGCTGAAGGGAGTATAACCTGGTAATGCGTATTCCGCCAAAAAATCACGCTTTTCCGTGTTGATCCAAGATTCTGAAACACCGATTATATCACATTCCTCCATACATGCAAGTGCTTCCAGGTCTTCGAATTTATTGCGTAAGCTGCGTGCATTAACGTAGCAGGCCGTGATATTATTTTGGATAGAGTTTACATTTGATATGGGGTAGTTTATGTCGCTGCTACTGCCCCTGCTCGGTTGTCGTTTTTTGATCTGAAAGTGCAGACTGCATCATGTAGGAGTCTGCCTAGGCGTGCTCCTCCGACTGAATTCAAATGGCAGCCATCATCCTGAAAGAGAATGTGTTGATTGTAGAAATGGTCCCAGAGATTGAGATATTCGACATCTTCCTGTGAGCAGAGGGATTTAAGTCTGTTATTAGTACTGAACGCCTTATCGTAGAAACCGGTCTCTGCATCGATCTTGGGAAGAATGCCTGAAATGATTATGTTACATGACTTACTCTTGTAACGCTGGATTGCCTTACGGTATTTTTCCATTAGTTCCTCTGATCTGGTGCGCATTACATCGTTCGACCCTGCGTGAATCACGAACAGGGTGTTCTCGTCAGCGTTGATGGTGACATCGTCGAAGGCTGCTGTGATGTCGTCCAAACCTGCACCCGGTATGCAAAAACGCTTTCTGTGGTTTGGGACTCTTCCACAGAACTCTTCAAGTTGTCCTCGTAAGATGGAGTCTCCAATGAGCCTGGTCTCCTCAGTTTCGTCTCCTGTTTCTGTCAGAATCTGGTATTTATTAAATGTGGTGACCGGCAGATGTGACCTCCTTTTTGATTGCCTCGCCCCATTTCTTACGGGAGTAAAGCTGGTGGGAGAGACTCTGGAATTTTGAGGGGATGGAGGGCTGTTGTGGGGGGGCGGTTGGCCTGGTGGGTGGGGGTGTTGGCGGGCGGACAATTCTGGGTGGGGAAGGAGATCTAGGGGGAGAAGGGAGGGCAGTTGCGTTGTCTTGGCTAGACACCTGCACTGGTAGTCCTACATCCTGCTGGGTTTCTGGTGTTGCTGCTACATTGAGGGAAACAAATTCCTGCAAAGAGTAGAATTCCTTCTGGAGTTTGACATAGTTGGTTTTTACTTCGTTAAGACCTTCTAACAGATGTCGGCGGTTTTCGCACAGCCTGCATTCCGGGTTGGAGAAGTAGTCACTGAAGTATTGTCCAGCGAATCGACCTGTACACTGCTCGCAACGTTTCAAGTTCGAAGGCATTTTGGCTGCTAAGATGATATAGTATTAATTTAAGATACAGTTTCAAAAGCCCTGTGAAAATAAATGAAAAATATATGTGAGATATGTTAGTAATCAGATACTATGTCGAGAGCCTGTAAAACTATAGAAATATGTGTTTGAATTTTATGATTACATGAGACTGTAAAAAAAGAGAGATATTGGTTAGTATGAAGGCATATAAAATAGAGTATGTGGTAGACCTAATGGGAGTTAGTTGGGCCTGTTTACATGGAGGTAATAGCTATCTCAATTTCGATATCAAGAGGCTAGCCTATTTACGATATTTTAATAAAACATACAAATATTTGACACAGGTAATGGAGTGATTTGTATACTAAAAAAAAAAAAAAAAAAAATATATACAATAGTTTGGGAGAGAAAGACTAAAATATACGACAAACAATTTGTTGTCTGTCAGAAGATAAGCTTATTAAGGAGAAAAACAAAATAATAATATAAAAGAAAGAAGGAAAACAAAATGAACACTTATGTTAGCCGGTATTCTGGTTTGGCGGCTCCAGGTCCTCCTCACAGTAATTAGCGTGGGTAAGGTAGTATTGGCGGGAAACTATCACGTGATCACTGAGGCGTGGCTATATAGCGCGTTGCTATATATTTAACACACAATGACGGGAGCGTCTATACCGCTGTAGTTCACACACTCAACTCAAAGGAGGAGGAGGAGGAGGAGGAGGAGGAGGAGGAGGAGGAGGAGGAGTAGAAGGAGGAGGAGGATACAAAGGACTTACAAACTGCAACAACCCTATTGGTCCTTACGGGGCAGTTTGGATATCTATCACTGCTAAGCTACTTACTACTAAATAGATAAAAGGATAGTAAAGCAGAAGGCTCCTCCCCACCCACCACCTCCTTCAGCTTACGTTGGCGGGGAAACAGTTGGGAAAATATACCCTGCAGTACGGAAAAACTGACATGGAAATTCTGATTGGATAGGATCAAAGGAGATTGCTAATTCTACATCTATTATTTTGGTAAAGAAAAGCTCACATTGTTTCGGCCATGTAGACATTTAGACATTTAGTGGTGGGCTGACCCTTTGTCAGAGTGAGGGTTGGTGTCCTCTACTTCCCATAGCCCCTTCTATCTTTTTCTCCTTCTGCATCTCTAATTTTTTCAAATGGCGTAGGGATGCGGCGACCCCAACGCCCGCCACTTTCTGGTGCAGGTAGCCTCCTCTGTGATGGAGGGGTGAGAAATTTCCACCACCGCTTTTCTCCGGCGAGACGTAGAAGTCGGCTAAAGGGGATCGGGGGCGGGGGGCCTGGTATCCTTCTCCCCTTAAATAAATCTACCAAAAAAACGAGACAGAGATAGGGGCGAGGGAACGCGTTCGTGGTCCCGGACCCTAAGAATAGGAGCTTTGAAAGTGCGTGGATGTAGTACGAATGAGAAGCGAGAGGATATTGGAAGGTTATTTGAAAAAAGGATGTATGATGTCCTTGCACTGAATGAAACAAAGATGAAAGGAGAGAGAAGTGGATTTTGGAAACGTGATAGGTAGAAAGTCTGGAGTAGACGAGGGAGTCAGGGGGAAAGAAGGAGTGGCTATTATTGTGAAGGAGGAGTTGAGAGAGTTTATAAAAGAGTGGAAAGAGGTGTCATCAAGGCTAATGTGGGTGAGAATGCGGTTTAAGGGTGAAAGGTTGGTTTTTGTAAGTGCGTATGGACCAGGAAGTGAAAGAGAGTTAGACGAGGTAGAGGGTTTCTGGGAGGATTTGAGAGATTGTCTACAAGGGTTTGATGAAAATGAAAATGTTATAGTTTTAGGGGACCTAAATGCTAGGGTAGGAAATGAGCCTGTTGAGGGAGTCATCGGTAGTTTTGGTGTGGATGGTGTAAACGAGAGTGGAGAAAGACTGAAAAATGTATGTGAAGAGTGTAGATTGAGTGTAGGTAATACGTTCTTCAAAAAAAGGCATATACACAAGTACACCTGGCATAGACTTGTGAGGGGAGAGATTGTAGAGAGGGCATTGATGGATTATGTGCTGGTGACAAGGGAAAGATTGTGTAGATTGCTGGATGTGAATGTGATGAGAGGTGAGGCGGAGGGTATGTCAGATCATTACCTGGTGGAGGGAAAGCTAAGAGTTAAGAGTTACAGGAGAATAAGAGACAAGTGTGAAGTAAGAGAGGTAATAAAAGTTAGTGAGTTAGAGAAGAGTGAAAAAGAGAGGGAGTACAAGGAAAGACTAAATGAAAAGTGGATGGAAGTGAGAGAGATGGAAGAGAGAGAAGTAGAGGTTGAATGGCAAAACAGTTTAAGGAAGGAGTGAAAGCAAGTGCAGAGGTAGTATGCGGCAAAAGGAAAGTAGGAGGCAGAGGTATCAGGAAGGGAAGCGAGTGGTGGAATGATACGGTGAGAAAGGCAGTTGAGGAGAAGAGACAGTGTTTTGAGAGGGTTTTACAGGATGGTAGTGTTGAGGTATGGGAGAGGTACAAGGAGAAAAGGAGAGAGGCAAAATGGAAAATTAGAGAAGCGAAAAAAAGATGCAAACGAAAGGTGGGGCCAAAGGCTGAGTGAGAATTTTGAAGAACGAAAGAAGATGTTCTGGAAGGAGGTAAATAAAGTAAGGAAAGGAGGACAAAAGAGGGAAGAGTCAGTGAAAGATGAAAATGGAGAATTACTAGTGGAACCAGTTGAAGTGAGGAAAAGATATGCCGAGTATTTTGAATCTTTGTTAAATACAAGAGATGGAAGAGAAGCAGTGATTGAAGCAGAGGTGGATGGAGATAGGTTACCCAGGCCACCCAGGTGGCAGGGAATGAATGAAAGGATTGAGGAAAATGAGGTGAAAGAAGCAGTGAAACAAATGAGAGCGGGAAAAGCAGAAGGTTTGGATGGTATTGCTGTGGAGTGTATAAAGAAGGGTGGAGATGTGATAATAGATTGGTTGGTTGAGACTTTTCAATGTGTGCTTTGTTGTGTCAATGGTACCAATAGACTGGAAGAGTGCATGTATTGTGCCGTTGTACAAGGGGAAGGGAGATCGGCAGGAGTGTTCAAGTTATAGACGTATTAGTTTATTGTCAGTGGTTGGAAAGCTGTATGGCAGGGTGTTGATAGAGAGGATAATAAAGTGTACGGAAGTTGCAATAGGAGAAGAACAGTGCGGTTTTAGGAGGGGAAGAGGGTGCGTGGATCAGATGTTTGCAGTAAGACAGTTATGCGAGAAGTATTTAGAGAAGCATAAGGAGATATTTTGGGCTTTTATGGACTTGGAAAAAGCGTATGATCGTGTGGACCGTGAAGCAATGTGGAAGGTGTTAAGGATTTATGAATTAGGAGGAAATTTGTTAGAAGCAGTTAAGAGTTTTTATGAAGGGAGCAGAGCATGTGTGAGAGTAGGAAATGGTGAGTTGAGTGAATGGTTTGAGGTAAAGGTAGGTTTGCGACAGGGTTGTGTAATGTCACCATGGCTGTTTAATATGTTTATGGATGGTGTGGTGAGGGAGGTGAAAAGGAGAACTATGGGAAGAGGATTGGGTTTAGTAGGAAAGAATGGTAGAGATTGGGAGTTGAATCAGTTGCTGTTCGCTGATGACACAGCATTGGTGGCGGATTCTGATGAGAAACTGCAGCGGGTAGTCAAAGAGTTTGGTGTGGTTTGTGGAAGGAGGAAACTGAAGGTGAACGTCAATAAAAGTAAAGTAATGGTGTGTAATAGGGGAGAGCATAGGGTGAATCTAGATGTGAGGCTGGATGGGGAAATATTGGAACAAGTAGAGTGTTTTAAATATCTAGGAGGAACGATAAGCAGGAGTGGAGGTATGGAAGTGGAGGTAAAACAGAGAGTGTGTGAAGGAAGGAAGGTTTTCGGAGCAATGGGAAGAATGTGGAAGACGAGAAATCTCGGAGTAAAAGTAAAAAGTGCACTGTATCAAGGAATTGTTGTGCCAACAGTGATGTATGGGGCTGAGACATGGGCTCTGAAGAAAAAGGAGAAAAGAGGGCTGGATGTGATGGAGATGAGCTGCTTGAGGAGTATGTGTGGAGTTACTCGTAGAGACAGATTGAGGAATGAAGAGATATGTTGGAGAGTGGGGCAGCAGGAACATTTGTCAGCCAGAGTGGACAGAAGGGTGCTGAGCTGGTATGGTCATGTTGAACGAATGGGAGATGAAAGGCTTACAAAGAGAATATGTGAGTCAGGTACAAGGGGAGATAGAAGGGCAGGAAGACCCCCATTGAGATGGAGAGACTGTGTAAGAAAGGCTTTGGATGATAGAGGAATGACTATAGATCAGGCAGGGGAAGTGGTGGTGGACAGGAGTGAATGGAGAATGCTTGTGAATAGTTGAGTGAACACGTGGTCATTTGGAGTAAGGGGTCGGGCGCAAGTTCGACTAGATAATAGTCCATCAGGCGCCTGGCCCGGGGAAACGATTAATATGAAGGGTGTGCCTGGAAGTGTGGTGGGAGGGCTTGTGGCTTTGGCTCCGCTGCATGTCTGCCTGCCGAGATCGGAACCTCTCCGGGTGGTCAGGGGCCGGGGGAGTGCTGGAGCGACCTTGATAACCCGGGTCTCTGGGTCTTCTCCTGGGTGACCTGGATGTGTGTGAGTTTGTGTTTTTTATCTGTGTTTATTTTTTGTTTTATGTTGTTTTTGTGTTTTCCCTGTTCTTGCTCTGTCTTGAGTCGGCTACCCCCAAAATGGGGATTGGGCCTGAGCATATAGATAGATAGATAGATAGACATTTAACTTATACTGCAATCTTTGGTATTTCTGTATTGCGAGTTGGAGTTATTACGAAAAAAAGTGTTAATTGAGATGAGGAAAAAAATGGTGCGGATGATTTTGATGACGAAGATGAGTCAGGAGAATATGATAAAGAAGATGAAGACGAATCATAAGGATAAGAGGGAGCAAAATGAGGAGAGGTTAAGCAACAACAAAAAAGGTGTAAGTAAAGAGTAGAACAATGAGCTTGGATGAGCTGCCGGAAAGCTTATATAACTGGGGAGGAGGAGGAGGATGATGAGGTGGATGAGGAGGAGGAGGAGGAGGAGAAGGAACAGGAGGAGAAGGAGGAGGAGGAGGTGAAACAGGAGGCGAAGAGGGAGGAGGTGTAGGAGAGGATTAAAATGATGAAGTGGGAGTGAAAGAAAATTAAGTTGAACCAAACAGCTACACGTCCTATCTCCCTTAAATATAAATAGGACAGTAGTACACGAATGTTGTGCAGTAATATGAGAGGAAGTCTTGAACGTCAGTGAGCGAGTGAAGAGTGGGACAATGAGCTGATATGAGTTGCTGGAGAGTTGTCTGGGGAGGAGAAGAAGGAACAAGAGGAGGAGAGGAGAAGGATGGTGATAATCAGAAGAGGACAGGACAGATGGTGATGATGATTATGATGGTGGTGATGATGATGGTGAAGAAAATGAAGAGAAGGAAAATAAAGATAAAACAGATATATACAACCAAGCTCCCATACATAAATAATACGAAACTTACACACGGCTAATTAGTAATTATTATGTTCCTTCCAACAACCAACTCGACTCCTAAAATCGATTAATGAAATTTACAAACACATGTGGCAGTCCGTGGATTCGAACCCAGGACGCTCACACCGAAAATCAACACCTTATGCATCGCACCACGAAGACAGTTAAAGGATGGTGGACACTGCCTACGATTTATTATGCAACTTCGAATCGAATGGGAGGAGGGGGAGGAAGTAGGAGGAGGAAGGAAAGGAGGAGGAGGAGGAGGAAGGGAAGGAGGAGAAGGAGTTAGGGGAGGAAGAGGAGGAGGAGGATTACAAAGGAGTACAAACTGCAACAGACCTATTGATCCTTACGGGGCAGTTTGGATATCTAAACTACTAAACTACTGACTACGAGGTAGAGAAAAGGAAAGCAAAGAAGAAGGCTCCTCCCCACCCACCACTCCCTCCAGCTAAGTTTGGCATGGAAACAATTGAAAACATACCTTATAGTATGGACAAACTGACACGGAATTTCGGATAGGACATGGAGAAAATGAAAATTATATATAATCTAAGCTAACTCTATTACTACAATTTTGAAAGGGAACAGGTGTATGAATATCACTATACATTGCGGAATGCGTTATCACTTCATTACACGTTATTCTGAAAGAAACTGTGTAAATTGGGGGTATTTGCCAAGTGATTTGAATTTAAATGTTCTGCCAATGAAACCCATCAATGTATTTGCAGTTCTTATTTCCTTTGTACAATGTTTACTCGGCTTCAGGTAACTTGATATTATAATTCCCATATCCTTTTCTTTATCCGTATTTGATAGTTGAATGTTGTTCATTGAGTAATCTTTTTAGCGTTGTTATTACCGATGTGTAATACTTTGCATTTCTCTATGTTGAACTTCATTTGCCATTTTTCTTCCCAGTTAACTAAAGTGTCTAGGTCACCTTGCAGTTTTTGCCAAATGCACGGTCGAGGTTCATTTATTTGTAATTTTTGTATCGTCAGCAAATTTCGAAATTTTGCATTCTATTCCTTCGTCTATGTCGTTTATGTAAATTATAAAAAAATAGGACCGATCCCTGGTGAACGCCACTGTTTACGATCTGAGAGACAATTTTCGAGCCATTTCTGAGTATTTCCTGTTATGCCAAAATGTATGTTATCAATTAGTCGCTAATGGAGTACGGTATTGAAAGCTTTCGGAAAATCAAGATATATTTTATGAACTGCTCTATCCTAATCATATGATTTGTAAACTTCATTGAAAAAAATCGAGTAAATTCGCTAAGTATGAACGCTTATTTCTAAAAAACATTCTGTGAATCTGTTATTATTTTATATTCTTCCAAATATCTTACTGTTTTGTCCCTTATACTGGTTTCGAGAGGAGGAGGAGAGGGAGGAGGAGGGGAGAAGGAGGGAAAGGAGGAGGAAGGAGAAGGTGGTAGAAGAGGAGGGAAGATGAGGAGGAAAAGGAGAATTAGATGAAGAGATTAAGATTAATAAAGTATGAAAATGAGGATGATGGTGAAGATAAGGAGGAGGGAGGGGAGAACAAAAAACAAAAGAGAAGAGAGAGAGAGAGAGAGGAGAGAAGAGAGAGAAGGAGAGAGTAGAGAGAGAGAGAGAGAGAGAGAGAGAGAGAGAGAGAGAGAGAGAGAGAGAGAGAGAGAAAAGTACGACACCATCATCATTACATAACCTCAGCCTTCCCAGAACCACCTATGCTACCTAGCTCTTACCTGGGCTTGTATTGGCCAGAAATAACTACCTGTATGGCCGCGGTGGATAGATAGATAGATCGAGGGCAGGTAGATACAATATATGTTTTTCCTTGTAACACAATCTGATCCACCGTCTTGTGGGTCATTATGATATTGGGTTTATTAATTATTGAGTATTCTGTTTGCTTGATTCAGTTTACATTAATTGTATCTACCTAGCCTCTCTTCACGAAACACCACCTTCATTATATATTCCTCAGCTAATTATTCACTTAATGCTCAGAATATATACCACCCCTCACACTATATTCCTTAACTCGTGATTTAGTAAGTATTCAATATTTTCACCAAACTCTCTCCTCCACGAAACACAATTCCCAGCATATTCCACCAGCTAGTGAGTCAGTTTACGTTCACTTAATTCACCAAACCCCCCTCTCCACAAAACACTCCTAACACCATATACTCCAGCTCATGATTCACTGTATATTTCATCAGTCAACCTCTCCACAAAAAAGAAAAAAAAAAATCCCACCAT